>JASXSY010000977.1:0-78613 GCA_034509805.1 Sipha maydis
TTTCGAATGATGCACATCATTACATTATTATTCATACAAAAAGTACCGACAAACCATTATATCCTGATACTGAAAGAAACGTTTTTGAAAATATTTTCTTGTAATTCACGGTAGTAATTATTGTTCATACAAAAAGTACCGACAAACCATGATATCCTGATACTGAAAGAAACGTTTTTGAAATTATTTTCCAGTGGTTAACGGTAGAAATTACTTTTCGGACAAAAAGTACCGACGCACCATGATATCCTGGTACTGAAAGAAACGTTCTTGAAATTATTTTCCAGTAATTCACGGTAGAAATTATTTTTCGGACAAAAAGTACCGACAAACCATGATATCCTGATACTGAAAGAAACTTTTTTGAAAAATATTTTCTAGTAATTCATGGTAGAAATTATTATTCATACAAAAAGTACCGACTAACCATGATATCCTGGTACTGAAAGAAACATTTTTGAAATTATTTTCTAGTAATTCATGGTAGAAATTATTATTCATACAAAAAGTACCGACGCACCATTATATCCTGGTACTGAAAGAAAACGTTCTTGAAATTATTTTTCAGTAATTCACGGTAGAAATTATTTTTCGGATAAAAAGTACCGACACACCATGATATCCTGGTACTGAAAGAAACGTTTTTGAAATTATTTTCCAGTGGTTAACGGAAGAAATTATTTTTCGGACAAAAAGTACCGACACACCATGATATCCTGGTACTGAAAGAAACGTTTTTGAAATTATTTTCTTGTAATTCACGGTAGAAATTATTGTTCATACAAAAAGTACCGACAAACCATGATATCCTGATACTGAAAGAAACGTTTTTGAAATTATTTTCCAGTGGTTAACGGTAGAAATTATTATTCATACAAAAAGTACCGACACACCATGATATCCTGGTACTGAAAGAAACGTTTTTGAAAATATTTTCTTGTAATTCACGGTAGAAATTATTGTTCATACAAAAAGTACCGACAAACCATGATATCCTGATACTGAAAGAAACGTTTTTGAAAATATTTTCTAGTAATTCATGGTAGAAATTATTGTTCATAACAAAAAGTACCGACAAACCATGATATCCTGGTACTGAAAGAAACATTTTTGAAATTATTTTCTAGTAATTCATGGTAGAAATTATTATTCATACAAAAAGTACCGACACACCATGATATCCTGGTACTGAAAGAAACGTTTTTGAAATTATTTTCCAGTGGTTAACGGTAGAAATTATTTTTCGGACAAAGAGTACCGACAAACCATGATATCCTGGTACTGAAAGAAACATTTTTGAAATTATTTTCTAGTAATTCATGGTAGAAATTATTATTCATAACAAAAAGTACCGACACACCATGATATCCTGGTACTGAAAGAAACGTTTTTGAAATTATTTTCCAGTGATTAACGGTAGAAATTATTTTTCGGACAAAGAGTACCGACAAACCATGATATCCTGATACTGAAAGAAACGTTTTTGAAAATATTTTCTAGTAATTCATGGTAGAAATTATTGTAATAACCCAAAAATAGAGAGGGGGGGTAGGTAACCCAAAGATGGAAAAGGTTATAGGGTTATAAGGGGGTTGATTACCTTCCTCCTTGTTAAGGAGGATTCTCGGGATTACAAAGAAGATTCGCCTTTTAAATAATTGAGCAGTCGGTTCTTTAAATCAATGACTAAACTTGAGGTGATTAAATTTCTACGTGCTAGTTCTCGAATTAGTTTTTTCCTTGTTTAGTTTGTGAACCCAACCGGTAGAAATATTGGAAAAATCTATGTTATTAAATTTTATGTGATTATTTTCAGTTTCAGACATGTGGATTATTTTCCTTTTTTTTTTTATATTTTATTGAAAGGCACAACAAAAATTGTATGATACTAGTTTGTCTTACTCACGGACTCAATTAGTGTCAAAGAAGTGTTTTTAAAATTATCTTTTTAAGATGGTTTTAATTAATATCAATTTTTTTATTATTATTACTTTTTATAAGTAATGATTTTTTATATATATCCGTATGTTTTTATATTTGAGTAAAACAATTTTCTATTTTAATTGTCCACTCTGGGTTTAAAAAGAAAAAATTTCTTTAAAATTTTAAAAGTATTATATTTTTAAAATATAGTTTTGATTATTGATTTCCCACTCTCGGGTTTAATTAATATCAATTTATTTCTTTAAATTACTTTTTATTAGTAATAATTTTTACATATATTCGTATGATTTTTTTTTTTTTTTTTTTTAAAAATGACAATTTTTTTGATTTTAATTTCCCACTCTCAGGTTAAATTAACATCAACATTTCTAATGGTCTTGTTTATTTATATTTATTTATTTTTATTTTATGAATATATTAATATTTTGAGTACTATTTTTTTTTTTTATTTAGCAAGGTATTTATTAAGACTAACAATTTTCCTTATCGGCTCTCAGTTATGAAAATGAGCTTTATTGTTGCGCGCCACTTTGTAATAACCCAAAAATAGAGAGGGGGGGTAGGTAACCCAAAGATGGAAAAGGTTATAGGGTTATAAGGGGGTTGATTACCTTCCTCCTTGTTAAGGGAGGGTTCTCGGGATTACAAAGGTTCGAGAGCCGATCAGTACAACTGGATAGTCTGGCAAGCTAGACAAAATAGCACTTACTTGTTTGTGTAGATATTCTGGTGTCGATGATCTGGACACTTATAATTACTGTAGGATGATGGTGAGGTCGAAATGAAGTGAGACAGGACACAGGTTTTGATGTACTGAAGCTGGACACCTTTCAACACTCGCACAGACAGCACAAAACAAGTTTGAAAGTATAAAAATCGCACGTTATAGCCACTCGACATAAAATGCTTCTTAGACAATCTTATGGTCCGTGTGCCCACACTGACGACCTAAGATCAAGAAGCGTTTTATTAATCTCACGGTCCGTGTGCACACACCGACGACCTGAGATCGAGAGCGTTGAAAAGGGTATTGTATCCCTGTTATATAGGAACGTATGGCGGGATGGACGTCGGACCGGTCCCTTTGAAGATTTGACCTACTCATGGTGTCAATAGCGTATTGTTTGTTTGTATATGAAATATTTGTGTTGTCTGTGCGGGTATCGAAAGAACCGTTATTTATTGATTTTACAATTTTAAGATGAAATATTGTACTCGTACATTATGACAATTAGTTCGTACAATTTTGAACCTTCGAATGATGCACATCATTACATTATTATTCATACAAAAAGTACCGACAAACCATGATATCCTGATACTGAAAGAAACGTTTTTGAAAATATTTTCTAGTAATTCATGGTAGAAATTATTATTCACACAAAAAGTACCGACACACCATGATATCCTGGTACTGAAAGAAACGTTTTTGAAATTATTTTCTTGTAATTCACGGTAGAAATTATTGTTCATACAAAAAGTACCGACAAACCATGATATCCTGATACTGAAAGAAACGTTTTTGAAATTATTTTCCAGTGGTTAACGGTAGAAATTATTATTCATACAAAAAGTACCGACACACCATGATATCCTGGTACTGAAAGAAACGTTTTTGAAAATATTTTCTTGTAATTCACGGTAGAAATTATTGTTCATACAAAAAGTACCGACAAACCATGATATCCTGATACTGAAAGAAACGTTTTTGAAAATATTTTCTAGTAATTCATGGTAGAAATTATTGTTCATACAAAAAGTACCGACAAACCATGATATCCTGATACTGAAAGAAACGTTTTTGAAATTATTTTCCAGTGGTTAACGGTAGAAATTATTGTTCATACAAAAAGTACCGACACACCATGATATCCTGGTACTGAAAGAAACGTTTTTGAAAATATTTTCTCGTAATTCACGGTAGAAATTATTTTTCGGACAAAAAGTACCGACACACCATGATATCCTGGTACTGAAAGAAACGGTTTTGAAATTATTTTCCAGTAATTCACGGTAGAAATTATTTTTCGGACGAAAAGTACCGACCCATCGGTACTTAAATATCCTGGTACTAAAAAATACATTTTTTGTCAATCTATTAGCGTTCTTCTTTTAAGTATCATAAAAATTGTATCAATATTATCTACTGCCAGTTTTTACATGCCATTTTTTATCATTATAATAAGTTCATGACTTGTAATCAATATTGTGTATTATGTATAATGATACAATAATATTAATAATTGATAAACAAAACATCCAGATTCCTGATTGATTTGATCACAAAGAACGACTTAATTAAACGACTTTTTATATTTTTACGATTCAAATTAATTCATAAGTGAACGAAAGTGAACGAATCTTTAGTACTGCGTGATACATCACGACGACTTATGCTAATATTTTGATACAATGGCATCAACTTTGTTTGATCTTTCGACGGCAGATGATGAAATTCTGATATAAGAGTTTTATCATAAATCAATTCTGTATAATTTAATGTCGTTAGTTTTTAAATATCTATTAGTATTTCGTAAAATCTTTCACTAAATCGATATTTAAATATTTCATTTTTGGTTTTCTATTTTTTTTCTTTTCATTGAAGTAATAACTATAATTTGTTGTTTGTTCTTCTTTTAAAAATGCAAAAAAATTATAATATTTTATAAAATATAACCATTCATTGTGAATTAGTAGAAAAATACGTGCGCATTTGGACACTTTAATGTAAACTAAAAACGTATGTTAATCAAGAACGCTAACCGAAAAATTGTTGTGTCGCTATATGTTGTGTCTTGGGAACCATTCAATAAGAAATGCGTCGCGACGACCATTAGCAGTCGCCGGTCGACTTGTCGCCGTGCCTGAGAATATGCACCTTTTTTAGATTAGTATAACGATTTTAACCATTGAAGATAGTATATATATATATATTTAAATAACCATTAGGGTATTAACAATTTAAACACAATTATATTCTGTGTACATTATTGATTATCTACCATCTGTAAGCAATATTGTGATTAGAGTCACCACGTCGCCGCGCGGGACAAAATTTTACTTTTCTCAAATAGTTTGAAATATTATGAAAAAACTAGAAATTATATAAAATGTGTAATCTCACTATTATCTTCAATATATTACTGCACAACTCGCGATATAACGAATTTCAAGGAACCCAGAATTAAAATTTTGTTATTTTATATAATTCAAAGTGTTACGGTACAAAAAACTGCGAAATACGAGTAATTATGTATAATTAATCTTATATTTATGAATTTATCACCGGATTCAAATATTTCGCAAACAAAATTATCGACATTGCCCATCAATGTTAGATATTAACGTAATTTCCTAGTCATAGTTGTAAATGAAAAAATAAATGCTTAGGTATTGACAATATCGTCTATTAATGTTTGGCATTTATGACTTTAGTTTGGTATTTTCACAGAGACGTATTCAAAAATTTGACACCTAGGTACTACCGTTTTTCTGCCCCCCCCCCCCCCCCCACCAAATATTTTAACTTTTTCCACCTACTGATTGCGTCGGAGCTTACCTTCCAGTAACCACCCGTAGATCCTATAACAGCCTTTACGTTATTGTTATCTTTTCAAGCGCTTTCTAACTTATTTGTTACATTTTTGTTTTTAATGTATTCACTTTTTGTACTCTTTGATGGAACCAGTTCCCATTGACTATTTAATCAAAAATTTCCATTAAACAATTTTTAGATTTTGGAAATAGAAAGCACATTTTAAACTTTATGCACATTTTAACATTATGTTATCTTTAATCTTTAATTAATAAATTAGTCACAAACATAAAATTGGTTTATTTGTTATTTAATATTATTACATTTTAATAAATTATATTATGTTATTTTATATCTCTGTTATATATAAGTTATAAATCTTTTTTCGGATTACGTATTACGTACATTTTTTTTGTTGCTTATTTACGTTTTGAAGAAGAGGTTTTTCGTCGACAATTTTTGCCCCCCCCCCCCCCCCCCCAATGAATATTTCCTATCTTAGATAAAAAAAAATTAACCAATTTATATTATTGTTCATCAACATAAAATGGGCTATGTAAAAATCTGATGCCGCCCGGGTTGATCGCCCCCCTCTATCCCCCCCGCCCCTATAAATACGTCACTGTATTTACGGTATTACCTTATTTACATAATTGACGGTAACATAACACTCATCGGTACTGTGACATCACGACTTCTTGTCAATTTATTTCCGTTGCTAAATCATAATATATTTTCATATCAAATTCTTACTTAAACATTATTATTATTTCATATAAAGCCATTAGACTTCATATTATTTTCAAGAACCGCCGAGCACGTACGTAACATAAGACCACATCGATACACATTTATTATCGTATTAATATTCTACTTCCCAGATATGAAAAAAGTTTTACTGCCTTCTATGCTACCGAAGGCAACAACACGTGTACGCAACGCAACGGATTAGCGCGGTTTTAATGCTAGTGGCTACGAGACGCTACTTCCGCCACTTGTTCCGGCATGATTGTCGCGTCCGCGCCGGAACCCGTATTTCAACCCATTGCTTTATATAGCGTAGGACACGCGCTGTGACATCGGTAAAGACGCGCAATTACAGTTTTTTTTATTTTTTCATTTGTTTTTTAATTTTAATTTTATATTTTTACGTTTTTTCATTTAAAAACCGACCCCAAATAGTTGGGAGAAAGGCAAGACAGAAGAAGAAGAAGACGTTTGTTCATTTAAAGTTGTCAGTATGACCGACATCGATGTTTTAAATAATGAAGTTGTTTAACATAGGATTATTTCCGACGTACCGATTGATATAATGAAGCGATAAGAATTATGAAAACAGATATGAATTTGTCGTCAAGTCTACTTTAGATCGACTTACTCGCATTTTCGATATTTTCTCTCTAAAATCCTAAAAACTATATATTAAAAAGAGTAATTAAAAAATTGACATATTTCAATTTTTGGAGAAGTTTAAATAAAAAAATAAAAAAGTGTGGAAAAATCGATCTCATTATTGATTAAATCATAATATAATATATCATTACTAAATGGTTATTTAAGTATTGACATGATGCAGCATTGCATTGCGAATGATCAAAACTCAGTCGAACCGCACCGTACCCTTGTGACCATCGTTTGTCAATAACAATGACAATTATTGTCGAAGGAACGCTATGAACCAGTTTCGGTGGTAACGTACAATTGACCATTGCACGGCGAACATGTACAATGCATTAAGTATTTTAGGGTCAGTGTTTTCACGGTTTATCGCTGACGAAACCAACTCATTTCAGTTAGTAAATATGTACATACACAAATTATTTTATATGGCATTTTAATCACGCTCTAATGAGATCGTTTACATTTTTATGTTCCGTCTACATAATAATTGTCTTGCTCATTCACTCAAAACTCTCAGAATACCTCGAAAAACCTGTACACGGATTTTTATAATATTTAACGCAAAAGGGGACGAAAAAATATTTGTAGTTAACGATTCTCTGGGTACTGAGCTTGTCCCCCACTATTATCATTTCACAATGAAATACCTTGTACCCGACTGGTACACTATGTGTATACACACACACACACACACACACACACACACACATATATATATATATATATATATATATATATATATATATATATATATATATATATATATATATATATATATATATATATATATATATATATATATATATATAGTATATATAGTATATATTAAAAACCAACGAAAAGATTCATTCGTACTGGTAAGATCCCAACTAGGAACCCATTGTACTTATTAACAGATCTCGATTAATGTATTATGCCCAATGCCTGTTTTTTCGGATACTGAGGAATGTACATTATTATTACTGTTGTTACTATTACTATAAGTATTATTATCATAATTTATACGGACAGGACCCGCACCGCACCCTTTTCGTAGCCGGCCGCTGTGAACGTTCGCCCGTCACAGTTGTCGAGGGGAGCGCTGCGAACCGGTCTGAGTCTTCCACCCGGGTGTATCGGTACTGCCGCCTCAGTCCATGAATAGCGCCACACGTGTTTGTATACGTGCGCTAAGTATTTCATAACAGTCTTTTCACTCGTCTTCGTCTTCGTCTACGACAGTTTTTTCCAGTCAGTAAGTATGTACACAAATTATATTCAAACAGTTTTAATCGTACGCTACTGTCGATTGTAACGATACTTTATACGTTCCCGTAGACGCTTTTATTGTTTCGAAATTTTTCGAGTAAATCCGTGGTATTTGTAATTATGGATTTTTTTGTTTTTTTCTTCAGTCTTACGTAAATGTATTTGTTTAAGAATATAGCGTAACTATAAATTTCAGTAGCGTGTCATCAATTTTTTTATGTGGTGTTAACATTTTTCTAAACATATGTAATTTTATAATATTACAGAAAATACCCAAAGGTATGATTTATTAATTATATTATTATATTATTATATTATTATTATTATTATGAATACAAATGAAAAGTTATTTACAATCTCATGATATAAATGCTCTCCTTCTTTGTACTTCCGTATCAAGTTATTTATGACTTTTGAATTTTTTTTTCTTCTCCTGGGGGATAGTCATGGGAACTCCTTCCTTCCCCCACAAAAAAAATTATGCAACTGATAAATTGTATGTATGTTATTATCATGTATCTAATAGTATTGGCCAACAGTATCGATATTTCGATACGACATCGATATTGTTGCTTATTTTTTGGTTTTACGATATCGGTATCGTATTGAATGTTATTGATATAAAACAATATCGTTTAAATCCAATGTTTTCACTGTATATTTAGCTATTAGAATATAACGGATTATTACCTAATAGCTCTTAGATGCCAAGTGATATTATAAATATTTAACTTCACTTTTGGAGCATTACTATTAGTAATTAAATATATAATAATTTTCTATACATTTTTATCTTTTATTTTTATTGAAACGACTTTACTTGGTACCATTTGGTATATAATTCCTATACATTCAGTTTATATTATTATATTTTTGTTTTTTATTAAATAACTATAATAATTAATTAATAAATCACACAGTAAAAATCTGTAATTTTGAATTTATTTTATATTACCTATACAAGTTTTAAATATTTTAATATTTTACATCGCGATACGATATTGAGAAAAACTAAACGATATCGATACGTATTGAAAATTATATCGCTGGCCAACACTATCTAATATAAATAAACGACATTTTCTTAAATAGTTTTAAATACTATGAAAAAACTAAAAAGTATATAAAATGTATAATCACACTATTGTCTTAAACATATAAATGCATTTCAGATTACCTGAAAAAATAAATATGTATATAGTGAACTTGTGATATAACGAATTTTAAGTGACCAAAGAAAAATTTCGGTATAACAAAATTTTGTTTTATCAAGAGCACATATCAACAAAATTCATTTTAACACGAGATATAAAAGAAAATTCAAAATGTACATCGACACACAGCAAATTCATATTGGTGTTTCTTTAATAATACATATTTACAGAGGTTAGATAAAGTTATTAAAAATTAATACATGCATACATGAGTCATTATTTAATTACGTATTTTACGTATGTTATTATTTGTTTGTATGTAGCCGTTTTCGCTTACTCGTTATATAGTGTCCAAATTTAAAATGTTACAAAACACACTGTCCTCCATGTTATGTTTTTGTAGATAATTTTAAGATGACGCAGAAACTTAATTATGTTTTCTTTGGAGGTTACAATAATGTTGTAGTTATTTATCGATTTAAATTTTATCTTATCGCATGATAGGTAATCGCTGAAACGAACGCGTTTTAATAGCATGCTATTAAATTTTAATTAATATTTTCATACATAATATAAAGGTATGTCTTGACGCGACTTTTTTGACGCGGCGTTCAAACACTACGTTTACCATGTTTGCTCTGTACTGCCAGACACTGTGGATTTTATAATTTTACTCCACATTTTTAGTTTAATTTTACAAAGTTAATTCATAACTATGACTGTTGTCCCTTTCAGCATTTTAAATTTATCAAAATCAATCAAAAATTTGATTTTGAACAGTATTATTTATAATACGAGCAGTGCCATATTTAAAGGAGGGGGTCCAGGGATACTAAAACTCCTCCAGAGCAAAAAAAAAAACAGTTTTAATTATCTTGCAATATAGTTAAATAAGTAAAGCATAAAATAAGTATGTAATGTTATTTTGACTACGGTTTCCAAGTTACGGCTAAATATAAAATGCGATACAGGATATAGGTTTTAGATAGGTACTCGTATATTTGAAGTATAAACAGAGAAACCATCACAGACGGTAATTTATTTTATAAAACTAAATTTGATTATGTAGCATGAATTAAAATATATATATACGAGTATATATATAAATTAAATACGACTATACGAATGTGTATTTAATTGAACCCCTTTCAAAAACTGTATAGAACGTAACTTGTTTACAAGCTATCATAGTTTATAATATGTATATATATGTATAAATTGTGGAACCCTCCACCTCCACGGAAAAATTTGAAAATACACCACTGAATCCAAATAATAATATTTGCATTATTATATAACTACTTCATAATAATGAAATGTGAATATGGTATTCTTCGTATTTTTTGATCGTTTGTCCAAAATAACAGAAATGTTTTATATAAATAAATAAGCAAATAGTTTATGTACAGGAATAAATTAATTTATAAAATGAAAGCTTAGCTTTATTTATTTATTAATTTATTTGTATTAAACTATTTGTTTATTTATTTTTATATTAATTTACGAGTATTAACCATTTAATAACTTTTAACTTTTACTATATTATTTATTATTTTATTAGATAATTTATCTTCTTTTGGCCTAATACGTTTCTCTGCATGTGATATTTGATTTTATATCGGATATAATATTTTCCATTGTTTCTTCATCGTTTATTTATACATTCTTCATCCTTAGATTCAGTTTTATCAGTAGTAGATGTATTTGACGTACCACAATCAGTTATGTTCTTATTTTTTTCGTATATATTTTGTAGATTTCATGAGATAAGGCTACACGAATATGTTTCTAATAATATTTCGATCGCTTCGGGAGTCCTACAGGATGGTCATATTTCACCACAACTTTTGATTTTGTACGTGAATGATGTTGGCATAATTTTTAAACATGCGCATTTTAGTATGTTTGCAGATGATTTAATATTTTATTATAATATCAACACATTAGGTGATGTCTCTAAATTACAATACGATTTTGATAATTTTAGAGCCTGATGTTATAATAATTATTTAAAGTTAACATTAATAAATGCAATTTTATTTATTTTTATGGTATTAAATCTCCTATAATAACATTTTTGTTTTATATGAGTGTCTCAAACATTTCTCTTGCGTTCCTTACAGTGATTGCCTATACAACACGTGGAGTTAAGATCAAGAATAAATTATAAAAATTAAATTAAAGTTTACTTTTACTACTATAAATTATAAGTGATTGACAGTTATTTTTTCAATATGTACTTGATCTTCTTACTTCTTCGAATATTTTTTCTAAGTATTATCTTTAAACAAATTATTTTTATGCTTTTTATGGGCATGTATAAATATACATTTAGAATATAACTTTATTATTTTTTAAAAATGCAATCAAAGTTTTGTCGTCTGTCGAGGAAAATGAAAATGTTCTAATTGACATATTGACGTTGGACGTCTTAAGGCAGTGCTGGTACAGACCGGATTTGACGCGGCAAAACAAATAATCAATCATATAAAAATAAATTAGATTGTTTATCGTACGCGATAACGCGGGTGACGCGAGCGAATTAATTTACTGGTTTGAAAATCAAATCGTTTTGGTCGCGCGTTTAATTGAATAGACCCCTATATACAAGGGTAGAACTAGGGGGGAAAGACGAGGATTCATCTCCGGGCATTAAATTTTTATAGTAACTTAACTGTAATTTTTATAGTATATGTATACAGTAAATACATATTTTTATCTTTTTTAATGACAATGTATTTAAGACTCAATAAGTATGATTGTATGCTAATCATTATAAAATATTATAGGGAAGGGTATTTGATTCATTGTTCATAATAGGGCGTAATTTTAACATTTTCCCCGGGCGTAGAATTCCTAGTTCCGCGTCTGTCTATATATTATAACCGTAACAACATTTAATTCACTAAAACAAGTCTATCTTTATAAATAATTGAATTTAAAACTGATTTATTTTTTTTAAATATTTTGTACATAATAAATATTTTACTTCAACACTTTCCAATATTAATAATTGTTTTCGTATGTTTAAATTAATTTTTAGTTGTCTTGATTTTTAAATAAGTATAACGTAAACGTGTAAAATATACCGCACAACCTTTGCACAACTCGTTTTAAAACACCGTGCACGCCAAAAAAATAAAAAAAACAAAAAATATCGGAATATGGTCTACCGCAAATTCGCATTTATCGCGTTCATATTGTACATAGAATAACGGATAAACGATGTACATCACCCCAGCCCAACCATATTGGAATTTTTGAAAATTTACTTCACCAAGATTTAGTATGAAATTTGTATGAATTTGTACGACCATTTTCAGAATTTGTACGATCTTAGTTTTTCCGTTATCGAACAAAACTATATGTTGGGCTGGGGTGACGTCACCCCAGCCCAACCTAAAGGGATATTTTAGCGTTTTCGATTTTTTTTCAATGCCATATTTTAGTACGTAATTTGTATGAATTTGTACGACCATTTTCAGAATTTGTACTATTTCAGTTTTCCCGTTATCTAACAAAAACCATAGCTCGGGCTGGAGTGACGTCACCCCAGCCCAACATAAGGGAAATTTCAGCGTTTTTGATTTTTCGTGGCTTTTTTCCTCTTAGTCCGGTAGAATTTTTTTTAAAGATTTTTGAAGAGTAGCTTATAGATAACCTAGTGTTAAAATTTTGAACCTTAAGTATGAACAGAAAAAACTTTATGAATTTTTATCTACAAAATAACTTGCATCTACAAAATAACTTGCAAATTATCGTGATTTTTACACATTTTATACAAATTTAAGAATTAACGGCTTATAAAAAAAATTTGAGTAAACCGATCACCGATATTTTTTAGTTACGATAAGTTTAACTTATTATAAACTTTGTATTTCATTTTCAAGAGTTTTCGGTCTGCCAATTAAATTTTATAGATGTTTAAAAACAAAAATTTTACAAAAATCGAAAATTTAAATTGTCTTTAAATCAGTCAAAATATGTCAAAGTACTTTGAAAACTTAACCATGTATAGAAAACGACAATATAAAGATTTAGTAAAAATTTCAAGTTGTTGCGATTTTTGGTTTTCAAGATAGAGTAAAAATCTCTCTTTAAATTTAAGTATAGCACTTATAATGTCATCAGGACGGATCTTGGGTTTTCGGCCTCTCATTTTAAATTTTTAACAAATTAAAAAATGGAATAAAATATTAAAACAAGAATAAATACTAAATAATTGTATTAAAAATCACTACTTGGAAGTGCTTAACATAAAATTATTCAGATATTACACACTCATAGTCAAGACAGTCACGACTAAAATGAAAATGATTATTAATATAAAATTATTACTTTTGTAAAAGAACACCAAAAATAGTAAAAGTGTTACAATTAGTATCAAAAAATATATATATATATACTATGATATAAAACTGTCTATTGTTAAAATAAGTTATTTTGGGAAAATAATATAATATACGCTTGAATAGAATTTAACAATAGTAATAACAATGATAATAATAATACCCAAAATGAATTAATCTCTTTGGAATATATTAAACACAATCATAATATAAATAACGTATCTTTAATAATAATTTAATAATCTAATATAATGTTTACCATACATTCATATATAAAGTATAACATGTATTTTATGTATACATATAAATATCACAATGTAGAGAAAATAAACTCATCTCTACACAAAAGTAGGTAATAATTAATAGCATATCCAATGGAAACTGTTATGTTCAATGGAAGATTTTACATATATTGTACCATTAATGATTATTAAATATCGCACAGATACGACAGATAAACTCATTTTAATAAAAATGTATATGATTATTTCAAATTTAAACGCGATTCATAAAAATACAGCCACGAAAAATCAAAAACGCTGAAATTTCCCTTATGTTGGGCTGGGGTGACGTCACTCCATCCCGACCTATGGTTTTTGTTAGATAACGGAAAAACTAAGATCGTACAAATTCTGAAAATGGTCGTACAAATTCATACAAATCTTAGTGAAGTAAATTTTCAAAAATTCCAATATGGTTGGGCTGGGGTGATGTACGTGGATAAACGCGCCTTGTTAAACACAAGTAGGGAAACTAGTCATACACAAAATACATAATCTAGGGTAAAGGCGTTTACGCCACGTCTAGACGATACAGGGATAACATACCTTTATATACCAGTAGACTTATATCTTATATTAATAAAAATTAACAATTCGTTACGTTGCGAGAGCCAAGGCATTAAAAACTTAGTTATATCGAGGGCACAAAAATACATTTAATTTTTTATTATGTCATGAGAGTTTCAAGGAAACGACATTTTCATTTACTATATCGGAATTTCCGTTATATCATGTTGACTCAGTATTATTTTTAGCGATTAAAATTGTATTAATCTGAACATTTTTATTCGTAAAACATACGTTACCGCTAAGATTTTCGCTTGTATCAAATCGAATAATTAAATTTATAGTGTACGGCCCACAATTTTAAAGTACATTGAATAAATTCAAAATTTAAATTTAAATTAATTAAAAGTACATTGAATTTAAACAAACTTATTGTTAGTGTTGTGATGGCCTTAAATTTTAAGATTCAATATGTTTGTAATTTTTACATACTATCGCGTAAATAGTTCAATTAATTCGGACAATTATAACTTAAATACCTTCTGGACACATCAAAGTTTGGGTATTATTATTCGATGTTTTTTGCGAAAAAAAACATGTGGAGTAACAATTATCAATAACAACGAAAGAACGATTTTAATTCACGCTTTAATATGGTATTATAATTGTTTATATTCCCAGTAATACGATTAGAATTTAGTCGATTGTTTCAATATCATTATTGTGTTTACTCGGGATCAGTCTGTCCAATTTTTAAAATGTTGATCCCTAAACAGGCCCGTCACTAGGGTACAAGTAGGTCATGCGTTGCTTTAGGGAGGTATAGAGTTTTAAAGAAACTGAAGCGACAACATTAGATTAATATCAACAACAGACGACAATAATTACTGTTATGCGTCTTTATTACTATCGTATTAGCTTCACTAAGTCACGGTGACTTCAAATGGTTACAGCATATTATAATTCTGATTTTTAATGTCTTTAATAAAAAAAAAACAGAACAATTTTCGCTTTAAGGCCATCGCTACTTGCATTATCGCGTGTTGCATGAGGAAGCGCTTTCACAATTACGGCGTTATCAATAGCAATTTCTGCTATTTTAGCATCCAATTGTGAAGCCTAATGTATAATAAGTAATATACATTGTATCGAATATGATTATTTTTACTACAATAAATATATGTGTTATAATTTTACTGTACTTCGCTCTGAAGGTGGATGAATCGTAGACTTACAATATATTTTTGAATCTATTTCTAAATTAATTCAGGTCAATGGTTTTCAAGCATAGAACAGTTTTCAGCGACATTAAATTTGCTATGTGACCTATGGGACACAAATGAACAAATGAAAGATAATTTTATTTTTTAATGAAGTGGATTTTTTGGTTTCTCGTGTTTAATTCTTCGATAAGCTCAAGTTATCATCCCCATGGTACATAGTGTTGCTTTTATATTCTTATAAAAATATTGATTGAATATACTACACGTATTACAGCATTGGTTGTGTTGATAATTGGTTTATGTCGATTAGGTATTCTAGATTTAGTAATTTAAAATTATTCCGTTGAGAGTTATCTAGTCGTAATATTCGGCCCAACTTACTGACATTTTATGACAATAAACTAATATTATTTATATTGTTATTATTTAATGTATTATATTATATTATATATATATTTATAATATTATTTTATTTATAATAATGTAAGTATTAATATATTAACATACTAATGATCATTAACTACGCACACGCATAACGGCTAGCGCTATACTATTGCTTATATTGAATTCCTTAAAAACTGCTCGTCTACAATAGTTAACATTTATTTTTTCTCAACCATTAAATTATAAAATAATAAAGAAAAATTAGGTAAACTATTGAGCTGTTATATTACAATCAGTGGTGTAACAAGATTGGAAAGGGCCCCGGGGCAGTAAATAAATTAGGCCCCATAATTCTATCCATAGGAAAAACCACATTAAACTTTATATTGTTTTTTAAAATATAAAAACCTCTATGAAACCATTAATTAAAATAATAAACAGATAATTAATTGATACTCAAAATAAGTTAGGTACTAGGTACAAACATTCTTATAATTTATGTTGTTATATTATTATTTAACTATTCATAATGAGTAAAGTTAAAGTTTTGAAAAAAGTCTATTATGGTGTTAATAAGTTATTTAACTATAAATTCTTACTAAAATTGTTAACAATATGATATATTATAAACTCACCGGTATATCTACATCTCTAAGTCTAGGTTTTTTTAGACATACCAACAAATATATTTATATTGTATGTTTTACCTATAGTTTAATAGTTCATAAATACATTATATATCTATAAGTAAAGGTACTAACCGTGTATTTATTTATTCAATTTCCAGATACCTATGTGTCTATTACATCATGAGTAGCAAAATAGTTACGAAAAACACGAGAATTATTAGTTAAGGAAATACCTAAGATATTTTCCCATTCAGACCGTAAGGCAATATTCATTGGAACTTTGAAAGAACTTATCTTTACATATTTTTCATGTGAAGGACAATTAGGTATACAACACAGCATTTTAATTTTTAGCACAGTTACACAATTTTAATACAATTAAACATAAAATTTTAAAACTTTATGAATAATTATTGTTTTATCTTCTACGGATGTAAATTTGTATATATCATAGATGATAGAGCTATGGATTACGATAATAGATAGATATTGAAGTATTTATCAGGATTTAAATCGTGGTCTTTTTAGAAATCTATGAGTATGAGAGTAATATCACAGAAAATTTCATATAGTCTGTAGCAATATTAGGAAAATATTTGATACTAGTAAAGCGCGAGAAAAAAATAATAAGCTCGTAAATTCTGCTTCTATATCGGTACACATCACGTTACAAGCGCTAGTGGTCAATGTTCCAGCTGTTCTAGTTAAAAGCCGTGCCAGTTTAAGACGATCTTATCATAGGTCGTCGGGCAACCATACTATCTTAAACCGTGCTCCGTAGTTGAACACCGATCATTGCATATAGTGTGTATTTATAGGTATACAATATTCATATTAAATTTCTAATATTCAATTATCATATTAAAAATATCCAACCTTTTTTTCAATTTTATTTCAATTATTTTACGAATGTATTTTTAAAATTTACCAAGAGCTCTGAGGGCCCCTGAGCTCTAGAGGCCCCAGGGCACTGCCCTGCTTTGCCCGATGATAGCTACGCCACTAATTACAATTATATAATAAAATATTACAAAATATTAATTGGTTTTTAATATTTCAACACATAATTTTACTAATAGACATATCCTCTTGAATTAATTTGCGGCTTATTTTATTAAAAATCTTTAAATGTAAAATATTGAAACCATATTTAACGAACATTTCTAAATAGCGGACACTTCAAAATAACAGACGTTTTTTCGAACTTTTTCATCACATTTCTATAGAAAAATCTATAATTACGGGACACTAAATAACACTTGTTAATAATTTAAATTTTTAAATTGATAATTTTTATCATAAATTAAGAATAATTATAGAGTATCTATATATTTACACTTTTAAGTTTTATTTTACAACATACGTTATAATATAATACGGTATATATTTACGTTGTGTTTGTGATGTCAAAGGTTACTGTAAATCATGAAGGTTTACGAACGTACTTTTTTTCATAAATGTAAATTCTTAAAATAAAATAAATTATATTTAATTAATTTATATATTTATTTATTTAATTATAATCTAATAAAAATAAAATGTCTCCCTCTAAACAGCAAATATTTCTGAATAGAAAATAAAATTTCTGCGACTGATAGTGTCTTGTATTTAAAGATTTCATTATATAAATTAGTTAAAATTATCGGGGCTCCTTAGTTGCGTCCCGTTAAAAAGGTATACATGAATTGCGTCGCACTATATTGGTAGGTAGTAGAATTTTTATTTCGTTTACAGGGGTTCTCAACTTTGTTGCAATTTTGTTGAATTTATTCATTTATACAACTATTTTAGCTAAAGTCGACACTCGACAGACGTATAGATAAGCTCCAGCCATAAAAGTGTAGTATATAGTAATAATGGTATCTTATCGAAATAAAGATAATACCAGTAAGATTTACCAAGCTGATATAAAATATTTGATATAATATATTAGTATATCTTTTACTGCAGTTCAGTCTTCGTTTTTACTCAGTTTTTAGTTTTTCGTATACCTACGGGAGCTGTGATAACTGTTTAGTTTTTATATATTATTTAGAATGGAAGTGCAAAATATTATAAGTGAAAAACAAAAGCATTTGAAAATAATTGATAGTTATAAGTTCTGTTTCCATAAATGTTTGGCTAATAATATTCAACGTTAGAAATGTACGGTGAAAACGTGTAAAGCGTATATAAAAATTAATGAGAATGATCATGTTTTATTTAACGTGTTATTTATTTTGATTTAATTTAATTTTAATAAATATTTTTGTGTTGATTGACATCTGATTATATGTTAGTTATTTAAGAACCCCTGATTTAAATACACGAACTGCGTCCTTTATTTTTTGGGACGCAATTCGTGTATACCTTTTTGGACGGACGCAACTCGGGTGATCCCAAAATGATTCAGTACTATAATTAAAAAAGTGCCATTTCGTATAAGTTAAAATTATTGGATAAAATGTATTTAATATATGGTTTTATTATCTTATATTCTGGAAAACAATATTTTATTTATATAGATAGGTATTTACTATATTTAATATACGAATATGTAGACATATCATAATTTGTAATTACGTAAAATACTAGGATTTTTTTTTTAATTTCTGTGGTTAAAAATTAAAAATTTTATAATTTTACACCTACCTACGTATGAATTTAATATTTTGATTTTTGTCTTTAGGTACGTTAATAAGAAAAATTAAATCAAAAACTATGAATTTTAATATGGAAGATTTTAATTTGGAAGATTTTAATATGGGCATTGAAGATATTGATTCTGGTGTGGAACACGAAGTTTCAGACTCGGATTCGGAATTGATTGAGGATAATTCAATAAATATTGAGCAAATTCCGCAAGTAGCTAATGATGAAGATATAGTTGACGATGGTATTTGTAATTCTACTGAATGCAACAACAGGTCTTACGTTTTATGTAACAATGAACCATATAGTTATAAAATCGAAGAAATACATCCGTATTTATTAGAAAACTATGAATTTGAAAATAAAAGAAAAACTATGAAACCAGGACCTAAATCCAAAACCAGATGTATTTTAACATTGAGCGAAATGATCAAACAGGTTAATGATGACGGGATAAATCCACTCAATTGCCGCCCCAAGGATGGTTATTGGTTTGTTGATTCTATTTATATACATCCAAATTTACTGAAATTCTTTCATTTTGAATACACAAGGAAAACCAATCGACTCGGGCCAAAATCTAAAACCTTATATCCTTTAACAATGCATGAAAAATACACTCAAATTGTCAAAGCCGGGATAAATCCAAAAAATGGCCATTTTATTACAGATTATTCTACAATTGACGACCCTAAATATATAGATCCGTATCTCGTCAAGTATTTCCCGTTCAACCGCACCAGACTTACAGCTGATCTTCAGCCCACACCACCTTCAATGCGTGAAATGTACAGACAAATTTTAAATGCAGGAATAAATCCATTTACTGGCCACTATTTTAATGGAAAAAAATATATCAAAAACGATAATCAGGACAGTCGTAATGATGATGCAAATTATGAAGATGTTGATACAGATTGCGATAGCGATGATTAAGATAATGAAGATCCAAGTTGTGAAAGTAATAATGAAAACTATGATGATCAGTCGACAGTTAAACATAATTATAGTTATTTAAACTATGAATGCAACGAGACTTATAATATCGTTTATTTTTTTTTTATACCTTTTTTTTCCGTATTTTTTGATTGATATTATTCCTTTTGTTTTATTAAGTTTTTTTAAATTTATTTTAGTATTATTAATAAATGTGTTATTGTTTTAATTCGAGTACAAGTGTACATCAATATGAAATAGCTATTCAATTGAATATAAAATGGGTAAATAATTCATGTAAACATGATAAAGTTTGTAAAAACCATTCAACCGACCACCAATTACCAATAGAGCAAAAATAAAATAATCCTACTGTTTACGCCAGTGAAATGTGTGTAGAAAAAAAACAATAAACTATGCATAATCTTAATATTGAAATAGATATTAGGTTTCCAACGTTTATTAGAATTCTGATTGTTTTAATCAATTGTTAAAGAATAGTTGTACTTTTGAAGAAACAATATGATTTAAATATGAATTCAAGTAGGTAAAAGCAAACCTAGGTAAATTAATATATTATAAATCAGCTAAGTTAAGTTAGTTGGGTAGTTTTTAGATTTAAACTAACAATCAAATAAATTTACATAAGAATCACATCAGTTAAGTTTAAAATTAAGTTAAAAAATATAGTTCATTTAACTTTATTTCAGTTAATAAATTAAGTAAAAAAAAAAAATTATACATTTATAAATATTAAAAATAATGAGAATGCATAAAATATTTTCTAAATTTTTACTCTAATTAAAGTAGAAAAATACGTAGACGGTAACAAAACTAAAAAAAAAAAAAAAAATAAAATATAAAAATTATAGAATATTCAGAAAAATTGATACCTACCATTTTATTTAAATAAGTATTGTAGTATATATAACTATATATAGGTATACAAATATAATACATTTTTCCAATCAAAGATTTAAAAATTTTTCATGTAGCCAAAAAAAATATTATATTTATCTAGGATAAAAATAGTTACTGATACATTATTAATTTATAATTGTTATTGATAATTATTGATAATCAAAATATTTTTTTTTAGTTTATGTAAAAAAAAATAATTAGCTTATGTACGACAGATAGATCTCTAAAAAATACAACATATTGGCATATATTATTTGAAATTATTTCTTCTACCAGCATTAAGATTTATATTTATAATTATGCGGAGAAAAAGTGAAATACTGTCATCATAGTATTATTTTATATTGTATATTGTCATGGCATCGGGTTTTGGATGGAGGCTGACACGGTGGTTGCTGGACCTTCAAGATTTGTTCTAAAGATCCGGTAAACGTGTCGCTGTTCATTCAAATGTTAAACGTGTGACAAAAAAATTCTTAAAAATAAAATAAAGCTTTCAAAAGGTTGAAAAATAAATAAATAATCGTCAATAATTTATATTATAAATGGCACTTTAAATAAAGTTCTTAAACATAAGAATTAATAGAGTAAAATCTTTCGATTCCATACATCAGATTTAACATTTCTTGTATCTGCATCTTCCACAAGCTACAATCGTTTAAGTTTCATAGTGTACACAACTAAGCGGTATCTATATTATATTTTCTATAGCTACAACGAAAAGACTAAACATAGCAACGCAAATAATTTGGTTGTGCACTTAAACGAACATTTAAAAGTTTTCGAATGAAAATGGTGTTTCGGGCTGGTCGACTCTGATGAAGTTTTTGGCGATGTTAAAGTAGGCTGTGTATTTGATAGTGGCCGGTTCTACATCGTTGATATAATGTCCACCCGAACCATGATCGCTGAACACGTGGAAATGCTGCAGAGGCATCATGTCCACGCCCTGCACAGTACAAAAAAATACATGTATATTATACTTGTAATGATGTACTCGTAAGTCTATGTGTAATGCATGCAGATATATGCTGTGGTTAAAGTCGTATAGACACCTCGAGGTCATGAAAGCGCGGGAGTTTTCTACCAAAGTCTACGTTTCCGTTTACTGTCTACTGGCAAATCCGTTTACCATCAGACTTACTCTGATAACATAATATACTCATGCATTTGTTATTATTTCTGGTTTTTTTCGAAATCAAAATGTTCAGTCACTGGAGATTCCTCACTATGCACTTTTTTTTTTCCAATTTTGAGCATTTTTAATTTTTAATACAAAAACCAATTGAATTCAAATTAATAAACTATCACATTTTACATTTATTATTTACTATTAATTAGGTATATTTAAACATTTTTTATGATAATCGTGAAGAATAAAAAAGAAATCAAATTAATTTTTAAATTTTCCCATCACACCGAACTGATACTAATATGAATATAATAGTCCATGTAAAAATAATATAATACAAATGTTTTTAAAATATAATAATAATTAAAAATAATCATTCATGTTTACCATAATAACATATGTACCCATGTTTACAATAATTGTTGAAAAAATGACAAAATCGAAAATAAAATTCTTTCTCGCCTTAAAGACAAATGTAAACAGAAATGGAAATGTTGGCAGAAAAGTGAACATAGTATATGACCATAAATACTAATAATATAAGTATACTTACTGCGTCTTGAGAGGCGATGTAACCGAGGCACACCAACGGCGTAGGCAGATGATAAAACTTTAGCCAAGTTTGTAAAGTTTTATGAGAGTCGAGAGGTGTTTTAGAATAGTCCGGGCACACGTGAACTTTCACTTTACCGTTTTCTATTAAAATCACTCCACCTAATACTGAAAAACAAATGACACAATCATATTAAATTTACAAGAGTAGCTCATATCATCGAACTTCGTAATTATATTATGTTTAAATAGTGTATCTAGTAAGACTAAATTTTCATAACTGATTTTAAATTATTACAATGTGAATCGTACTTAAATGATAGCATAATCAATGATTATTAATCATTATTATACTTGTAAACTGTAAATTCGCGAACACGAATCTGCTCGGTGGGTTTATTATTTTTTCGAATAAATAAATAATAAATAATAATTAAAATAATTATAGTAATAATATAGTCATACACAGGTAGGTACTTACCAACCGTTTCATTGCCAAAATATTCCTTCAGCGCTAATCTGATTGACGTCACGAAATCTACTGAGCCTTTTCGCGTTTCACACACTATTTTCAAAACCTTAAAACGTGTAAAACATAGTATTACAACACGTCACATAATAATAGTATAATATTATGACAACGTGACGTATAATTAAGGTGGGTAAACATTTTTTTTTTTTTTTTTTAACGATAACTTAGATTAATTTTTTCGGCTTATTTATTAATATTAAATTGTCTAAAACAGAATTTTTCTACATCAGTTTATTTTATTAGAAGTGGAAAAATCTAAAAATTAAAATGTATTCTAAATTCTTATTAACTTTAACTATTTATTAGCTACCAAATAAAAACGAATAATAGACGCTGATGTTAGGTTAGTTTTACTTCTATATCATCATAACATTAAATGCTTTGAATTAATTTTTTTAAATGTTTTTTTAATTAAACTATATAACTGAATAATACAGTCAATAAATATGTATATTTTTGGGGGTTTTCTTTTAATACATTAACATCCTTTCGTTAGTTATTAATTTATTATAATTTAAAGTTATCCCACTGTTAAATGCTTATTACCAGGGCTCGAATTTTATCGCACTAAAAAATATTTATAAATGGGCTCAATTATTATTTAAAATATCTCAAAATAAGCTCTACAATATGCCCTATAAATATAATAAATAGTAAAAAAGACAATTTGATTAAAAAAAATGTTTTCTACTGTTAACTTTTGAAAGACATTTATATATGTATATATTAAATAATTATTTATGCATTTTAGTTATAATTGAAATATATTAAGTTATAATTTAAACCATTCCTTATTCGATATTGATACGTTATGACTAGGGCAGAGGACTTGAAGCATTTGCATATTTGTTTTGCATAGTCACAAAAATAGCAGAATACGAAACAAATACTTTTCATGTTCTCATAAAGCTAGTTTTGAAATTTTATTTTGCATATAAATGCATATTTTGAGTCCTTTTTGTTTTTAGGGCATATTTTACACTTTTATACGCTATTTTATACTTTTTGAGACATATTTAACTTAAATCGATTTTTTCCAAAGTGACATTTTTATTTCAAACAATAGTCAAAATATTTACAGAAAAATGTATTTATTTTTAATTTTTTCCGTATAATATGGTTTTTGACTGTCTGCAAGCACACATTTTTCCTAGAAGCGATAATGATCAAACGTCGTTTCTTTACAAAATATTTAAAAAATTAAGTAATATGTATTTGAAGCAATGAAGATTCTGAAAATTGATTGTTTTCGTTTTGAAAAAGAAGTAGAATATTCGAAACTTTTATTGTATTGAAATTCAATTTATTTCGAGTCAAGGATATAAATCTACAAAAAATGGTTAGTTTTGTTGCACGTATCACGGACTACGACAAAACATCTATCTATTGAATGACGTCTATATACAATTATCGCAGATATCGAGTCCATATTCACATAGATACATTTCCAGGGACGTTTTTCAATGCGTTTACAAAGTCATGATCCAAATTCGTTCGGAGTTAATCTTTAATTTCTATGCGATAATAAAGAAGTGCATGGGCTAGATAACGATGCGGTAATACTTACCTCTCCTCTGAAACCGTTGCTGGTAAAGAAGTGAGCCATATGTGCGAATCTTGTTTCGTTCTGTGGCAGTTCGTCGTGCACGAGTCTGTTATTCTCAGGGTCGATCGTATAAATGTGAGAACGATTGTTGACGCTACCGTTGCTCGTCATACGTAAGTTTCCGATGAACTGGAAAACGAAAAAAATACAAATCAAACAATAAGATTTTTCAAACAGTTTTTAATATTATTTAAACCTCGTCGGATGTACGGAACGGAGCAATCAATAGGAACAATGCACCGGGTACAGAGATTGAAATGGGATGGGGGCAGTACAGAATATATATATTTCGGACGGTTGTCTACGTGATTCGAATTTTTCCAACTGGATAAAGCAAATAAAAGTTTTAAAAGATTTAAATCTTACAACACTTTTCTTTTTCTTAATAAATTGAGCGTTCATCGAATTCACTCGACTTTTTTTTTCAACAACATATGTAAAAATAAAATAAAATAATTTAATAATTAATGCTCTAAAAATAATAACAACGCATTATTGAGTGCATATATGATTAATTTAAAATAATTAAATATTTCTATTAGAATCAATATAAAAAAAAAAGAACCGGATGGACCTCACTCTGCTGTACACTTGGGGGTGAAGTGTGACTCTTCATAGGATAGGTCACTATAATGGATTTGTTAAATTTGAATTCAATGATAGGTATCATTGAACACGAAAAACGATTCTGAACGGAGATGATATGTATGTCAAGAATATAATACAATGTTATTTATAAATATTGTAATAAGTATATTTTATTTTGAAACGAAAAAACTTAACCATGTATAGAAAACGTCAATATAAAGATTTGGTGAAAATTTCAAGTTGTTGCAGATTTTCGTTTTTGAGTTAGAGCATTTTAAAAAAACCGATATCATTTGTCAGTCAAGAATATTATACATTTATTATATTTTATATGTAATTTTATGTCAATATTTGCTGTTCAAACGCTTATAAAAAAAATTGTGCCTATGGATTTTAATAATTTTTGAACGACATTAAGAAATACTTCTGTGGAATCTTCTATTAAGTTTTCAAATATTTTGTACGAGCCAAATTTTTTTTATCACCGATTATAAAAATAAAATGTAAAAAAATTTTTATCTACAAAATAACTTGCAAATTTTCGCAATTTTTACATATTTCGTATAAATTGGAACTTTGAGCACATAAAAAAAAAAGTTGTGACTTACGATTTTGGATTTTTTTTTATCAGTTAAGGAACAACTTATAAGAAACCTTGTATTAAATTTTCAATATTTTCTGGCCAGCCAAAAAAATTTTATCGTTATTTTAAAAAAAAATACTAAAAAAAAATTGAAAATTTCAATTGTCTATAAATAGCTCAATAAAAGTCAAAATACTTTGAAAATTTAATGGTGTATAGAAAACAATAATTTTAACATTTGGTGAAAATTTCAAGTATTTACATCGATTAGTTTTTGAGTTATAGCAAAATAAAAAATTTGATTTTGTCGAAAACTGGTTTTGCGTAAAAACTCCCGTTTTTCCCTTATTTTTTTAGGGTTTTTCCCGTCGCATTTAAAAAATATTGAAAATTTTTTGCTTTTGACCCCCCAAAGTACCAACTAGATTCACTTTCCTTTCAGAAAAGTTGCTACATAAGCAAATCGAAGCATTTTTACTGCCAAAAAAAGTGTCGTCAGACACAAAAATAAAAAAAAAAAATAAAAAAAATAAAAAAAAAAACACACATCATTGTAAAACCAATAGATTCCATCACTCCGTTCAGAATCTAATATAAAAGAATAGATTTTTTTTTGTATTGCTTACTTATTATTATATAAGGAAAAATTGTTATTACATAAACATAAAATACTATAATATTATATAAAACATGTATATAAACTTATTTTGTATGTATTATATTTATGACTAATTAGATTAAAAAAATAATTAATTAATTTGTGTTTTTTGTCGTTTCTTGTGCATATCAAAAATATAGTACTTACATAAAGTTATTAGTGGCTTGGCATTTAGTAAAAAAAATGGGGGCTAAAAAAATATATTATTATGAGAGTCTATTTTTATCAGACGCATGAACATTTTACACATATTCAGAGAAGCTTATTATGGTTTTAAGCCCCCTGCCTCTAGACTTAATGTGTCAATGAATAAAGGTTAAAATTTAGCAGTTATAGCCCCTAGATCGGGGCCCCTTGTATCAGTTTGCCGACCAATATTTTACTCTTAAATCTGCCACTGACAATATACCAGTACAATGAGTAGAAAGACAGCGATTTGTAAAATAATATTATCAGTGGAATTACTGGAATTGAATCGAAAGAAACCACGTATCTAATATAACGTTATATTTATAACACATGTAGTTTATTATACAATACACATAATACTAAATCATACTATATGAGTATATAAATCATACTATACTAAATAGAGGGAACTATGTCTAATTTTGGCGTAAGCAAGTTCTGATAAGGTAATTAAGGTAATTGACTTTCGAAAAATAATACATATAACTAGTAAAATAATTTAACACATAATATTTAAAATTTGAAAATCACTTCACTAAAATACCCATAATTCCCACAAAATTACGACATCGTTGGTTTTTCAAAAATATAATTTTTGAACCATTTTACCAACTTCCTCATTCGTAATATTATTATTATAACATTATCAACAACATACAAATGTATTTCCAACAACGCAAACAAAGCTCAACAGCGCCTTACAATATATTCTGAGTTAAGCCTAAATTATGCAAATTTGAGCATGAATAAAAATAAAATAATAAAATGTCCTACGTAAAAACATAACTTCTCGTATTTCGCCGCATCGGACTGCGTACGTACGTAGTAATAGAAAAAAATATACAATTATAATGTTAACAATTTTTAATAATTTATTGTTAAACACTTAAATTTTAAATAAATTATATTAGAATATTTACCTTGTTCTATTTCAGGCAGTCACTCAGACAACAGACACAATCGAATGACAATTGTTAAATAACCAAATAATCGAAATATAATAATACAATTATAGACCTATAAACTAATGAACAGCGTATTCCACTCGTCCCTGCTATCAATGCTAGGCAATTATATAATATATATGGTTCAGTCATTCTACTTTTATTATTAGCGGCCACAGGAAACACATTGATATTTCCGTGGCTTGTATACGTGTAGAAATATATACATTGTTATAAATAAAATATATTACTTTACAAATCATTTGGTAGGTACCAGCATTGATTATAAATACTTAGTAATACTTAGTATTTATAATCAATGGTACCAGTTATCGTCGATCGAAGTGAATGAAAATTAATTTCAATAATCAATAGTAAATTTTAGGTTGAAATATATAAATACAAGTGTTAAATTTATAACAATATTAATCAACTTGCATTTAATTACAGATATTATTATATTGAAATATTTTTTTTCAAATTCAAATTTAATGATATCAAATTTTGCGCCCCCATTCTTACTCGATATTTTGCGCCCCTGGCAGGTGCCCACCTTGCCAGGCCCTCAGCCCGGCCCTGAAGGAGTATAGACATTTAGATCATGGTTCTTAAATCTGCATCATGCAATTTATAACGTACTGCTAACACAAAATATTGTGTTTTTATATTTTATAGTCTTATCAGAAGTTATAAACATGTAAGGAATTTATTTAATTTATTCGAGCGTATGAGAACATTTTTTTAAGGTTAATATTCATATTTTATTAGTGTGTAAACCCATAAATATATCTATCAATACAGCACTGGTTCCATTATTATCTAATGATCGACTACTCCAGGAACTAATCACTAAATTTAAATAATTAATATTTTCTAAATAGGTAATGACTAAAAAAAATTAAAAAACTGCAAAATAAATATGTAATTCAAAACAAAATAAAAATATTAAAAATATATTTTTATTTCAGCACCAATCTATGCACTAAAAGAATTCATAATTAAAAGTGTTAAATGAGACGTGTGCTATTTAAGTCTCGTTAAATTATAATTTTTTTCCGATTTTGTTAGCTTTACTTGAAGTAAACTTTTTCATTGGACGAAAATGCCATTTTTTACAGTTTAAAGAACCTCCCCTTCATAATTAGATTAAAAATCCCTATATAGCAGAAATTCAACACTCGATTTTAATACTGAGCAGCAATTACGTCGACATTTAAGTAGAAAAAAAATTGAGAACGTCTGAGCAATATTATTATTATTATTAATATTACCTCGCTGCAGATGTGGGCGTATGGCCAAGGGCCCGCACCCGCTCCGACCACGAACAAAGGATCGGATCCAGTGATTTTCATAATATCTTTCATGTCGTATACTTTTTCCTTAATCCCGAAAGGCATCACATATGGTAGACCGCCGAATTGGATTGCTGTTTCGTTGCCACTTAATCCTACGTAAACGTAGAAAATCATTTGTTTTAATTCGAATGTTAAGACGATGTAAAATCTATAAGATTTGCACTCTATTGTCACTTACCTTCGGCGGCTAAGTAAAACGGTGGTTGTATTAAATTGGGACATTGAGCCACTTCCACGCTAACGTGCTCGAAAATCTTTGACAGTTCGGGTGTAAGTGCTGAAATAATATAAGGCGTTATAATTGACCTATCAGTATTTTTATTTAAAAGTAACATTATTTTTCTATGGAAAGAAACTAATATACTTGTCCTTGATGTACCTTGGTTTTTTTTTTACCAGAATAAAGTATTCAAGTTTGTTTTTATAGAAATTTAATTCGTATTGAAAAATTATACATTCGAATCGATGACATTTATTAGCATCTAATATACTAGATCTAAATGTATACTATACATATTAACTATTAATGTATACTTAAAAGCTCCTTAAATTAAGTACACACAAGTAAAATAAATAGTTAAATAGTTCCTTAAATTTATTTTCAGTGGTGTTCTTAGAAGTTTTCAATGGACAGGAAATGAAAATTAATGATTTATCACTATTACTAAATGATTATCAATAATTTTTTTTTTTTTGTAAAACAAATATATTTATTTTGTATTTATAAATATAAACTGTACGATAAGACAATGAATTTTCACATACTTTGCAAATATAATGCGAATTTATTGCAAAAAAAAGTCAATGGAGGTGGGTTTACAGCCCATGATCCTTTATTTATACACCCATCCTTGGTCACTGAAGTCTGTAATTGTACTCATTATTATGTAATAACTAAGACTTTTTTTTTCAAATTGTAAGTCAATTAAGACATCCAAAGTCAGAGATACATTTGTTCTAGACGTCCCTGAAGTAGTAGACAAGATTTTATTTCGTTAATTTTTGATAGTACTATTTTTTTAATGTCAGAATTTTATTGATTTTTTATTTTTCATTGCTTTTTTTCGGATAAATTATTATTTTTGAATAGAATGTAATACATTTTTTAAAATTTTTTCGACTTGCTCGTCAAGGTTGTTAGAAATATAATTATAGAAAATTATCAGATAGAAGATAGTTGATGATAAATATTTTAATATTGGCCTATTTTGATAATATATACTAATTTATCCCTAGTACAATCAGTATATTATTATGATACTTGATTTGTATATAATATATAAGTAACAATATAGTATATTATACTATATTGTTACTTATCTTCGAAATATTTTCCTAACTGGTCGAATTTTGTTCACAAATTTTGTACTAACAGCTATAATAACTTAAATAACGTAAATAGTAACTGCTTGCCTATCAAACGAAATCGGATGATTCAAAAAATTATTTATAATTATACTTATTTTATGTACTGATAACAAAAATTGACTGAAAAAAAAATGATAACGTACAGCGTGTTTGACGAGATCGTTTCGTAACTGTTAATACATTATATTATATAAGTAATATATTATTACATTATATATTAAATTATAATTATTATTTCCAGTAATTCGTAGTAGTTGCATGAAAATAAAAAAATAAACTACCTCATAGAAAAATTGAAAACAAAATACATTATTTGTAACCGTACAAGCAGTACATAATAAATTATTGCTTGTAAAAAAAAACTAAAAAAATTACTATTTTATTATACGTAATAAATGATAGTAAAATAGTAATTTTTTTCGTCTCATTTAATCTGTGCTTTTTTATGCCTACATTTATATGTTATACCATAGGTATATTTTATTTTTCTGTTACACGTGATACACGAATTAGTATGAAATGTGTATCAACAATCGCTGTACAATATGTGCTGTTGCAAATAATTTTCTGAGCGATTTATGAAGTCTGAAAGAATTATCATAACCACTTTCGCAGTATAAGAACAACATTATTTACACAAGTATTATTATTACTTAGTACTGAACATAAATAACATTAAAACATTAATACAACTCGGTATACCTGTTGGCTACTGAATCGATTCAGTAATTTGCTCACGCACAACCACGTGGTGTGTTTACTAATAAATATCTACCAATATTTGAAGATCTTTGATATTTGGAAAATCATCTCACCACTCCACTCCAACGTAATAATGTACAGGATTTTAAGAATTAATTTCAAATCGAAAAATCTGTCACGCGATACCGTGAATAGTAATCAATGCAGAACTTGAAACTCAATAAATCTTTGCATATTATTTCGAGAAATATTTGGGAGAAATCGGATTCAATATATATTTGTTTCATGATTAAGGATTTAAAACTTAACACTACTGTATTTAACGGTTTCAAAAATATAAAATAAGTAAACAATCAATGCCGGTGCAAGGAGTGTGCAAGGGGAAAAGTGAAACCGCATAAAGCTTTAACGATAACGCTGGAGTCTCGCTGGAGTCTCGCTGAAGTCTCGCGTGTTCCCGTGGTATCAACACATTATGATATTAATTATGAACTGTTATAAGCAAGGCTCGGAACTTATAGCATTTGCTTATTTTTATTGTTTGCCATAAAATGTAGTAGAGAGTTATGGATGTATATGTCATGTTATAACACGTTCAATTATGAAATTTGAATGAGCTTCTTGTTTTTGCTTTTTCGACAATTTTTTAAGAAAGTGCTTATTTCCTGTTTTTCTGATTATTTTTACTTTTTTTGCATATCTCTGTTAAATTATATACGATGATGTACGCCACTAACCTTCCTCAGATTTTTTTTACTACTTATAATTATCATTTATATTTTATTTTTCACAAAATGCCTAGGAAAATCTATAAACAATAAGGCAAAATGTCTTGAAAGTCAAAGTTAAACTTTTTTTATAATATAAAGATTTATCTTTTGATTTTTTAATTGTATATTCAACACAGTTTAAAAATATGTTAAATACTTTATCGTATTTATGTAAAAATAAAATTTAGATATTTTTGCTTATTTTTCCTATTTTAGATCATTTTTTTTTTTTTAATTAAATATTTTTGTGTAAATTTAAGTTTTTAAAATGCTTATTTGAGTGCTTATAATGATATTTTTAAGTGATTTTCAAAGCGCTTATTTTAATGTTTTTAAGTGTTATAAGTCCCGAGCCCTGGTCATAAGTTACAATAAAAAAAGATAGCTACATATTACGAAAAACATTTTGAAAAAAAATTAGGTATTGGTTAATTTTGGATTTAATATTTATTTTATAAGTGGTATTTTTTATTATTATAATATATGGTATAGTATATAAAATTAATAACTGAAACGACATTAATATCGGTAACGGCAATCGGAATTAACATATTTGTAGATGGAGACGCAATGATGAATCGATTTTAAGTAAAAGTATTAGTTTGTTCTCCTATAAAAAATATTACATGGTTTCTTATATTTTTAAATTATACATGTATAAATGCAATTCAAAAACTAAACGTAGAACATTTTATTTTTTATTGTGAATCATAACGTCATCATCATCATGACGTGATTAAAATTAATTGTTATTTTTCGACCGACTGTATGGTTATTTATTTTTAACATGTATGTACTTCTCTACGAAGATTGATATTAGATGCACGCCAATAAATTATTATTATAAATATAATAATTTAGTTATCAATTACATATAGATCGTAGGTGTTTAAAATATTTTTGAATTGTATGCAATGACACTAATATTATGTTGTCCAAAATTCAAATATCCTAGGTTATTTTAAAGTTCATAAGTAAAGTTATGAAACAATCGTTATACATTTTTAAAAGGTTATTTTTAAAATACTGAATAAATCAAAGATTAAGTCAAAATTATATTATATTAGGTATACTACCAATGTTAGCTAACAGAATATGTACTTGTTTAAAAAAAAATAAATATTATAGTTAATTAAGAAAAATGTGATTTTATTAAATAATATAATTAGTTAATATTAAAACCTATCAATGATATTATTTATTTTTATTTTTTTTAAATCTTTATAACCAAATATATTTAAGCTCTTAATATTTTATTTGAAATTTCTTGTATGTTTGATTTTTTATACTTAACAAAATAAAATAGAATATTGCTGTCCTGTAATTTTGCATAATTAATATTTCAAGAACTTAAGTAGTGCTTACCTTTTTTTAAAGATAAATTATTAAATTAATTTAATTTCAATTAAATCATATTTAATAATAAAAATTATTTTTCATTAACAATGAAAACGTAACAAATATATTTAATTTTTTCTAAGGTATTTCTTAATATGGTTTGCTGCAGTAGAAACTTCAATAATTACATAATTACCTTTGAGTTGGGAGCTTATGTAAAAGTTAAATAACAAAAAGAAGAAGATTTTTAAAGAAAATTACTATCTAAAACTAAAATTATATTAGAAAGAATAGTTGTACTTAGGTAGAGGATTTTTTTCTGTGAGATGGTCTCATATTTATAATTTGTATAGTACCTCGCAAAGCATAGCGCCAACGCTGTAATCACTAAAAGCTGGTTAGTATTGAGTTGAAATAACTATACAATGAAATCTACTAAAATGAAGGGCGAAACTTCCTGGTTTAGAGTAGCTCTACTAAAAGGGCTAAGCAAAGGGACAACTCCCCAAGGCCCCGTCATTTTGGTAGCTCAGCACATTTCATGGGATTTAATTATTTGTTATCCTATACTTTTATTTTTTAAATGTAATAACATATGCCGCCTATCACGTAAAAATATGCATGGTATTTTAATCATTAATTTAAATATTATGTTTTGTATCTCCCTAAAATGTAATATAAATAGTATAATAATAATAAATTAATAAACAATAATATACTGTTGACGCTTAATGATAAAATATAATATCTATAACAAAAAAAAAAAAGTTTGTACATAAGTTATGTAAAATAGAAAAGTATTTTATACGAGTACTAAGACATTCAAGAATATTTTTTTTTGGCTTTAGGAAAAAAAAATAATAAGGTCTCACAAAGCCTATCACCGGTACTGGTCAGGAGTAATAAACGTATAGGTAAATGGTATTACTGTATTTGTCTTTTAAACATGTAATAAATATACTATTTCTCTCGAAAAAAAGATTCTGAATGAAAAAGGTGGAATGGATAAGTTGGTATTACCAAAGATAATTGATATAACATATTTTTATCCTAATAAAAAAAAGAAACAGAAAAAACTTCAATAAAACATATATATATATATATATTTAAATTAAATTAATTATATAAATTTATATGATCAAGCTCAAGTGTTTGATGGAATTACGGAAACCGAAAAGTCAGTGTCGTGCGTTTGGGCGTGTTATTTTTACGTGTATAACCGTCCCAGTTTTTATGTCTAGTGATTTTTTTATTTTTATTTGTTCGTAACTTTAAAACGCCTAAAGTAAGAACACTAATTAGGAGTCGTTTACAGACAAACTTAAACGAGCAAAAAGATATTTTTAAAACCTATGATATTTGTGACATTTTTACATGATTTCAAATAAATTAATAGTATTTTCGATTTAATTACAGTGAAACCTCGATACCTCGAAGTGGCAAGGGTCAAAAAAAAAAAATTCGACATATCGAAACTTCGAGTTACTGAGGGAATTTAAAACATAAATAAAATTTGAAATAAAAATGTATAATTATTGGTGTGTTTATAATTTATTATGTCTTTATATATTGAATACATATTATTAGTATTCGTCATTTGGGTAAATATTTATTTTACATTATTTTCTATGAAAGTAAATCTGTCATTTTTGTTTGTTTTTGTTTAATATTAGAAGTATTTTCAATTAATCTACATAAAATATTAAGTGCAGAAAAAATGTTATCAGAATTTACGGCTTTGATGGCTTCATCTAATTCAAGTTTACATAAATGTCTTAAAAAAACTTTACTGTTCTTTTTGGTCACTAGCTAAACTATAATTAAATATTAATGTTATTTTTACGTTGTGTGTATACCTAAGTCCGGTCATTTATATTTTATAGTCTGGGACTTTTATACTTTATCTAATCTGTCATATATTCGAGTTAGTTGAATGAATCATAAAAGGCGATGGGTACCGGATAATGACTTCGACTTATAGAAAAATTCAACATATAGAAATACGATGTACCGAAATAACTTAACACGTAAGTCCAATACTGAATGATCGGGACAGAAAAAAAAAATTCGACACACAGGAACTACGAGATCCGAGGTGCACTGTATAAGTGCATATCTAAAAATAAATGTTTATTTTGTAACATATTAGAGCATTTAGATTATTATTTTAGAATATTAGAAGCTTATTTTGAGAATTTTTTGTACATATAAATCACGGGTAATAATATAATAAATATATCGTTTTCCATAATATTTATATTGTAAAACTTACCTTTGATGACGTTTTCAAACGAAGTTTTGTACAACTGGAGATGTGAAATTGGCACTTTGTTAATATCCAGTGAACCAGAAACGGTCGGAGCCATTTCACTTGCTATATATTAACAAGTGTGTAATATTGATTCGCAGTGATAAGTTCTTAGAGCAATTATGACACTTTACGTTGTATGTACTCGAAACGGTAAAAACAGAATGTTTCTGTAACTGATTAACGGCGGTCCGGTAATAAATTTACCATCGGACACATCGCGTTTTATTATACATATATATTACACAATTGTGTACTATATATTATATATACCTACATATATTACACAATTGTGTACTCTTATTATCCTCCATTATGCTTCGATATTTTTCGGTTACATAACCGTAATTATATTATCAATAAAAAAATGAATCAAGTCTTATACATATGTGTGTGTGTGTGTGTGTGTGTGTGTGTGTGTGTGTGTGTGTGTGTGTGTGTGTGTGTGTGTGTGTGTGTGTGTGTTTGTGTATAAATATATCACATCACCGAATTATTGACAAAATGACTAATGGTTTTACTGAATGTAAAAACATAATAATATTACGACTTATCGACATTTCACAACTTGATGGCTAAGTTCATATGAAGAGCGTTAAACGCAAGTTTTTTTTTATCATTGTTTATATGAATTACAGATTTTACTCGTTAAGCGATCGTTTACAAACTAGTCAGTTAAATTTTGTATTCCGTCAAAGATTGAAGTTGCAAACAATATATGCTAATCGATTTTAAACAGAACAAAGCAGAGTTTTAGGTAGAGAAATAGAAAATAAAGGGTTCATCCTATTTTAAAAAGACAAATTCACTTCAAGTTTGTACGTCACCTATACTTAAGTATTGAAATCTATGTTATCCAATTTTGTATACGAAAAAAAATTTACGGGGAGCAAGTACATAAATAATAACCGTTATAAAGATCAATCGCATAGTTGAACACATCAATGCAATTTTATGACATGTTCTAACGCGCGTAGACAAAGTATTTGCGTAACTGCAGCGTTGAACACGAGTTATTTTATGTACAGTTTATAACAATTTAGTATATTTTAGTAATTCTAAACGCGTGTTTAATTCTTCATGCGAAACTAGCTTTATTTTTTATACACACATCTCATTTATTTTAAAATTATTATTTCTCGTAAACGTAAGAAGTTCTTCAATTCCGTCTAACCACGTTAAAATATATGACACTTTAGTATCTACAGAATGTTATCGTATTATCGTTTATATTCATAATAATGATCAAATTATGAACGTAATGAGAAAATAGAACATATGGATTTATTTGAATTTTTACTCATAAGAATATATGTTAAACAAACTTCTTGTCCGGTGAATAATTTTCAAACTATAAAACACAAATTAGTTAGCTTTATTTTTAATACAAGTATAGAAACGAAGTATAAATGCATTTTTACAATACTATTAAATTTTTTCATCAGTTATTCGTTTGTTTATACTGAAAACTTAATAGTAATTTTTAAACTCTATGAAGGATCATATGCTTAAGATTTTATAAACGAATTATAACTCAAGTTTACTATACAAAAGTTTGATCACGGAAAAAATATTATTTTACAAGAATTAAATTCTTGTTTACCCTCATAATTTAAAATATTAGAAAATATATTATTGGTTTAGACGCAAGGACAGCAAACATATAATATATTAGAGCTATATATCCGAGTTCGGCTCTAAGTGAAATTGTTAAATAAATAACTAAAAGCTTAAATTCATACTATAACTGACAATATTACAGTAACAAATAAAACAAATTAAAATAGCATGTCCATTTTTACTATCCCATTTATATTAATTTGGAATTTTAAACATTTCTTAAAATATCAGTATGAATAAAATATAAAAGTAAAAGTTATTTTCTGGAGCCTTATTGTATAAAATAATAAATAAATATTAAAATAATAAATAGCGTAAATTATAATAAATTTATAATAAATAATAAATAGCGTTATTGTATATATGTGCAAATATTTATGACCGATTTTGATTTAAAAAATCATCAGCAGGTTTAAAAACTGCACCAAGTTCGTGAATATTTGTACATATAATATACTTACTAACGTATACTTCAGATAAGAACTTAAATTTGATTTAAATTGATATAATAAGAAATATTCAATAATTTTTAACAAATTTATTATTTCATAATCAAGGCTGGGTAAGTTAAAGATTTTTTTTTTTACTCGTTAATTTAAGTTAATCAAAGAAAAAGTAAGTTAAGTTAAAATTTCACGAATATAGTTTTTTAACTTCGTTAAGTTAAAAATTAATGGATAAAAAAAATTAACTATGTGTTGGCAATACATACGAGTACTATATGGCTAAATAATAATCATCAGTACCATATTACAATTGGTAGGAATTGTCTATCTGTTGGCATCTTGCACATAAATTCTATATTATTTATACGATTAAAATGATCACCAATAAAATACTAATTAAAAAAAAATCCGAGTTGTTATTAATTTTAATACGACTCAACTTTCTTTCTCATTAGTAATAAAAAAAGCATTTCTACAATTACTAAGTCATTTATTATATTTATGAGTGAAAAACCTATATTATTTTCATATAATAATAATAGTAAATGTTATGGTTTTTGGGATTCCTGTATAGTTTCGGACATTGATATCAAATCTATCGAATACCTATCGATTACCTACATATTATAATAATATTTCTCAGATAAATAAAATTATTTGAAAAATTAGTTTATATACAAATTCAACTTAATTTTTTATTTCTATATAAAATTAAATTGAAGCTAACATGTTATATACATTAAAAAAGTAATTGATTGAATTAAAAAATAGTTCGAAAATAAAGTAACGAATAATTAATTTAGTTAATATTAACTTAACATTTTAACTTAATTTTAATTGTTTAACTCGTTAATGCTCAGCCTTGTTAATAATACTTTGTAATGATTTTAAGAATATTTACCACAGAACAGTTTTATTTTGATTTTTTATAATTAAAATTCAAATATTAATCATCTTTACTGTGCAATATTTTTGATAGTAAATGAATATGATTAGGTGATAAAAAAGATATGTAGATATAATAATTACAAAAAACAATGTACCGTATGTAAGTGATTATTACGTACTATAATATTTTATTCGGTAAACAAACTTCAACATAGCTTTTTTTAAGCGTTTATCGTCATTGCATGTAATACAAGCAATGCGATAAATATGTGTACCTATGTGACGGTTATTTCGAAATACTCATTAAATGTTTCACATGAAAAACAACTTCATTCCCTTATCCACCCTCTCGCATAATATTTAAGTCTATGTGTATAAACCTGAGAAATTGTAATCTTTATTGATTAAGACACATTTTCATGAAAGATTTTTTTTTTTATAATTTATTTCCATTATGAACTATGGATCATTTTTAAAAATCCTATTTCTATTTCGTTGTTATTTTTACTTTTTCTTATAGTTACTGCGTATTTTGTAATTTCCTATTCTAAATAAAATATCATATTTTAATAATTTTTTTAATATTTATTTAAAGTTTGTATTAATGTTGACAGATCATCATTGTAAGGTATAAATCTATTCAAATATATAACACCACATGCCTTGAAAAAAAACATTATATAATCAAATTGATCATTAAAATGATAACATGTACCTATGACAAATAGTAAAATTTTATTATTTTATAGTAAGCTTAAAAAATTGTATTAAAATGCTATCTATACTTATAGAAAACATATTTACAATCAAGAGTTCTCTTTAAATAAGGAATATAAATAACTAATATTATCATATAATACAATATAAAAAAAACTTTTATTCGTTTATTATTATATAATAGTGATACTTAGCAGAAAAAAATATTCCTAGGTAATATCGATTTATAAATATATACATATATAATGTAAATACAATGTATATTATGTATATTTTTATAAAACCAAGATTTGAGTCGAACACTGTTTATGGATACGACTATCAACAAAAATATTTTTATTTTATGATTATAATTTTTTTTTTTCTTATGAATAGATCCAGTTTGAGTTACGCTGACCAATATATTTTCTTAATCCGTAAAAACAGTTAAGTTGTGGAGACCAAATGTCTAGGTGCTAAGTTCTAGGTGCTAGAAAAATTTATATATTATTCATGATAAAGTCAATGCATTAATCGATGTAATCTGAAAGATTAATATAATGTCTTTTATTGTCATTGTACTATCAATAATTTAGTTCTCACAATAAAATTAAAAAAAAAATTAAATATTTCCCAATGAAACTAGTATATAACTTAAGTTTACTATATTATACTATAATAATTACTATAACTATTATATAATATAATAACTATACTTTACTATACTTTTACAATGCTTACTATACTTTTATTGCAATAAATCATGACCGAAATAAACACAGTGATATTGCATTGTAAAAATATTGAAAAATTGCACGAAACCTCACTCACAACTACTTAAAAAAAAAAAAAATTTATCGATTATTTCACACCAGGGACAAATTAACTAAGAAGGTCTACAACACATATGAGGGTCATATCCCCTTACGCAAAATCATTAAAATTGTATCATGCTTATATAAACGTACACGATTAGACTTGTGAAATATTGAATAAAAATTCTAGTAATAGTAATAAGTAATAAAATTTTAATTCATGTATCAAATATATATGCAACTATTTTACATTACCACAATAGCGCCATTTTTTTTTTTAACCAATCTCGTTATACAGTCACGGAATTATTTTCGGTCCAATAGAAAATTATTATTCTGCCTTATTAAATGCCTATTTATAGATCTATAAACAAATATATATATATATATATGAATAAAACATCACGATCGTAATTAAAAACAAAAACCATATTTAAGCTAAACCTATTTAAATATTTTTTGCTAATAAATTATACAAAATAATTAATTTTAAAAATGTGTGTAATCCTTAATCATATTCATCAAAAATATCGCATAGCTACAATCTTGTATTTTAAATAATATACTATATTTATTATTAAAATTAGAAATTTACTAAACGTCAACTATTAATACATTTAAGAGCCACTTATTACCAGCCGATTGTTACATTGAATTTTAAATTTTTATGTTCCTAATACTCTTGTATTAAAAGCAAATATATTATTATAAAAGTCTTATGATTTTTACATTATTCATTATTATACTTAAATTATTAATACTGAGGTATTTATATAAATAAATTAAATTTATTATTAATAAATAGTTATACATATAAAGTATTTTTTTATTGTTAATTGTTATTTTTTTTTCTATAATATATAATTACATACATTATTATTTAATTTATTGAATATTTTTAAAAAAATTATCTCAAATTATAACTATAATTCAATTTAAAACAATTATTTAAATATAATAAATCAATAAAATTAGTAATGATTACAAATTAACATATTTCGTAATCTTAATCAACACTATGATTACATTATTTCTTTAAACATTTAAAATAATTTGATATTGTAATTATTAATTACATTAATTTATCCTATGATTAATAACTGCAAATTGTAATCATAATCTTAAATTTTTCTTATTAATTCATTAGATTATGATTCGCCTAACGTTGTTCAGTTCTATATATGATTTATGTTTATTATTTATTATTAATATTTTTTTTATACATTTCATTTAATATTTTGGTAGTAATAAATGTATAGTTTTAATCCCTAGTTATTGGTTTATAAGAGTTAAAATCACGTCCTTATTATGAACGGGTAGGACACTTTTCCACCAAAAATATACCTTTCCCTTTTCTACCAAATTTCCACCAAAAAAATATTTTGACCAATACCCGTTTCCATCGAATGATATTTTGGCTGATACTCGTTTCCACCAAATCAATTTTTATCACACAACTCACCAATTAAACGTATTTTGCACAATACTATGTGTGTTACATGGTTTATATTGAAATCTGCAATGGATTTAATTTTGTTGACTTATTTAAACATAAAAATAAAATACGATAGCATCAATTTAGTACACCAATGCCAAAAAGGTTAAGCATTATCACATATATATATATATATATATATATATATATATATAACATAATATAATATACACTGAAAAAATGCTATTAGCAACATTGAGAAATATGTTTTGTAGATAATAACAAATCTAATATTTATTACGCTGACCATTTTTTTATCATGATGATACAAATATTGTCATTTACTGCAGTAGCTTATTTTTTTAAGCTGACAATAATTTGTCAATTGATAAATCTTATATTGCTTTCGTGAGGTACACTAGGATATTAATTATGCGTTGTGAAAAATAAAATGTGCAGTTAACTTAACGAATATGCGCACTTGAGTACTTGACTGCTGACTTGATAAGTCAACAAAATTTACTTTACCGAAGGTATTTAAAATTAGGCATGTGTTATTTTATTATGTAAAATCTTCGGTTAGTGGCCGAAATTGACTGATGACTAGGTGTGTCGTCATCGGCGTTAAAAGTGTTAAAAATAGCCCAAACATGGGCGCCCAGTTTTAAATATTTTTGTTTACTACTTAATGTGATTTTACACTTGGAAAATATAAATACTATATAATATCATAATCACATTAACACCGATCGTTGCCGATTATCTCCAATTTTCGTTTATTTCTTGAAATCGTTCATTCCATATATACGTGTGTACCATACATTCAAGATCATATTTACCATTGAGTAAGATAAGTAACTTAGAATGGCTTCTGTCATTTTGGGGCATCGGATGTATGATAATGAGAACTTATTTTTTCTTAAAACACAACTTTCATCGTATAAAATAAATATAGGCAAAATACAATAGGTATTTGAAAAATGAAAAAACAGCGTAAAATACCACATATTTTTGCCTAAGAGCCTCTAAATGACTTAACACAATGATGGACATTGTGAATTTTTTTTTTTTTTATCTATTAGAAAGAACGTTTCAGGAACGCTTATTCTTAAACTAAGCTAAATTTTTATACCTCAATTTTCACGATCGACTACAATGAAAAGAGAAGCAAACTGTGACTACGCCGGCGCTACTGCCAGTGGACCCTAAAGAAACCGTACGAAAATCGAGTACGTGTGAAACGTCGACATCCGTGTAAACGGTTGCCACGTAAGTGTGAAAAGGGCCACATACAATTAAATTAATGGTCAACTTGTTGTTATGGTTTTGTTGGTTGGTTTGTTAATTGTTACGTTCCGTACACGGGATATTCGATGCGTACAGCCATGGTCTCGTGATTACCAGCCGGTACGCTATCACATTATCAGTACTGTCGCGATAACACTGTCGAGATTTAGTAACATTTTATATCGTTTTGTAATTGTGCTCGTTAAACAGTAAACAGTAAATGTAAAGGTAATGAAGGCTTACAAAGTGGACAAAACGCTCAATCGGTCGAAACGGGTTCGATGAAACGTAATAGGTAATTGATAAGTGTGTTTTTTTGTTTGAAACGCAATAGCAGCGTTAAATGTGTTGTCTGTGCTATGCGGTTGTTGACGAACGAATCAATTAACTCGATTAGTATGTGTCTGTACGTTTTGGATTTTCAACCGTTAGTAAAATGTTTGGGATCAAATGTGTTTTTTTTTTTTTTTTGAACTTAACTAGTTATCAATTTTGTAATTTGACATAATATGCCTCGTTCACACGGAAGGATATATTTGACAAAATATTAACTTGTAATTTTTACAGAACATTTGACATGTGCAACTCAAATTCATACCCACAATTTGGATATATGTTTCCTTCACTATTTGATGATATATGATTATGATTCCAGTCAAGTCAAATGACATATCCAAAAGAATCAAAGGTGTTGAGCTCTTAAATTATGTATTATTTCAAATAAAATGTAATGAGCCATTACTAATGACAATAGAACAAAGTGGTAAATATAATTTCATTAAATAAGATCCAAATAAAGTGAATACATACAGATCAAGTGTACATACAATGTGTATACATAAATTCAACGTATAGAATAATGTTTTTACACTATTTTATACTATATAATAGATGTGTTAAAATTTGGCATTTAAAATGGGTTTAGCTGGCGTTATGATTTATATTCTTATTTTGATTTCTATATATTGTGATAATACAATTTAAGCAACTTTTACTATTTATTATTTATTTATTTAGCGTATGACATAAAAAATGTAATTATAATACATAATTTATTAACTATAAGATATTAAAAATTATGAAACAAATAATAATTATATATATATATATAAATATTTAAAAATAAGTAAATGTGATATGAAATTTATAAAAAATAGTAATAATTAATAACTGGTATAAATAATTAAACAATTGAATTGATGATTGTAGAAGCGTCACAAGTCACATATTTTATGAAATTGAGATATTAATAAAAATGTTTTCAAGTCCATGTGTAGTGTAAAAACACATAGACTAGTATATGTTATTATTAATATCTAAATTTCATAAAATATGTGCTTCGCAATGTTTCTACAATTATTGATTCAATTGCTATTACATTGTAAAGCAAATTTAATATCAGAGCTAAAGATCTAAAACTTTAATGTTGTAAAGCTGTCAATTTTTGGACCTTAAAATTAATATTCGAATATGATTGTTTGTTTTTCAGTTCCGCAGTTGCATTCAGGCAAGTTGATTTTACACCAATTTAACAGATAATCTCCATACCTACCATGAGATGAGTGCACCTTATTTAATAAACAACATACATCACTTATTTATTGATAATGAATATTCTGTTTTTCCGTAGAGAATCAAGTGGAACGTGTCTTATTCATACAGAGTATGAATAGTTTGTTATTTGTTCAAGAAGTATATCACAATGTGCCTTTGTTTGAGAATCTCAAAAATTCTTGAAATATTTTATAGTTTAGAGACAACTGAGTATTAGCTGTTAGTAGTCTCTTAATTATTATCAATTGCATACACTTGCCGGCAACTGTTGATAGCTGTTTTCTACTATTATTTTAGTGTTGACTAATTTCTAAGGTTCAGAATTCATTCAAATACTTACTGCGTACAATTACCTACTTTATAGTTTGAAAATTATAAACAGAATAGTGTGCTTTTCCATACATGTTATGATATTACACAAAATTGTATTTCTACTTTGTTTCTTTATCAATGAAGTCTGTGAATAAATATGTAAGTCTAATTCATACATCTTATATTATGATTTGTAAATATTTATTATGTCGTCTTTTCAGCTCTGAATGTTTTTTTGTCAAGTAAACATTTGAGGGGTTGTATCCTGCCATCATATTATCACCACCAAAAAAGCTTCCTTATGCAAATAAAAAACAAAATCACGAAGGACCATTGTATTTTAGAAAAATATGTGTTTGTGGAAATGATTGTACCTTAAATTATTTAATTTACCAATAGAGTTCTAAATTTTCAAATATTTTGTTTTGTATGAAAAAATATTCTTAAATGTTTGTTAAATTTATAAAAATTAAAAAAATTGTAGGTATGAAGAACATTTTAATATAATATTTAATTATAATAATTTTCTTGTGTAAATTTAATATCAAAAATAAAAGTAAAATAATTATTTTTCACTGATGAAGAAAATTAAAAACTATGCTCATGTTATTAAAATCTGGTTCCCACAACTGGTGTACATAACAATTACTTATTTATAGACACTTGCTATTCTATATAACCGTATACATTTATAATCATTAATCACATATATAATCTGTGTTATTCATTATTTTATTGCTATGAGATCAGGAGATAGTACAACAGTTGGTTTAGTAAATCTATAGCAGTTTAGGACATTCCTTAGGGTACACTACATGGAAATGATTTACCTATGTACACTATTTTAATTTATTTATCCTGATGTTTACACACCGTTGCTTTAGTCTTAGCTTGTCAAACAAAATATATATATAAATATATATATTATATTATATATATATATATTTATACACACTATAAATGGTGTAACAGTTCTATTTAACTACTAAAATTACTTATTTTCTATTCAATATTTTTAATAAGGTTTTTTTTTTTTTACAATCTTTCTTAATTTTTTTTTCATCTTTACTAATAGATTGTTCTAATTGCTTATACCCATTGTTGCTTACCATACCAAAAGCTCACTATGTATTATTGCATTAATAAGTCTTCTTTTAATTCTGGTTCTTTCTTGTACTAAATTGAAGTTATTAAATCTTTTTGTAAGTTCTATTTGTGTATCAGTTGACACGTATGGCAAATAACTGAGATATTTTGGTTTTTAATATGGCATACATTTATATTGTTTGAATAAAATATTTATTTGATCGTATTTTTCGAAGTATACCAACATATTAAAGTGTACCATTAATTCAGAAGTTTCTGAGTAAACCTGTAGTTTATAAATTGGTTCATATGTAGAACGCATTCACTTCACTTAGTTTTTGTTAGTTTTTGTTGTTTTATTTCACACCTATTGCGTAATACCAGTTGTTGAATGACAAGAGTGCTAACAATAATTGACTACAATCCATTTTAATTTATTGGTATTGTTAATAACTTTTTTTTTTTCGTTATGATTTCTAGAGCTCTGCGCTGTAATTTTAATATGTTATATTTTATTTTTTTACAACTAAAAATAAATAATTTAAATATTGTATTAAATTTTTTTCTTATAATCTAAGATAGCTATTTTATAAATAAGTATTTAAAAATAATTTTAGCATTTAAAACTTAAAATTTGGTTACATCATTCATTTTTAAAAAATTTAAAAATGTGTTAAAATTGTAATTTATTTCTTGCTAATCAATGATCAGTAATCGATGACAGTAGTAAGACAGTTATGAGTATAATGTGTGTATAGGTATATATACACAAACATATATATATATATATGTATATATGTTGTTTATTTGATGAGCTAAGCCTAAGATAAGACAGTGTATAAACATCAGAATAAATAATTATAATTATAATAAATAAAAATAGAGCACATAAGTAGATCGCTTCCATGTAGTGCACTCCAAAAATGTACAAGACGGCTAAAGATTTACCGAACTGACTGCTGTACTGTCTCTAGATCTCACACCAAGAAAATTATGAACAACACATATACTTTTATGATAACCAAAGACTGTTGTAAAAAGTAAGTTTTCTTTAAAAAAAATATTTAAGTATTAATGTATTTGTTAAATATGCCAGATTTTTAACAACTTACTGAAAATGTGATAAAAAAAAATTATGAAGTATACTAATTGTGGAGTTCAGTGTTGAGCCTATAATTTGTACTATTAGTTGCCAATTTCTGTATTAATATATATATATATATATATATATATATTTACAGTCAATTTTAATGTACAAATAAAATGTTAATATCAAAACTTTTTATATACTCATAACCTACAGAAATTTTAGAAAAGTTCTTACTAAACTAAAAATAATATGTATAAATTAATAATATAAGAAAATTGTTTGAAAACGCGATACAAACTAATTGGCCCAATGCCTACAAAAAGATTTTGTAAAATGCTTTATTTATATTGTATAATTATAGAAGCGTGTAGACTAAGTCTGAGGCAGAATCAAGAAAAAATTAACTAATAAGTTGAATATGAGGTGCACTCCCAATCAACTTATATTACCCAATGCTAGATAATAACAAAATAATAATTAATTTTATACAGTCTTTAGTTTTTGTACTATATCAATTAATTAAATATTATACACTCCAAAAAACTATGAAAATTATAAAAAATTGTCTTTATAATTTTACTCATAGCTCAATACGATTATTTTTATTTTTTTTTTTTTTGTACTCAAAGAAAATATAATCAATATTTTCAATATATTAGTTTAGAAAATGATCACTCACTTTTTATTTATAATATTTTAATTATTAAGTTCATAATATATTTATTTAAATATCCGATTGATATAAATTGACTTTTATTGATATGGTACAAGTACAAGTACAGTTTTTGAATTAAATTATAATGCATTAAATAAAACTCAACCAGGGTTGGAACTTGGACTAAAAGGGCCCTGAGGCAGAACTGAATATGGGGCCCTTTTATCAATAATTTTCAATGCACATATCTTAAAAAAAAATTCAACTAACATTCATAAATATATATTATATTCATTCATAACAAGTCACAAAAACGTATTACAATCATGAGTAATTTGAGTATTAGTTTTTCAACATTTGTAATTGAAGATCATTGATCAATTTACTCATAAGAAAGTCATAGGATTCTATTTCTGGGTAGGTGTTAAGTCATAGAGTTCATTATAATTGCCATCAATACCTAAATGTTTCTTTTCTTCTATGGTGTTGTGGAAAACTTGGTTCACACAAAATAATATTTATGCACGGTTGATTATTATTAATATGTTTATTATTATGTGGTTATTGATTAAACTTAAAATACAAAATTATATTGATTATATTTCTAAATAATGCTCTGATTCCATCATACGACTGACTGCCTCCTCCTTAGTGTGTTCGCCCGGACGGAATCCTTTTGTCAGTCAGCAGATTCCGTTGGCTCGTCGTCGGTCAACACATTATTCCTGATCGTCTAAATTGGAATATAATATCCAGGGGTTCATAACAATGGCTTATTAATAGGGCTCGGAAGTTGTAGGAGCTAAAAAAGGTAAAATATGCACGAAAAAATTGCAAAATATGCATTTAAAAAGGTAAAATATGCACGAAAAAATTGCAAAATATGCATTAAAAATGTTAAATATGCAAAAATATTATTCTGAATTCCAAAAATTAAATACATCCGTGATGTTGTTTACAAATTAATCATATACATAAAAATTATTTATAACTAAAAAAAGTATAACTGGTTGGCATTTTGACATCTTATTGAGCTGAAAATAAAATTAATAATATTTTTTCAGTATTTTTCAAATTACGAAAATAATACATGTTTTCTAATACCTGTTAAGTTATTGCATTGAACCACCAATATTTTCTTAAGATTTTCTATTTCAAATGAACAGACGATTATTCGATAGAAGATTTTTATATCGAGAAAACGATCTTTCAACGTCAGTTGAAGTCATCGGAGCATATTTATAAAACTTTAAGTCATCGACTGTCAACTCTTCCGGAAGTCCATCCATTGATTCACTATCTCCCGTTAGTATCATAGAAATTTTCATCATAGTCTCGAAACCGCGATTTTTTTCCAATACATATCTTAACTTCTTCTGAATGGCAACTCCTACTTCACTAGATACCTCTTCTATTTTTTTTTTTTAGTTTGTGTAATTTCTTTTATTGTTTCAGATAACTTGACCCCTTGAGTTTCAAGTTGCTTAATTTTTGTTGGTAAAAACCCGTAGTTTGAATCTATAAAAATTAAATTAGGTTCCATTGAACGCTGGTTGACAAGGTTTTGCGCTTTTTTTATTGATACAGCATCAATAGGATCAAGCTGTCTCACTACATCACGAATTTTACTAAAGTATTTGCAATAGTAAGATGTGGCCTCAATCCAAGTTCCCCAACGAGTTAAAATCGGCTCTGGAGGAAGAGGTATTTCAGGATTTACAGTTTTAAATAATACAGTTCGTGAAGGGGCTTTTAAAAAATTTGTTTTACACTTGAAACTAATTTATCCACTTTAGGGTAATTTACATGAACTTCCTCTGCAATTCTGTGCAATCCGTGCGCTAAACATGTTACGTGTATTATTTTAGGATAGAGAACTTTTATAGTGTCGCCTGCCTTCTTCATGTAAGGTGCTGCATCAGACAAAAATAACAATACATCGTTGTGGCGTACCTATACCATTAGGCCATAGTAAAAACATTGCATTATCAAATAGTTTTGTAATTGTAGAGAAATTGGCTTTTTCAAGTACTTCCGTTGTCAAAAGAAAAATTTTACCAGGACCATCTGACAACAATGTTCCCACAACTACGTTAGCGATGTACCTCCCTTCCACATCAGTGGTTTCGTCGATTGACACCCATATTTTGTTTCCTGTAATATATTGCCTTATTTCCGACATACATTCGTCATAGCAGTCATTTATGTATGTCTTTCTTAAAGTACTTTCACTAGGAACAGCGTGTAGTGTGTACTTTTCAAGAAACTTTCGGAATTCTGTGTTAGAAATTTTGTGCATAGGAATATTTGCTGTCATTAGTGCTTTGCACAAATCTCTAGAAAAGGCCGACTTTTTGTTGGATGCAGTAAACAATTGCTGAGTATATTCTGAGGACTTACTATCGACCTTTCGACGAGCTGCTAACATTTCATGTTTATTTGTTTTCAAATGCTGCGTGACCGTAAATTTTTTTTCTGCATTTACTTTAACTGAACATACTTTACAAAATAGTATATCGCCATCAGTTGAAAACACGTCTTCATATTTTCTTAAATATTTTTGTAAATTAATGTCTTTTGGCATTTTAATAAAATCAAAATAAATAATTAAATATAAAATTGATCAAATATACGCACTACGGTATTTTACGCACTTCACCTACTAACAATACGACGTCTAAAACGAAACTGTCAAACAACAATCGTGTACAATCGACAGTAACGATAAACGAAGAAACCATCATTATATTTACGATAGCTTATCGACGATAAGATAGTACTACAAATAACTCCGTAATTGACTATTAGTCATTTTGAGTTTTATATTAAATATTAGTTGAAATATACAGGTTAAGAAAGAAAAAAATCAATTTTTTTAGAAAAATATGACTTATGCATAATATGTGTATAAAATCAATGAAATATGCACTTTTTAGCTAAAATTGGCAAAATATGCAAAATATGCATTTTTAATTTTTGTATTTAAACTCGTCATTGTATAGAACGGATTTATAGCTTGGTCTGCTATAAATTGAGAACATACAGAAAAATATGCAACTCCTACAACTTCCGAGCTCTACTTATTAAATATGAAAAATATTATAAGAAAAAAAAAAATTGAATTAAAAAATATATAAATGTAATGATAATAATAGTGTTCTGCGTCCTATTTTATTTACAATATACATAAATTCTGTATGTGATTTCAAATTTGAGGTTTTGGTAGTTATATATACAGATGATACAGGTCTACTTTACACGGACAAATCTTGGCAAGTTCATTCTAAAGCTACTAGTGGTCAGAATATAGTTTCTAAGTACCTATGTGATAAAAATTTAATACTAAATGAAAATGAAACAATGTTTATACATATTGCATATGTTAATAGAGAATTTAACAAAACCTTTATTTCAATTCAATAATTGTACATGGCTGCATTAACAATAAAATGTCATATAATTTTTAAAAAAATATTCACTTACATAAAAGTTGCTAAAAAAAAATATCTGAATACATATACAAATACAAATTTTGTTTTGTGATCGATTTGATTTTGAAAACTTACACAAGTGGAAATTCAATCAATAAAATGTGATGATCGACACGACGGGAACAATAACAAAAAAAAAAAATATGATGTATAATAAATAAAAATGAAATTTACATCGATATTTAAAATAAATGACACACTTTATTGGTTCTAAAGAAATGATTGTAGAACGTTGTACTCGAGTATCTATAGCTAATAAAACACATTTCTAGAACTAATTTACTGCAATTGATTCCGAGCGGTATTTCAACACAAAACCGCGACCGAATCGAAATCGCATACGGACGTATGTTATTACTCCGCAAAAATATCGTACGCGCGTACTTGTACCGTGATTGTCCTCCTGGTTATAGCGGAAACCGTGAATATGCGACTAATCCACGTCACGTCGAATAGACAATCGGACGCTTCAATCGAGGGGGCTCAGGAGCCGTGTCGAGAAGGTCGACGGAGTATTGAGAACCATAAGGCTAGTCGCTGACTAGCAATTTTCAGTTGCGCGTTAGTTGCGTAACAGTTGGATCATGACCACGCTCACTAATGCAACTAAACTATCGTGTCATACTAGAAGCGCACACATGATACAACAATTGCTCACTGCTCAGTCACATCATGGATTTTGTCAAGATAGCTGCAGTATGTGCTCTCGAGTTAAAAAGAAGGAAGACAAGAAGACAAAAGAAGAAGAAATATTGGGTACATCCAATAACTTCACAGCGATTAATGAAAGGACAGTTTTATAAACTTCACAATGAATTACGATCTTACCCGGTTAAGTTTTTTAATTTTTATCGCATGAGTGTTAAAAGTTTTGACGATCTCCTAAATTTGATACGACCTTTCATCACTTATCAAAGTGGAGAAAGGCGATCCCTCCTAAAGAAAGGCTTTCTGTTACCTTAAGGTAAGGAAATAATGTTTATTAACATACAATTTGTACATAAAAAAAACTTATTAGTTATTTAACAAAAAATTAATACTTTTGACAAAAAATTTGTACTTTTAAAAATAACTTAATAGTTATTTAACAAAAAAATTATACTTTTAACAAAAAAATTGTACTTTTAAAAAAAACTTAATAGTTATTTAACAAAAATTTAATACTTTTAACAAAGAATTTGTACTTAATGACTAAATACTAAATACATATACTGCTAAAATTATAATGTAGGCATATCTTCAAAATCAAATTGCAGTGGCGTAGTAGATTCATAACCGCTACAACTTGGAACTGTGTTAGGAGTGGACGATCTAGATGAGTAGTTTCCTGTGTTGAAATTTTGAAAATTACGTTGTTGATTTTGATGTGAAAATTGATTTCCAGTTAATCCTTGAAATCCGTAGTTGGAACTGGCGCCGTGGTCAAGTGGCCCATTGTGAGACGCTTCTGGTCTTGAAAGAGTAATACGTTTTAATGTGGAAAGAAACTCCATTTTTGCATCCATCTTTTGAGTATCCGTCAACTTCTTAAATGCTGGCACTAATGATAAAAGAAAAGATTTATCTTCATCAATAACTTCTTTCTTTTTCTTTAAAATGTTTAATAGAGATTCCTCATAACTCGGATTTTTTTTTGCTACTGATTTGCAATAACTTGCTGATTTTTGAGCTTGAAGTGTGTTTACAGCAGAGTCATCAGTAGATATATTTGTTTCTTTTACAACTTCAAAATCGTCTTCACTTCCTGTTTTGTCTTCATTTGTATTACTTGGGCTACAATCCGAGACAGTTGGTCGATCTTCCATTGTCGGAAGCAGGAATAATAGCTGGCCAAAAAACACGTATATTCGCCGTTTAGTAGCAGCTTGACCGGATTTCCCATGTTTTTGTTTGCTTAATTCTCTTCTAAAACATGTTCTCAAATTTCTCCATTTATTCTGCAGTTCTTTTCCTGCGAAAGAAATAAAAAAAAAAAAAAACAATAAAACCTTGAGTGGTATATAAATAACAATATATTTGTTTTCAATGTTGTTTTTATCAATAAATTACTCCATACATATTTTTATTTTTTTCGAATTTTCCATAGGTACCTTGCAACAGGAAACAGTTTTAGAACTTTTTACTTTGAGTTTTTGATTGGGGAGACAACAATTAGGACAATTGTTAAAGACACATGTGAAAATATATGGATGTGTCTTAAAAAAAAATACATGCCTGAAAGAACCGAAAGGATGTGGCACCAAATTGCAGAAAAGTTTGCGACAACAACACATTTTCCAAACTGCCTGGGGGCAATAGATGGCAAACACATCCGCATCCAAAAACCATACAGTACAGGTTCAGAGTTCATGAATTATAAACATTTTTTTTTCTGTGGTTTTTATGGCTGTTGTAGATGCGGATTATTGTTTTACATCGGTTGACATCGGGTCATATGGTAGTGCTAGTGATTCACATGTGTTTGAAAGATCTAATTTTGGTAAAAAACTAAACCAAGGTAAACTTAACATACCACCTAATCAGCCACTACCAAACGATAGCACAGGTGTTCCAATGCCCTTTATTTTTGTTGCGGACGAAGCATTTGCATTATCAGATCATGTACAACGGCCATTTGGGCGACGGAATTTAACTATAGAAAAAAAAATGTATAACTATAGGCTCACTAGGGCTAGAAGAATGGTCGAGTGCGCGTTTGGCATCATGTCCAACAAATGGCGAATACTTCATAGAGTATTGAATGTGAACCTTTCATTTTGTGACGCAATTATTCAGGCTTGCTGCATTCTTCATAACTATGTACGCCAAAGAGACGGAGTAAGATTTGAAGATACACTGTATGAATGCCCCCTGACAGAAATGAACCCAACGAATGTGCGTGGAAATCACATTGGTACATCTACAAGAGAATATTTCATGAAATATTTCACTTCACCCGGGGGATCAATTCCTTGGCAGTATGAAAAGATTTGAACAGTTCAAGATTCAATAGATCATTAAGTAGATAATAAGTAGATTAAGTACATAATTAAGTATTACTAATAATTTTATATGTAATATTAATTAATATTTTTAGAAAATATAACTACCTATAATAACATTTTCAAAATTTTAATTATTAATAGTTGTTTTATTTTGTTTCATTACCTTTTAACGATTTTTCACTTGAAGTCATTTCATGCCACATAGGAATCATTATTTCAAATACTTCATTCCAAAGTCGCAAAATTAAGTTACGGTCTGAGTGCTCTGGAAGTCTTGTATTATATATTGGAGGTTTAGATTGGACTGCATGTATAAATTTTTCTACCCAATCACCATCATTATCAAATTCTGGAATAGTAAAATACAAAATGCATTTTGTTAACTGTAATGACTATCACATGATATTTGCTATTTATAGAAATTATCATGTTTTGACACATAATAATATTCGTGGCAAAACCTGATAAATGGTATATCATACTTTGCCACAGTCAAATTCTGTATTCCGTATAGATAGTCAATTTTTATTATGATTAGGTAAAGTAAAACTAACCGTCCCAATGATATCATATTTTGCCACAACGATATATCAGCTTCTGCCTCATGTAACATTATAATATAATTAGTGATGGGTCAAACCAAAAGTGACCAGATAATAATTCTATAAAAGCAGGACAATTGACAAGTACTCAAAAGAAACTAGAGGCTAAAATTAGACAAAAATAAAAATAATTTTATAGTTAAATAATCTTATATACTTATTATAGTAATAACAATAACAAGATAAATATTTCTAAATAGCCATTATACATTATTAAAAAATAACTTTTGAAGAATTTGACAATATATATTTGGTCTTTGAACAATCGAGGCATTTTTGCATACAGTGTTCAAATTTAAAACCGAACAGTTCAACCCATCACTAAATAATATATAAATAATATATTACTATAACATACAGTATTAATATTTATATTTAAACATAATAACTTATCATTATGACAAAATAATATCGATTATAACCGCTCACATTATTATAAATAATAAGTATCTTTGTGCAAAACAGACAATTTCCATTTTTTTTACCATGTAATAGATTAGATAGATAGTAATTACTAATTAGTAAAATATTTTACAATAATTACCTTGCTGCACTTCACTTTCGTTCATATTAATTGTAGTGTTCATTTTTTTTTTAAAAAAATGGAAACGTGAACCTCGCAACTATTTGATGACAAGTGAGCTGAGACCCGTTAAAAGTTTATGACACAAAACAATTGCATGTAATCACGCAATCGAACGATTTGTGACAAAACACAAACTAATCAGTTGGCCAAACTGATTAGTTGCATGTGAGGTGATTGTCATATATCACTGTTGAAGTCACCCATGCAATTAAACTATTGCGCAACTATCGCGCAACTGAAAATTGCCAGTCAGCGACTAGCCTTAAAATGACGTTGTACTATTTACAACGAGATAACGTGATTTAAGACGAATAACACCAATTGCAAAAAGGTGAAAAGGTGAAAACCTTGTAGAAATACAAAAAAATAAAATAAAAAGTTATAGTAGTTAAAAGGAAAAAGTGGGAAAAAAGTTATTACGAGTCGTGGGCCGATGTCTGAGTATGATGTTTGTGTATTAGTGATGGTTACAAATAACAGTTATATAGCGAGTAACATTAACAGGCTGTTACCCAATGGAAAAAAATAACAGTTATTAATATTTTTTTCTATAATCTCCCGGATATTATGTTATAGACACCGATAACGCCATAACGGATAACATGATAACACTTTAGTAACACTTTAGTAACAACTTCATTACTTGTTACAACTAACAGAACTAACCGTGACTGATGGACTGTCAATTTTCAATTGTCAACTACAACTGTTACTGTTAACAGTGTTATACAACAGTCTACAACAGTACAACAGCTATTGTAGGTATAGGTTACTACCTACTTAAATAGTCTAAATCACTTGTTACTTATTAGTTATTGCTTTTTATCATGTATTTTTAGTGCTAAAAAAAATTAAAATTTAAGCATAATGCAATTATTATTGTATGTATTTTAAATGTATTAAATATTATATTATATTCAAAATTTCAAACATTTATTTTAAAACTAACTCATTACCAATTATTACAAAATAAATCATAATTAAACTGTAATATATATTTTATACTTTTAGTAGTCTTTACTCTATAAGTACTTTTCTTAGTGTATTGGCAAATGTACCTGTTTCAAAATTCAAAATAAAACAAAATACCTAATATTTTTATAAAATAACATTAGTAACTTTAGTAATATATAGTATTATTAAAAATAAAAATAAACAAACTTCGGTGTTGGCTAATATCTTATAGCAATAATGTATTATAAATAATATTGTGTAAGCACATAACTATGACATAGGTACTATTGTTTAGATAATAAAAATAAATTTTAATTCATTAGAATATCAACTCAACTAGGTAAAAATTTATATATTACAATGTTATGTTGAATTGTAATTTAAAAACAATAACATCTCTACTTTGTCACTTTTGAGACGACAATGACGATCATTTAAAATGAGTCCTGCTTTTGAAAAAATACGCTAACAAGAAACCGAAGTACCAAGACAACATAAAGTTCTCTTAGCTAAAATATTTTAGTAAGGATAGTTATACCTATGATCTTTACACCATTTAAGTGGATCTAAATTTATTTTCAGTATACCATCTTGCAAGTACCAAATACTCGCATTTATAAATATTTTTTTTGGTAGTATAAATCTACATACCAGTGTTTTATAAACGATTTTATTTTTAGGTTATTCTTAAAAGAGGGCGCTCAAGAAAAAGTGCCCCAGGGCGCCAAAAATGTAAATACGTCTCTGATAACGCTGTAGAAAGGTCGCAAGGTTTATAGATAATATAATAATTTATTATCTATAAACCGAATGGTCGGCGTTGTATAGTGGTAGAGGGGAAAAGTTAAATGAGTCGCCGTGACACGATTTCAAATTTCGCCACCTGTACGGCTGAGTGGATAGTACGATGGGCGTCGTCACTCGCATAGATAATACAACTCGTCGGACGCGACCATAACCTCGTTGATGTGCATTGCATGTGCTTGAGGCTTTAACCGAAACGTGACTACGACCGACCGACCGAATCAACGATAACCGACGAGTCACACGTCAAACGGTCTGACCGATCCGATAACTTTACCGCCTAGCCGAACTGTCTTCGACCTCGAATCGACGGCAATAGCTGACAGGCAGACCGACGACTCGTACGCGCCCTCGACGTCCAACTTGTACGCGACCTCGATGTCCAACTTGTACGTGACCTCGATGTCCAACTTGTACGTGCCCTCGACGTCCGACTTGTACGCGCCCTCGACGTCCAACACTCTCGAGCCGACTGCCATCAAAGCGCGCCTGCCCTCGAAGGATCCGTTATGGTTCCAATCGATGATGTACCATGAGGCATTGCAGTTAAGCGATTCGGAAGACGACTCGAATGAAGACGATTCACCATCGAACGTCATGGAAGAGATGCAAAACTTCAAAAAAGCCAAAAACGAGTACTTTGCAAATTATGTTTACCCGTTCTGCCCAGATTTGTCCCGTTATAATTTAATATCAAAAATTGGTGAAGGAACTTTTGGGTAAATATCATATGACCACCATGTATCGAGTATGAAGATTTCCGATAATCCTTTATCTTCTTTAGTTGTGTTTTTTTGGTTAATAACACAAGTACTATTATATAAATAAAATTAACGACTAGACTCCCCTGTACATTTAGATTACTCTTCAGATATTGGTTGTTTTATAGGGAAGAAAAACATTGATAATTTTACTAAAGCTAATCTACTTGAAAAACACTGGATCCCGTCTATAAATTATGAATTTCCTTTTTGTGCGGTTACCAAAAATGGAAAACAAACCAAAAAATACGCTCAAATATCTCATCTTGATAAATTCCATTGGCTCGTTTTATCACATAAAGACTAGGGGCTGTATTGTAAATATTGCGCTCTATTAGATACAGGCTCTGGCGACGGAGTTCAAACAAATACACTTTAAACGGCTTGTTAAACAACCCTTAAAAGCTTTTGATGATCTACTAGGAGAAAAAGGATCACTATTAACACACCAGCGAAATAAATATCACCAAATGTCGGTTGAAGCTGGAAAAAGTTTTCTTGTAAATTACCATACCATGGTATGACCATAATGTTGCTAATCAAGTCTGTAAGCAACGATTAGTGCAAATTAATGAAAATAGAGATCGTTTGCGACCAATTGTCAGTACAATTATATTATGTGGCCGCCAAAATATTCCGTAGCGGGGCATAGGGATGACGGAAATACAAGTTTAAATTTTATCAAAAATGATCAAAATAGTGACAAAATATTGGCAAATCAAGAGGGAAATTTTAGAGCTCTTCTAAGATTTCGTATCGAGTCAGATGACTTAATTCTGCGTCAGCATTTAGAAACAGCGAATTCCAATGCAACGTATATTAGCAAAACCGTGCAAAATGAACTTATTGATACATGCAAAGATTTTATTCAAGAAACTATTTTAGCTAGAGTAAAAGAAGCAAAATTATTTTTATTAATATTTGATGAAACAACTGATATCTCTCACACTGAGCAGTTGAGTCTCTCTTTTCGATATTTCTACAATGGAATAATCAAGGAGGAATTTTTAACTTTTTGTAATGCTTACGAGATGATTCATGTTGAGGACGCAAATGCAGAGCGTCGATTAACAGGCGCTGCATTGTCACATATAGGAGAAGATCATTGCTTTAAATTTGATATCGATTTGGCATGGTGTGTTGGCATAGGTACAGACAGCTGCTCTGTGATGGCTTCTGAAACTAAGGGCGCAGTTCACGAACTTTCTAAAAAGGCCATTAACGCTAAGCGTTGTCCATTCAACAACCATATTTTGAACAACTCATTAGCCAAATCTTCCAAAGTTACATCTTGTCGTAATGCTTCAGCAACTATGAGGAAAGTAGTAGCTTTTTCTAATGCTTCAGCAAAATGATACAAAGTCTTTAAAGAGGAGCTTCAAGGATTATCAATTGTACAAGGAATATGCGAAACTCGTTGCGTTGAAAAGCACGATGGACACTTACAATTTCAGGGTGATAACTTGATCAAAATGTGTAATTCCCTACACAGAATTACAACTTGGGAGGATAGCAAAACTGCAAGTGATGCTCAATATCTCTTACATGCTCTATGTAATTCTGAATTCATTATTGCTTCTGTATGCTTGTATGATGTCTTAGGTAAGACAATTTAGGTAAGAGATGATTTATAGATTTGTATAAATAATGTGATGACTTCTTTATTTAATTTATAATATTTAAATATTTTACATTTTAGATACAGCTGTATCACTTTGCTATTTTCTTCAGATTTTGTCTATTGATTTAAAAAGGGCAACCGATGCAATGAAAGATACTATTATTGTTCTGAAGCAAAAGGGAACAGAGAGTGATTCTGTTTTTCAGCAATTATTTTTGGAATCAAAAGAGATTTCCAAGTAGTTAGACGTGGAGATAAGAGTACCAAGAACTGTTCCTAGACAAAGGCACCGAGAAAATAATCAGCCAGGTCAATCTGCGGAAGAATATATCCGCAAAAGTATATATATATATATATATATTAGGGTGGTCCTTATATATTATAGGTGACATATTTTATTAAATATAATTTAGTCCGTACACGCTAGATTTGTTAAGTCGCATGAGAAAGTAATTTTGGTAAAATTTGGGAGGTATTACTCAACCCTTTCAGGTGCCGATTTAGGGTTGAAAATGGCAGAAGAGGGTAGTAAAATAGTTTTTTAAATTTATTACAAAAACTATAGCACTTACCATAAAAATTTATAGAGTCTTAATTATAGAGCGTAATAATGTCTACAAAAAACAATAAAACGAAATTTTTCTTGAACTCATTATTTACCGAAAAAAATATTAAAAACAAATGTTTTTTGATAAAATCGATTTTTTTCAAATATTTTATAATCATACCATCATAAAGACATTAATTATCATTGATTATAAATAGACTACTGCTCACTGGCCGGTATTTCAATAAATTATAATCTACAATCGTTGATTTTATTTATATTTGTATTATTATCGTAAATAAGAATTTGTTCTCAGATAATAATACACTGATTATTCGTAGATACACGTTTGATATTTACGTATTTAATCATTACGCCATTACGGTTCGACTGTCTCACAAGTCACGAGTTTACTGTTTAATGTTTATAATGTCACGAAATAAAATTTTTCTGGTTAATACCATGAATAACCAAATTACAGGTAGTAAATTGCCTTCAAAACGAAACTGTTTAAGTGTTTTATACTATAATATGCGAAATGTACATTTAAATTTGAACTCGAGTGCCTTGCTAACTATTCACGAATGTTTAATATACTGGAAGAAGGCACGGATTCCAACTCAAGATCGTGATAATTGTGCAAAAAAGTTGAAAAAGTTGTATGAAGAGTTACGAAGTTTAGAAAAAAATAAAAATAAAATTGGAAATTTATATCGAGTGAGAGAAAAACAATTCGAAGAAATATTGGATGATTTTTTTGACATCGCACATTCAAATGCAATGAATACAATTAAAATTGACGAAGATAAAGAATTTTTATTATTACAACGACAAAAAGGACGTGTTGGATGTATGATTGGTAGAAATGTAAAATTATTTCAAAAGGAACAACGAAAAGCTACACGGGAAGACGTAGAATATAAAAGAAAAAATAAACAACAAAATTCTGGATATTTAAAAACTGGTAATTAATAATAATATAAAATCATAATAAGTAATTACTTATATTTTAGAGTTTATATTATTTATAAATATATATTGTTTTTATTTTAGTCAATATTTTGAATGAATTTGATTCTGACACATCAGAGTTTGAAGAAACAATAATAGAAGAATCTGAAATTGAATTAAATATTCCGTCTTCAAGTACTTCTGTTAGAAAACGAGCAAAAAGAGAAATGTTGACCCCTCGCTTTTCAGCATGTCTTGAAAAATGTAAAATTAGCGATAGAGATGCCGTTCATTTAATAACAGCATGCATTGAAGCAGTAGCATTAGATACAAATGATTTTATAGTAAATCGAACGTCTATAAGAAATGCTCGACAAATATTTCGAAAAAACAATACAAGTAACATAAAATCTAAGTTTATTGATCTAAATTTAAATTATGGTATTGTACATTGGGACTCTAAAATTCTGCCTACGTTAGTTGGAAAAGAAAAGTGTGATAGACTTCCCATTGTTTTAACGGCCCTAAAAACAGAACAACTTTTGGGGGTTCCTCACCTTTCAAGTGGCACAGGCAGTGAAATATGTTCGGCAGTATATGATGAATTAGAAAACTGGGGATTATTAGAAAAAATACAAGGATTTGTATTTGATACTACAGCTTCTAATTCAGGTAGATTAAATGGTGCTTGCGTTCTATTAGAACAAAAATTAGGAAGAAACGTATTATTTCTAGCTTGTCGGCATCATATTTTCGAAATAATATTACAAGCAGTATTTATTGAAGCTAAATTTTCACCATCATCTGGCCCAGGTATACCACTTTTTAAGAGATTCGATAATAATTGGAAAGATATTAATAAAAACGAATATTCGGTGTGGACTGATGATTCTATGACTTTCGATATATTAAATAATGTCCGCGATGAAATATTAGATTTTGCAGAAAAAAGACTTCAAGATTGTTTCCCCCGTAATGACTAAAAAGAGTTTTTGCAGCTTATTGTAATATTTCTCGGAGGTAAACTAAAGGGAAATGTTAATTTTCGGCAACCTGGAGCTTATCATTTGGCACGATGGATGGCCAAGGGTATTTATTCATTAAAAATTTTATTATTTAAAAATCAATTTAAGTTAACTTCTGCAGAAGAAATGTCACTTAAAAAAATTAGTTGTTTCATAATTAAATGTTATGCTGAAGTGTGGTTCACTGCTCCAAACGCAATAGAGGCTCCTATTAATGATATACTTTTTATAAAAAAATTATAAATTATAAAAACGATGACAAAAAAATAGCTGAAACTGCGTTAAAGAAATTTATAAACCATTTATGGTACCTTAGTGACGAATGTGTGACATTTTCTATTTTCGACAATCGTGTTCCCATTGAACAAAAAAAAAGAATGGCAATTAAAATGTTAATGAATGAGCTTGAAGAGTATGAACAAGTAGAAGAAGTTAAAAAAAAACATTCATTCAAAATTGAAGACATTCCTAATTTTATAAGTCAAGATTTACCAGTTGATTTAATTACATATAAATCAATAAAACTGTTTGATAGATTTAACATTCAGACTAATTTTTTATCGTTAGATCCAATATACTGGGAAAAAAATGAAGAGTATAAAAGAGGAAAAGAGATAGTTGGATCGTTAAAAGTCGTTAACGATACAGCCGAACGCCATGTTAAGCTGATAGAAGAATTTAATTCTAAAATTACTAAAAATGAAGAACAAAAGCAGTTTTTGTTACAAGTAAATACATTTTTTCAATAACTATTTAAGCTAATTTTAACTTTTATTAATTTTTTCCAGACAGTTCAAGATTACCGTAGAAAATATCCTAATCACAACCGCGAAACTATGTGTAAACCATATAAATAATAAGTATAAATATCATTACTATTATTATTAATTTGTTGTTTTTTTTTTTTGTTTTTCTTGGAAAATAATGAGTTTCTAAAAATGTCGTTTCATTATTTTTTATAGACATTATTACGTTCTATAATTAAGGTTCTATACATTTTTATGCTAAATGCTATAGTTTTTGTAATAAATTGGAAAAACTATTAAACTACCCTCTTCTGCAATTTTTCAACCCTAAATCGGCACCTGAAAGGGTTGAGTTATATCTTCTAAATTTTACCTAAATTACTTTCTCATGTGACTTAACAAATCTAGCAGGTATGGATCAAACATAATTAAGTTTAAAAAAGATGGACCACCCTAATATATATACTATAGACCTGCAAGGGCAGAGTCAGCCCAGTCCGGTCCTCAAAAAGTCCGGCCCTTAGTGATATTGGACCGGATATTTAACCATGTAAAACTATTAATGCAAAATATAATTTTTGATATAGGTATGCATACAATTTAATTTATCCAATATAGGTACTCGTAATAACATTAAGAATATAATCATACTTTGTACGCGCATAACCATATTATTTAAAATATTTTTTCAAATATAAAATTGTTTATGTTTTTAATAATAACTGGTTATTATTCGTATTTTTTTAAATACTTAAAAACTTAAATTCAGACACAATTGTTGTAAAAACTATTATAAATTTTGATATGCCAAAAACTATTAAAGAATATAGTCGACGAATTCAAATTCTAAGAAGATCTTGCGATTCCAGTAAAATTGTTTCATTTTATGATCAAGAAAAAGATCATATTATAGCACCAGCTCTAATAATTATTATAAGAAAGGTTATGTTTACATAATTATTTATTTACTAATTTAACGTTGATCTACACATTATATTTATGTTATAATAGATATTTATGTATGTATAATAATTCTATGATACAACTATATATTTATATAATACATTGTAGATTATTAATTAGGTATACACATTTTAAAATTGTGTTTATTAATATCAATTTAATAAAATAGATACCTAATGTAAGTAGGTTATACATTATAATTATAAAGACAAATTTAACTCTAAACGAATTTTTTTTTATTTTTAGAATTTTCGTTATGGTTATGTTTACATAATTATTTATTTATTAATTTAACGTTGATCTATACATTATATTTATGTTTTAATAGGTATTTATGTAATTATTTCAGACTGAACAAGTGATTCCTGAATTATTTTTCATATTCTGTACTAACAATGATCAATCTACTCAAATCGTTTTGTGTCAAACAGTGCCCATACGAATAAATAAACATATGGTAATAAGAAATTTATTTATTTCCAAAAAAAAATTATATCATATTATCTACTCAAATTTATCATTCATTTTTAATAATTTTTTTGGTATGTTTATGATGTTGAAACATTTTTACCCTGTAAAAATATTAATGCAAAATATAATTTTTGTTATAGGTATGTATACAATTTAATTTATCCTTTATACTCGTAATAATATTAAGAATATATTCATACTTTGTACGCACCAAACCATATTATTTAAAATATTTCTTCAAATTTAAAAATGTTTATGTTTTTAATAATAACTTGTTATTATTCTTATTTTTTATATATTCAAAAACTCCAATTCAGATACAATTGGGGTTACAAAAATTATAAATCTGGATATCCCAAAAAAAATAAACACATACAAGCAAAGAATTGATGTTTTAAGACGATCTTGTGTTACGGCAAAATTTATAACCTTTTTCGATCCAGAAAGAGATTGTATTATAGTACCACATCTAATCAATATTTGAAGAATGGTATGGTTATGTTTACATATTATTTATTTATTAATTTAACGTTGATCTACACATTATATTTATGCTATAATAGATATTTATGTAATTATTTCAGACTGATCAAGTGACTCCTGCATTCTTTTTTATATTCTGTACTAACAATGATCAATCCACGTAATTATTTTTGTGTTAAACAGTGCCCATACGAATAAATAAACATATGGTAATGAGAAATTTATTTATTTCAAAAAAAAAATTATATCATATTTTCTACTCAAATTTATCATTAATTTTTAATAATTTTTTTGGTATGTTTATGATGTTGAAACATTTTTAACCATGTAAAAATATTAATGCAAAATATAATTTTTGTTATAGGTATGTATACAATTTAATTTATCCTTTATACTCGTAATAATATTAAGAATATATTCATACTTTGTACGCACCAAACCATATTATTTAAAATATTTCTTCAAATTTAAAAATGTTTATGTTTTTAATAATAACATGTTATTATTCTTATTTTTTTATATATTCAAAAACTCCAATTCAGATACAATTGGGGTTACAAAAATTATAAATCTGGATATCCCAAAAAAAATAAACACATACAAGCAAAGAATTGATGTTTTAAGACGATCTTGTGTTACGGCAAAATTTATAACCTTTTTCGATCCAGAAAGAGATTGTATTATAGTACCACATCTAATCAATATTTGAAGAATGGTATGGTTATGTTTACATATTATTTATTTATTAATTTAACGTTGACCTACACATTATATTTATGCTATAATAGATATTTATGTAATTATTTCAGACTGATCAAGTGACTCCTGCATTCTTTTTCATATTCTGTACTAACAATGATTAATCCACGTAACTATTTTTGTGTTAAACAGTGCCCATACGAATAAATAAACATATGGTAATGAGAAATTTATTTATTTCCAAAAAAAAATTATATCATATTTTCTACTCAAATTTATCATTCATTTTTAATAATTTTTTTGGTATGTTTATGATGTTGAAACATTTTTAACCATGTAAAAATATTAATGCAAAATATAATTTTTGTTATAGGTATGTATACAATTTAATTTATCCTTTATACTCGTAATTATATTAAGAATATATTCATACTTTGTACGCACCAAACCATATTATTTAAAATGTTTCTTCAAATTTAAAAATGTTTATGTTTTTAATAATAACTTGTTATTATTCTTATTTTTTTATATATTCAAAAACTCATTCTGATACAATTGGGGTTACAAAAATTATAAATCTTGATATCCCAAAAAAAATAAACACATACAAGCAAAGAATTGCTATGTTTTAAGACGATCTTGTGTTACGACAACATTTATAACCTTTTTCGACTCAGAAAGAGATCGTATAATTGCACCACATCTCATCAATATTTTAAGAATGGTATGGTTATGTTTACATATTATTTATTTATTAATTTAACGTTGATCTACACATTATATTTATGCTATAATAGATATTTATGTAATCATTTCAGACTGATCAAGTGACTCCTGCATTCTTTTTCATATTCTGTACTAACAATGATCAATCCACGTAATTATTTTTGTGTTAAACAGTGCCCATACGAATAAATAAACATATGGTAATGAGAAATTTATTTATTTCAAAAAAAAAATTATATCATATTTTCTACTCAAATTTATCATTCATTTTTAATAATTTTTTTGGTATGTTTATGATGTTGAAACATTTTTAACCATGTAAAAATATTAATGCAAAATATAATTTTTGTTATAGGTATGTATACAATTTAATTTATCCTTTATACTCGTAATAATATTAAGAATATATTCATACTTTGTACGCACCAAACCATATTATTTAAAATATTTCTTCAAATTTAAAAATGTTTATGTTTTTAATAATAACATGTTATTATTCTTATTTTTTTATATATTCAAAAACTCCAATTCAGATACAATTGGGGTTACAAAAATTATAAATCTGGATATCCCAAAAAAAATAAACACATACAAGCAAAGAATTGATGTTTTAAGACGATCTTGTGTTACGGCAAAATATATAACCTTTTTCGATCCAGAAAGAGATTGTATTATAGTACCACATCTAATCAATATTTGAAGAATGGTATGGTTATGTTTACATATTATTTATTTATTAATTTAACGTTGACCTACACATTATATTTATGCTATAATAGATATTTATGTAATTATTTCAGACTGATCAAGTGACTCCTGCATTCTTTTTCATATTCTGTACTAACAATGATCAATCCACGTAACTATTTTTGTGTTAAACAGTGCCCATACGAATAAATAAACATATGGTAATGAGAAATTTATTTATTTCCAAAAAAAAATTATATCATATTTTCTACTCAAATTTATCATTCATTTTTAATAATTTTTTTGGTATGTTTATGATGTTGAAACATTTTTAACCATGTAAAAATATTAATGCAAAATATAATTTTTGTTATAGGTATGTATACAATTTAATTTATCCTTTATACTCCTAATTATATTAAGAATATATTCATACTTTGTACGCACCAAACCATATTATTTAAAATGTTTCTTCAAATTTAAAAATGTTTATGTTTTTAATAATAACTTGTTATTATTCTTATTTTTTTATATATTCAAAAACTCATTCTGATACAATTGGGGTTACAAAAATTATAAATCTGGATATCCCAAAAAAAATAAACACATACAAGCAAAGAATTGCTATGTTTTAAGACGATCTTGTGTTACGACAACATTTATAACCTTTTTCGACTCAGAAAGAGATCGTATAATTGCACCACATCTCATCAATATTTTAAGAATGGTATGGTTATGTTTACATATTATTTATTTATTAATTTAACGTTGATCTACACATTATATTTATGCTATAATAGATATTTATGTAATTATTTCAGACTGATCAAGTGACTCCTGCATTCTTTTTCATATTCTGTACTAACAATGATCAATCCACGTAATTATTTTTGTGTTAAACAGTGCCCATACGAATAAATAAACATATGGTAATGAGAAATTTATTTATTTCCAAAAAAAAATTATATCATATTTTCTACTCAAATTTATCATTCATTTTTAATAATTTTTTTGGTATGTTTATGATGTTGAAACATTTTTAACCATGTAAAAATATTAATGCAAAATATAATTTTTGTTATAGGTATGTATACAATTTAATTTATCCTTTATACTCGTAATAATATTAAGAATATATTCATACTTTGTACGCACCAAACCATATTATTTAAAATATTTCTTCAAATTTAAAAATGTTTATGTTTTTAATAATAACTTGTTATTATTCTTATTTTTTTATATATTCAAAAACTCCAATTCAGATACAATTGGGGTTACAAAAATTATAAATCTGGATATCCCAAAAAAAATAAACACATACAAGCAAAGAATTGCTATGTTTTAAGACGATCTTGTGTTACGGCAAAATTTATAACCTTTTTCGATCCAGAAAGAGATTGTATTATAGTACCACATCTAATCAATATTTGAAGAATGGTATGGTTATGTTTACATATTATTTATTTATTAATTTAACGTTGACCTACACATTATATTTATGCTATAATAGATATTTATGTAATTATTTCAGACTGATCAAGTGACTCCTGCATTCTTTTTCATATTCTGTACTAACAATGATCAATCCACGTAACTATTTTTGTGTTAAACAGTGCCCATACGAATAAATAAACATATGGTAATGAGAAATTTATTTATTTCCAAAAAAAAATTATATCATATTTTCTACTCAAATTTATCATTCATTTTTAATAATTTTTTTGGTATGTTTATGATGTTGAAACATTTTTAACCATGTAAAAATATTAATGCAAAATATAATTTTTGTTATAGGTATGTATACAATTTAATTTATCCTTTATACTCGTAATTATATTAAGAATATATTCATACTTTGTACGCACCAAACCATATTATTTAAAATGTTTCTTCAAATTTAAAAATGTTTATGTTTTTAATAATAACTTGTTATTCTCAAGTTACATACAACTATAAACTATTTAATATATACGACGACAGTGGTGTTTTGGAGGGTATACGCGGGTACACGACGTATACCCGTGAACCATCTTATAATATAATAATTGATTATTATTTATAGCATATATAGGTAATTATTACTATAAAATGTATTCAAAAAAAAAATGATATTTTTTATTCCTTTTTATTATGTATAGGTTTTGTTAATGATAATTGCACATATTTTATATTTTTAGTAGTTACTTATTTGACTATTACATGATTATGCTTTTATTTTACAACTACCTATATTTATATTTTTGCCTTTAAATCGGGCAATTATTGAACTTTCCATAGAAGCTTTAAATACTATTAGATAAATCAAGAAATAATATGGTATAAAATTAATGGTAGACTACTAAATAGTCCGAGGTAAAAATGTCCTAAGAAAAAAAGCCCGAGTAAAAAAGTCAGTGTTTAAAAAGTCCGATATACATATTATAATTAGGTAAAAGGAAAAATACCAGGTGATGCACAAGCACAATCAAACTTCCAATTAGTATTAATACAAATTGTAACTAAATTATTTACCTGACAAAATTAATAAATAATCTTGTACCTGTGTACCAATAACTACTTTTTTTTAATAACATAATATTATACACGACTTTTTAGGCTTAGGCTTTTTACCTTAGGCGAGCGTCGTTTTGAGTGGTAAAATCTGATAAGTTTTGATCCTAATAAATACACAATAGTCGTTGTCATAAATTCATAAATGCGCGTATACCCTCTAGTTTTTTTTGCCAAAACACCACTGTACGACGATAAAATATAATGCATTTAACTGTAACAGTGGTGGTGTTTAAAATGTAGCTACTGATACTTATTATATTATATTATTTAAATAATCTAAAAAATTTCAGAGTTCAAAAATTATATAAAAACATATAAAATTGCACTATCTATACTTTACCCGTAACACATATATAAAAATATTATGTTTTCTATATTTTAAAATGAAGACAACTTATTATTTAATATTTCAGATACCTTGGGTCTGGGTGTACATTCACAGATTTGCATTATTCCTACAAATTAGGAACATCAACAATTGCTCAGATTATTCGGGAAGTTTGTATTGTAATATGGGATGAACTAGTTGAAGTTTACATGCCTTCTTTTACAGATCAATATTGGCAAAATATTTCTACTGGTTTTGAACAACGAGCGAATTTTCCTAATTGCTTAGGAGCGGTGGACGGAAAACACATTCGTATGATTAAACCCACTGGAACTGGTAGTCAGCATTATAACTATAAACATTATTTCTCAATTGTTTTATTAGCAGATGTGGATTCAGATTATAAGTTTATATATGTTGATGTGGGATCATTTGGGAAGGACTCCGACTCCACTATTTTCAAAATTTCATCGTTCGGAACTTTATTGGCCAATGAATCACTACATATTCCCAGACCATCTCAATTACCGAATACGAATGAAACTGTTCCATATGTATTTGTTGGCGATGAAGCTTTTGGTCTATCAAAAAACGTACTACGACCCTATGCAGGAAGAAATTTATCGGAAAAAAAAAAAATTTTTAACTACCGTTTGTCTCGTGCACGAAGATATGTGGAATGTGCTTTCGGAATTTTATCGAATAAATGGAGGATTTTTCATAGACCTTTAAACGTTACCACAGATTTGGCGGTTGATATTACGAAAGCTTGTTGTGTTTTGCATAATTATGTACGTGAAAAAAATGGATATGTTTTTCAAGACACTCTGACTATTGATGGGTTCAATGAAATTGAAAGACCTAATAACATCAACCGCGGCAGTAGATTCGCAAGTGATATAAGAAATACATTTGCAGATTACTTTCATACCATAGGAGCTATACCATGGCAATATGGAAAATAGTGAAGTTATAATAATTATTTTTCTAATTCTAAATATTACTTATTAGTTATTAATATCGATTTTTTCGCCATAATATAATTTTTGCTTAAATAGTTTAAATATTGACTTAAAATAATACAATATAACTATTCTTATAATATAATGCTGATGACATAAATATAAAATTATGAGAAATTATTAAATTGAATATATTATAACACAACGTTTAAATAAGAAATAAAATGTCAACTACTTACCAATTTGTTTTTGTTGCTGCCTAGAGATCTTATTAAAATCTGGATAAAATAAGACACATATTTCTTCCCAAGCCACTCTTTTTAAATTTCTATCAGAATAATGATCCAGGCTTTTATCCCAAAAGGGCTCTTGATTGGACTTCACTTATAAGTATATCTATATCTATATTTAAATTGTCGTCTGAAAATTCACAAACTTTCGGTGATGGCGTATTCGCTCCGCCAGAGCGGTCGCATTCATCGGAGGATGACATGGTACTGAGTTTGTTTTTTGGTTTATCGAACGATAATACGAATACGATAATCGAACGTTGATCTACACATTATATTTATGCTATAATAGATATTTATGTAATTATTTCAGACTGATCAAGTGACTCCTGCATTCTTTTTCATATTCTGTACTAACAATGATCAATCCACGTAATTATTTTTGTGTTAAACAGTGCCCATACGAATAAATAAACATATGGTAATGAGAAATTTATTTATTTCCAAAAAAAAATTATATCATATTTTCTACTCAAATTTATCATTCATTTTTAATAATTTTTTTGGTATGTTTATGATGTTGAAACATTTTTAACCATGTAAAAATATTAATGCAAAATATAATTATTGTTATAGGTATGTATACAATTTAATTTATCCTTTATACTCGTAATTATATTAAGAATATATTCATACTTTGTACGCACCAAACCATATTATTTAAAATGTTTCTTCAAATTTAAAAATGTTTATGTTTTTAATAATAACTTGTTATTATTCTTATTTTTTTATATATTCAAAAACTCATTCTGATACAATTGGGGTTACAAAAATTATAAATCTGGATATCCCAAAAAAAATAGACACATACAAGCAAAGAATTGCTATGTTTTAAGACGATCTTGTGTTACGACAACATTTATAACCTTTTTCGACTCAGAAAGAGATCGTATAATTGCACCACATCTCATCAATATTTTAAGAATGGTATGGTTATGTTTACATATTATTTATTTATTAATTTAACGTTGATCTACACATTATATTTATGCTATAATAGATATTTATGTAATTATTTCAGACTGATCAAGTGATTCCTGAATTATTTTTCATATTCTGTACTAACAATGATCAATCCACGTAATTATTTTTGTGTTAAACAGTGCCCATACGAATAAATAAACATATGGTAATGAGAAATTTATTTATTTCCAAAAAAAAATTATATCATATTTTCTACTCAAATTTATCATTCATTTTTAATAATTTTTTTGGTATGTTTATGATGTTGAAACATTTTTAACCATGTAAAAATATTAATGCAAAATATAATTTTTGTTATAGGTATGTATACAATTTAATTTATCCTTTATACTCGTAATAATATTAAGAATATATTCATACTTTGTACGCACCAAACCATATTATTTAAAATATTTCTTCAAATTTAAAAATGTTTATGTTTTTAATAATAACTTGTTATTATTCTTATTTTTTTATATATTCAAAAACTCCAATTCAGATACAATTGGGGTTACAAAAATTATAAATCTGGATATCCCAAAAAAAATAAACACATACAAGCAAAGAATTGCTATGTTTTAAGACGATCTTGTGTTACGGCAAAATTTATAACCTTTTTCGATCCAGAAAGAGATTGTATTATAGTACCACATCTAATCAATATTTGAAGAATGGTATGGTTATGTTTACATATTATTTATTTATTAATTTAACGTTGACCTACACATTATATTTATGCTATAATAGATATTTATGTAATTATTTCAGACTGATCAAGTGACTCCTGCATTCTTTTTCATATTCTGTACTAACAATGATCAATCCACGTAATTATTTTTGTGTTAAACAGTGCCCATACGAATAAATAAACATATGGTAATGAGAAATTTATTTATTTCCAAAAAAAAATTATATCATATTTTCTACTCAAATTTATCATTCATTTTTAATAATTTTTTTGGTATGTTTATGATGTTGAAACATTTTTAACCATGTAAAAATATTAATGCAAAATATAATTATTGTTATAGGTATGTATACAATTTAATTTATCCTTTATACTCGTAATTATATTAAGAATATATTCATACTTTGTACGCACCAAACCATATTATTTAAAATGTTTCTTCAAATTTAAAAATGTTTATGTTTTTAATAATAACTTGTTATTATTCTTATTTTTTTATATATTCAAAAACTCATTCTGATACAATTGGGGTTACAAAAATTATAAATCTGGATATCCCAAAAAAAATAAACACATACAAGCAAAGAATTGCTATGTTTTAAGACGATCTTGTGTTACGACAACATTTATAACCTTTTTCGACTCAGAAAGAGATCGTATAATTGCACCACATCTCATCAATATTTTAAGAATGGTATGGTTATGTTTACATATTATTTATTTATTAATTTAACGTTGATCTACACATTATATTTATGCTATAATAGATATTTATGTAATTATTTCAGACTGATCAAGTGATTCCTGAATTATTTTTCATATTCTGTACTAACAATGATCAATCCACGTAATTATTTTTGTGTTAAACAGTGCCCATACGAATAAATAAACATATGGTAATGAGAAATTTATTTATTTCCAAAAAAAAATTATATCATATTTTCTACTCAAATTTATCATTCATTTTTAATAATTTTTTTGGTATGTTTATGATGTTGAAACATTTTTAACCATGTAAAAATATTAATGCAAAATATAATTTTTGTTATAGGTATGTATACAATTTAATTTATCCTTTATACTCGTAATAATATTAAGAATATATTCATACTTTGTACGCACCAAACCATATTATTTAAAATATTTCTTCAAATTTAAAAATGTTTATGTTTTTAATAATAACTTGTTATTATTCTTATTTTTTTATATATTCAAAAACTCCAATTCAGATACAATTGGGGTTACAAAAATTATAAATCTGGATATCCCAAAAAAAATAAACACATACAAGCAAAGAATTGCTATGTTTTAAGACGATCTTGTGTTACGGCAAAATTTATAACCTTTTTCGATCCAGAAAGAGATTGTATTATAGTACCACATCTAATCAATATTTGAAGAATGGTATGGTTATGTTTACATATTATTTATTTATTAATTTAACGTTGACCTACACATTATATTTATGCTATAATAGATATTTATGTAATTATTTCAGACTGATCAAGTGACTCCTGCATTCTTTTTCATATTCTGTACTAACAATGATCAATCCACGTAACTATTTTTGTGTTAAACAGTGCCCATACGAATAAATAAACATATGGTAATGAGAAATTTATTTATTTCCAAAAAAAAATTATATCATATTTTCTACTCAAATTTATCATTCATTTTTAATAATTTTTTTGGTATGTTTATGATGTTGAAACATTTTTAACCATGTAAAAATATTAATGCAAAATATAATTATTGTTATAGGTATGTATACAATTTAATTTATCCTTTATACTCGTAATAATATTAAGAATATATTCATACTTAGTACGCACCAAACCATATTATTTAAAATATTTCTTCAAATTTAAAAATGTTTTTGTTTTTAATAATAACTTGTTATTATTCTTATTTTTTATATATTCAAAAACTCCAATTCAGATACAATTGGGGTTACAAAAATTATAAATCTGGATATCCCAAAAAAAATAAACACATACAAGCAAAGAGTTGATGTTTTAAGACGATCTTGTGTTACGGCAAAATTTATAACCTTTTTCGATCCAGAAAGAGATTGTATTATAGTACCACATCTAATCAATATTTTAAGAATGGTATGGTTATGTTTACATATTATTTATTTATTAATTTAACGTTGATCTACACATTATATTTATGCTATAATAGATATTTATGTAATTATTTCAGACTGATCAAGTGACTCCTGCATTCTTTTTCATATTCTGTACTAACAATGATCAATCCACGTAATTATTTTTGTGTTAAACAGTGCCCATACGAATAAATAAACATATGGTAATGAGAAATTTATTTATTTCCAAAAAAAAATTATATCATATTTTCTACTCAAATTTATCATTCATTTTTAATAATTTTTTTGGTATGTTTATGATGTTGAAACATTTTTAACCATGTAAAAATATTAATGCAAAATATAATTTTTGTTATAGGTATGTATACAATTTAATTTATCCTTTATACTCGTAATAATATTAAGAATATATTCATACTTTGTACGCACCAAACCATATTATTTAAAATATTTCTTCAAATTTAAAAATGTTTATGTTTTTAATAATAACTTGTTATTATTCTTATTTTTTTATATATTCAAAAACTCCAATTCAGATACAATTGGGGTTACAAAAATTATAAATCTGGATATCCCAAAATAAATAAACACATACAAGCAAAGAATTGCTATGTTTTAAGACGATCTTGTGTTACGACAACATTTATAACCTTTTTCGACTCAGAAAGAGATCGTATTATTGCACCACATCTCATCAATATTTTAAGAATGGTATGGTTATGTTTACATAATTATTTATTTACTAATTTAACGTTGATCTACACATTATATTTATGCTATAATAGATATTTATCTAATTATTTCAGACTGATCAAGTGACTCCTGCATTCTTTTTCATATTCTGTACTAACAATGATCAATCCACGTAATTATTTTTGTGTTAAACAGTGCCCATACGAATAAATAAACATATGGTAATGAGAAATTTATTTATTTCAAAAAAAAAATTATATCATATTTTCTACTCAAATTTATCATTCATTTTTAATAATTCTTTTGGTATGTTTATGATGTTGAAACATTTTTAACCATGTAAAAATATTAATGCAAAATATAATTTTTGTTATAGGTATGTATACAATTTAATTTATCCTTTATACTCGTAATAATATTAAGAATATATTCATACTTTGTACGGACCAAACCATATTATTTAAAATATTTCTTCAAATTTAAAAATGTTTATGTTTTTAATAATAACTTGTTATTATTCTTATTTTTTTATATATTCAAAAACTCCAATTCAGATACAATTGGGGTTACAAAAATTATAAATCTGGATATCCCAAAAAAAATAAACACATACAAGCAAAGAATTGCTATGTTTTAAGACGATCTTGTGTTACGACAACATTTATAACCTTTTTCGACTCAGAAAGAGATCGTATTATTGCACCACATCTCATCAATATTTTAAGAATGGTATGGTTATGTTTACATAATTATTTATTTACTAATTTAACGTTGATCTACACATTATATTTATGCTATAATAGATATTTATCTAATTATTTCAGACTGATCAAGTGACTCCTGCATTCTTTTTCATATTCTGTACTAACAATGATCAATCCACGTAATTATTTTTGTGTTAAACAGTGCCCATACGAATAAATAAACATATGGTAATGAGAAATTTATTTATTTCCAAAAAAAAATTATATCATATTTTCTACTCAAATTTATCATTCATTTTTAATAATTTTTTTGGTATGTTTATGATGTTGAAACATTTTTAACCATGTAAAAATATTAATGCAAAATATAATTTTTGTTATAGGTATGTATACAATTTAATTTATCCTTTATACTCGTAATAATATTAAGAATATATTCATACTTTGTACGGACCAAACCATATTATTTAAAATATTTCTTCAAATTTAAAAATGTTTATGTTTTTAATAATAACTTGTTATTATTCTTATTTTTTTATATATTCAAAAACTCCAATTCAGATACAATTGGGGTTACAAAAATTATAAATCTGGATATCCCAAAAAAAATAAACACATACAAGCAAAGAATTGCTATGTTTTAAGACGATCTTGTGTTACGACAACATTTATAACCTTTTTCGACTCAGAAAGAGATCGTATTATTGCACCACATCTCATCAATATTTTAAGAATGGTATGGTTATGTTTACATAATTATTTATTTACTAATTTAACGTTGATCTACACATTATATTTATGCTATAATAGATATTTATCTAATTATTTCAGACTGATCAAGTGACTCCTGCATTCTTTTTCATATTCTGTACTAACAATGATCAATCCACGTAATTATTTTTGTGTTAAACAGTGCCCATACGAATAAATAAACATATGGTAATGAGAAATTTATTTATTTCCAAAAAAAAATTATATCATATTTTCTACTCAAATTTATCATTCATTTTTAATAATTTTTTTGGTATGTTTATGATGTTGAAACATTTTTAACCATGTAAAAATATTAATGCAAAATATAATTTTTGTTATAGGTATGTATACAATTTAATTTATCCTTTATACTCGTAATAATATTAAGAATATATTCATACTTTGTACGCACCAAACCATATTATTTAAAATATTTCTTCAAATTTAAAAATGTTTATGTTTTTAATACTAACTTGTTATTATTCTTATTTTTTTATATATTCAAAAACTCCAATTCAGATACAATTGGTGTTAAAAGAATCATTAATTTTGATTTGCCAAAAACCATTAAAGAATGTAGTCGACGAATTCAAATTCTAAGAAGATCAGGCGATTCCAGTAAAATTTTTTCGTTTTATTATCCAGAAAGAGAACATGATATAGCTTTCTCCATATCTCGTGTTGCATATACATATATTTATTACAGGCAAGTTGTACTTATGCCTAAATGCTCAACTAAAATAACATTTGCGAAAAATAAGAGGGTTTTGGTTTAAGTGTAATTTGAAATTTGAACCACAAAATAAAATAAATATACTTTCAATGCATTATGGACAACAGAGCAGTTACAGGCCGATCGAAAATATTATCAACACTGTGGATACCTGATGTAACATAAATTAATCAGCAACGCATACTCATTAACAAAATCAAATTAAAATTAAAATAAATGTGTATATATTATATTATCTTAGGTTTAATGTCAGTTATTCCGTGGGGAATGCACGCGCGGCCTCAGCGGAACGATATACATCCAAAAGTAATGAATAATTACTACTATAATAAGATAATGGACTATTGAAATTTCTAAAAGTTTCAGTAATGATAATAAGAATTATTAATTTTGCATCGTTTTATTAATGATGATGGGGTATATCGGATATGTTATAATAAACAAGCACACACAAGGCAGCATAAAAGACAAATTTAATCTTAATCATTCTTATTAACCACGGACCTCACATCTGTACCAACAAACAATTTAAGGTACGGTTTCCCAAGCGCAAATTGTCACGGAGACGCTTTTCGGATTGTGTGGTTTCCAAGAGGCGACAAGTCACAGCGACACAACTGTTATTCGGTCAGCGTCCGTGGTTAACATACGTTTTAAATAAGTTTTCAAACTTGTTCAACTGCGCACTTATTTTTCATATAATATAATATCATATCATATCACAATGAAGAGATACATTTTAAACAATAATACTATTCATCTTACACTATTATTAGAAGATGAAAAAGAACAACAACAACAACAACAACACATTTTAGTTACCTCAATGCCAAACATTAGAAAACCTATAAATTAATTATTTACAAATTGAAATACAGAGATGGATTTTATGAGATCCTTATTAAAAGAAATTTAAAAAACAACGACATTAAATTTCGTGAATTTTTCAGTTTAAATTGTCAACAGTTCGATTTTTTTATTATCTTTATTCGAAAATATTTTATTACAGTTTTTACAACCTATCAATTCAAAAAAACCAAAAACACCAGCAGAAAAATCGCCGAAAAGATCAGTGTTGACGTC
>JASXSY010000978.1:0-78549 GCA_034509805.1 Sipha maydis
TTTCCGACACCGCGAAACGAACACGATCAGTTTGTGCCCCTTTAGTGCATTTCTCTTGTACATCTTGTTTTTTTTATCTATTTTTTTTTGTTACACTCCCGTGTAAAAACGTGTGATATAATAATTATTATTATTACGCTCATTATTATTTAAACAATTTTATATCATACTGAATAAATATTCTTTATTTTTTATTATTATAAAACGCTTGTGCGGAATTGTTGTAATAGTGCTCACCACCTGACGTGTGCGACGGCCATCCCGCGTATCGCGTAAATACAATAGATAGAAATTATAGCTAGGTACCTTTTAAATTAAATTTAACTGGTTCAAGTTTAAAAACTATTTATTCAAGGGAAACTTACCAATAGGTAGAAAAAGAATAATTTGTTCCTAAATTCATTCGAACTGTAATCGGAGTGAAAAAAAAAGAAAAGATTGTTATGGAAGAAATTTTGGTTTTTCGTACTTTACAGTTAGTTATCCAAATGTCATTTTCAGTTGGTCATATTAAGCTGTTCCCATTTTTTTCCACAAATACACATACATTTTTCTGACATATTTATTTGTTTATATAAACAAGAAATTATGAAAGTAAATAAGGAGTATGTAGAAACTATAAGGTACTACGTACCAAGGTAGAACAATATTCAACGATTCATTAATTAAATCAAACTTTTAAATTCAATTGGGAAAATATGTATCGTTAATTTGTAAGATATACAACAATTCACAGTACACGAATGAGAAAATAATGAAATTATAGTAATTACCAACGGTACAAAATATATGTATTATGTACACTGTATATATTGACATACATTTTTAATTTTAGAATATTCGTAGCTCGTAAGCTGTAGTCCGCATAATAATATAAACAACCACAATCAATAAATTGCCTTATATTATTATTAGATATTTGTCAGTTTTACCATAGTCTAAAAATACTTTGTCATTTTTATACATATTAGCGCGTCGAGCCATCGACGCGTTATCACATGATGTATACTTTATGTGGTTAAATTAACCACATTTTATTGGATTTAGAGATAATTTTAGATTTTTCCCGGATTTTGATTTTTAACGAACGATAGTCAACAAATAATTTCACAATACCTACATAATATTCAATTAGACTATACAGTGTGTCCCGTCTTAAGAGGACGCTATACACCCGAATATTGTTACTAAAACACGCTCTTCGCCAAACTATATTTCTCTTTACCTATTTGTTGTAGACTCAAAATTAACGTGTCGTTAAAAAGAGGAGAACTTTATCTATTATCTCTCGTCGGTATTTTTCAATAACTTTAATACAACGTTCACAATTGTTGATAAAGTTTTTGACTTTTTTTGTTTTTTACCGGCTAATTTTCGGTATAAAAAATTGAGATAAAGAAAAAATCCGACGAGAGATAATAGATAAAGTTCTCCTCTTTTTAATGACACGTTAATTTCAAGTCTGCAACAAATAGGTAAAGAACAATATAGTTTGGCGATAAACATGTTTTTTTAAATTGAAAAATGTACACCACGTATACAGCGTAAATAAGTGCTGCTCTAGTATGTGAACGACAGTTACGAGTACTAATAGATTCTTCACTCCACCACCACTATTGCAAGGTGCGCATGTATTGTTTGCGCGCGAACTACTGCATTGTGTCATGTTCATGCACAATGTTATCTGTTTTCGGAAAGACGACAAAATAAGATTAATTTTGTACGGCAAGCGGGAGAGATTATTAATTCCATCAATAATGTATGATTCGTAGTAACGAATAATATTATAGTCTAATGAAGTCTATAGATTTTAATATATTATTTATATCTAAAGATAATTTATATTATTATTTCTTTTACAAATAATCAATTGTATTATGTTATTATGGGAACTTTGAATATATACAGTAGCGTAACCAAGGGGGGCTAAAGGGGTTATAGCCCCCTCCCCCATTGACTGTATTTTTTATATTGTTATGAAATATTTAAATATCAAAATGGAAATTACATTAGATTATCGATCGATTGATTATCGTAAAGTTTTATTTTAATTTAGAGATAAGTTTTATAGTTTTCTAGCTTCATTTTTCTTATGCATGTGAATGAATTCAGACCTATAAGACAAGAAAATAATATTTAAATAGTATTTACTACTTAAGAGTTTAGACCTTAGTAGTTAGTACGTTATATTGTTTTATTTTATTTGGCGTTTTGTATTTGGATATTATTTTTTAAATTATTTTAATTCATTAAAAACATTAAATACATTAAAAATGTACGTTAAACAACTGGTTGCAAAGAAACCAATTAGCAAACTTCAAAACCGTCTCCGTATGAAAATTTTAAGAGCTAAAAAAAACAATGTTGTAAATGAGATCAACATTCCGTAAGTACCTATCTACTATTTATACTTATATTTATTACTAATTTCATATTTTAAAATTATAATCATTTATGCTTGATTTAATTAATTTTATTAAAAACAAGTTAATATCTTTTGTAGTAGGTATTATAAAAAAACTTATGAAATATATTTTTTGTTTAGTGAAACTTCTAATGGCGTTCCTATCAATTCTATTGATGAACCTGTAACATGCACCCCCCCCCCCCCCCATTATATGTAATATAATTGTAATGTAATTACTAACAAATAATAATACGCATATTTCCGAGTCGTACGAGGATAAAATGTACAATACTTCTAAATTATATAAATAACTATTGCACACATATATTGTAATATAAAGCTGAGCCACGCGCTAAATCAATGTCTGACCATGAACAAATTGTGAAATGGCCAAATAATAACAACAGAGAAGAAGCCACGTGCGGATTGCAAATAGCGAACAACGTCATCATCCAAATTTGACGATGAAGGCCAAGGACAACCAGGCGGCGAGAACAAAATCAAACAGAGTATATAAGGGCTCCGTTTCACCACCAACATCAGACGTATCCAGCCATCAAGTACAAACACTCCGCTCACGACAGTCATATTTACATTGTTAATACTTTGCTGATTTTTCTAAGTGTAAAATAAAATATTATACTCTATTCTTTCAAGTTTAAATTATTGAACTTATATTAAAACACTTAGAAGTATTATTCAATCATAACATTATCGTAGCGTCCTCAAACCACTCGAGGCACGTTACAAACCAATAATTATAACTAATAATGGATCACCAGAATCTACTACTATTGAGTATACTATATTGCATTTACATAATTATATATATTATAATATTAATATAACATAATGCTAAATTGTTATTTGCTAATATAGTATGCGATCTACCTTGTCCGAACGATTTATACTTGAATTATATTTACAATATACTCATTTTAATTATTATACTAAATTTGTAAATATTTATTTTATATAGGTGACAAAATAGGATTATTTTCATAGATAAATTGTATAGTAATTTTGTATTTTTTTTTTATAAAGTTGAATAAAAGTAATAATGTACAATATATTATAATATTATATATATAATTATATAACATAATAGGTACAAATTAGACCATATACGACATACCTACCATATTATGTTATTATATTACAGACGCGTCGGTAGAATCGGTAGATCGCATACCAACCGTATATAAATAATTAATAAGCCTATAACATAATATAGGTAACATGTATAGGTACTCGTATATTATTAAATTTTTCTACTAATTAAATAATAATCATAATCTATTATTACTATTTTTAGTAAGGATATTATGTTAACATGTTATAGTAGTAATACAAATACAAATAGCGAATCAAATAGTAACTGGAGTTCATCAGTGTTAAGGTATATCTCGTCATTACTAATATTAGTTATATAATATATATATATATATATAGGGATGGGTTAGAAAAAAATAGATTAGAATGTAAATTAGATGAATATTTATAATAATACACATAAATATTCCTCTTTAAATAAATAATAAAATTAATTTAGAAAAAAAAATTTCGACCTATCTTTTTAATATAGTAATATTGGTATTTTCTGAAATATTTTATAAGAATAAACTTATATTATTTAGTGAACAAGAAACAGACATTAACGACCAAAAGTTACAATCAGTTCATGAATTATCTACACTGGAAATGGAAACTTCAAAGTACCTACTTACCTATATAAAATATAGTTAATTAAATTTTTTTTTTAATAACACAATATTTTGTATATTTCTGTAGATTACCGATTGGTCGTCGAATAGTTAATATAATGTATGTATTTGAACAAATATTAAATAACAAATGTCAAATGCATATTCAAGGGATGGGATGTTCATTTATTGATTCAAAACTTGTAAAAGAAATACGTAAAGGATTTAATTGCTCATGGATATTTAAATGCGAAATGTGTAATATTGAAACAACGATAAATTCTGATATGACTGATAACCAAAATACAATTTCAATAAATAAAGCTGTCACTAGTGCATCTTTGGCTGTTGGAATTGGTTATAGTCAAGTTCAAGAATTTACAGCATGTATTGATATCCGTGTATGAGCGAAAAATCTTTCATAAAAAATTCAAATGATATAGCTAAAATTATAGAAGAAAGTGCATGGGAAGAAATGAGATTAGCTGGTTTACAAGAAAAACAATTAGCATTAGATCGGGGTGATGTTGATATGGACGGAATACCTATGTGTCCTGTAGTAGCAGATGGCCAGTGGGGAAAAAGAAGTTATAAGACAAAATATGATTCATTGTCTGGAGCAGTAATTTTATACAATACATTTTTATTTTAATAAAATAATAACTATTAACATTTTTTTAGGCAACAATTATTGGTTTTCATACTTCTAAAGTTCTTTTTGTTGGTATAAGGAATAGATATTGTGTAATATGTGAACGAAGTAATAATTTAAAACAGAAACCAAAGGAACATGAATGTTTTATGAATTGGCGAAAATCTTCAACTGGTATGGAAGCAGTCGGTATTTCAGAAGGGTTTTTGAGAAGTATAGAGTTACATGGTCTTAAATTTAATCGACTAATTGGTAAATAATAATTTAACTTAGTTTGAGTATGTAGATTAAATAATATAATATATATATATATGATATAATTATTAAATATTATATTGTATTCAATATTGTATAGGTGATGGCGATAGCAGCGTGACAAAACGATTGAAAGAAATTATTCCTTATGGTCCAACACGTTTGGTAGAAAAAATAGAGTGTCGAAATCACTTATTGCGTAATTTCAGTACGAAAATTGCTGCCGTCACAAAAAATACCAAGTTTCCCGTTTTACTAGGACAGTTCGTTTCATCAAATATAATTAAATTTTCTACTGCTATTAGAAAAGCGATTAAATATCGTAAACATTGTAATGCACAGGAACATGAAAAGTTATCAGATGATATAATCAATTATAATTAAATAACGTGTAAAATGAAAATAATCAGTTAATATTAAATAAAATACCAAATTTATTAATTTAAGGGCTTATTATTGATATTAATAATAGTTTTTATCATATACTTGGACAACATGATCAATGGGAATCGTATTTTTGCAATAATAATTCTCGTGGTGAAAATTTAGTACCAATTGCTTTAAAATGCGGTTTAATGACAGAACTTAAAAATATTGCACGACGACTAATTGATAACGCAACAAGTTTATTACTAGATGTAACTAATAACATTTGTGAACAATTTAATAATGTCATCAATAAATTTATTGCTGGAAAACGAATACATTTTTCACAAAAAAATGGTTACAATACTCGTATAAAGGCTGCAATAATTTCTTTTAATTCGGGAGGAAATTTTCTTAGACAAATACATAAAAAAATTACAAACCAAAGTCCAGGTATGAATAATATATATTAATAGATTTTGATTTATAATAATAAATAAGTATTTATTTTATATTGTGCATTAGCTTTATGGAAAAATGAATTAAAATATATTTTATTTTATTATTGTACCTAATAATAATAAATGTTTAAGTTATTATATATTTATTTAATGATAGGTATAATCGGAAAAAAATTTTTGTCATTTAAAAGCCAAAAAATTATAAATAATCGAAAAAGAAGACAACTTTTTCCAACAAAAAAATCAAAAAACACTAAAAAAACTGGACCAGACTCGATGAACCATTAAAAGACGATCTATTAAGTAATGAAGAATTAGAAATTAAAAAGGAACAATTCATTTCAAAATTAAAATTAAATATTGAGGAATATCAGCAATTAGAAATAAATACAAGAAATCAAAGGAATTGCCAACAATGGTTTAATGAAAGAAGAAATCGTCTTACCGCATCCAACTTTGGAAAAGTGTGTAAAATGAGGCAGACTACATCTTGCAAAAATACAGTACATACATTATTATATGGTACACAGTTTCAAAATATTAAACAATTGGAATATGGGAAAAAGTTTGAATCTGAAGCACTAATACTAGCTTCCAATATATTAAAAAAAAATATAGATTCTTGTGGATTTTTTGTGGATCACGAAATAGCATTTCTTGGAGCTTCGCCGGGTATTGTGTTATAAATATATTCAATTGATAATAATTATTATTATTTTTATATATTTTATAGATGGTATAATTGAAAATAAAGCTCTTGTGGAAATTAAATGTCCTTATGCTGCTAAAAATACAAGCAATATAAAAGAAGCCATAGACAATAAACAAGTTAGTGGCAATCTACTTATAAATGATGATATGATGCATATTAAAATTTAAAAAAATGTTTAGGTAAATAATTGTAATAAACTATAATTATTCATTTATTTTTATTTATTTTTAGCTTCTTTATGTAGAATTAGTAAATGGAAAAATGTCCCTAAAAAAGGACAGTTATTATTTCTACCAGGTCATGGGACAACTTAGAATTTGTCAAAAACAAATTTGTTATTTTTTTGTTTATACACCAAATTGGTTACAATATGAATGTATACATTACGATGAAAAGTTTTGGCGGACAGAAATGGAAAATAAACTAACACTGTAAGATTTTTTTTATATTATGTAGTAAAAATATATTATTTTATAATTGTAATATGCATATATTAATATGCATATTCCCGAGTCATACGAGGATAAAAATGTTCAATTATATTTTATATAAATAACAATTGCACACATAATTGTAATGTAAAGCCACGACCATAAGTACCAAATCATTGTAATACTTATCCTTATATTTCATCACACGACCATGAACAAATAGTGAAATGGACACAGAGAAGAAGCCACGTGCGAATTACAAATCGCAAACAACCGCAAACAACGTCATCATTCGAATTTGACGATCAAGGCCAAGGGCAACCAGGTGGCGAAAACAAGACAATTAACTAACAACAACAAAATCAAACATAGTATATAAAGGTTCCGTTTCACCACCAACATCAGACGTGTCTATAGGCCGTACCAAAAGAGAAGACACGGTTTCTGCGCATGTCGAATGACGGCTGACACAACACGTACCCGATTTTTCCCCTTCCACCTGGCTTTATTTTACACAGTGAACTTTCCGAAGTCAATTTCCGATCATTGCCGACGATGTATACACCGTAATTAAATGCGATACACAATAGTCGTTTACACGTGCACAGTTATCTATTATCAATTTGTTTTCGTCTTTCGATTACGATTTACATGACTTAAAAGTTTAATATTTAACTTCAAATACATAAAAAGCATATGCTTTTTTCGCTCAAGAGTGGTTTGTTACTTGTTTTTATATTTAATGTAAGTACCAATAACTCTTAATATATTTGTAATCTATTTTTATAACCTTTAAAATACAATTCTTGTCTTATTTCTTAAATTTTAAAATTTTAGTTTTTACAATTCATGGAGAGTGCTTACTACAATTAAAAAAAAGGTATTCACTATAAAATAAAATTTAAGCATGGTAATTTATGATTTATGGTTGTAAGAAAATCCATATCAAGATGCTGCAAAACAGATACATGGAAAATAATTATATATGGTAATTATTAATTTCACTAATTACATTAATATATATATATATATATTCTACTTAGTACTTATTAACTCTTTTCCCCTTTAAAATACAGTTCAGTAAATTACTAAGTACCTGGTAACTGAAAATTGTATTATGAAATCAAAAGTTCACAAATTTTAGAACCAAAGTATGGCAGGCACAGTAAAATAACTACAAAAATATATATAGTAAAGTATAACTACAAATACCAGTGCCAATTTATAATATGTTTAATTTTTTTCAATGAAAATTTATTTATTTAAATTAATAGTTATTTTTTAAATGGCCAAAATCATTGGCGATATTTAATTTACATGTTCAACTTCATTGATATGTCCTACCTATAACAAAGTATTATTTAAAATTTTACAGTATAGTAAATTTGAATTTTCATAGTGTTGTATTTTTATTACTTAATTGAAATCATATTTAATAATTATTTTTTTAAAAAAAAATGAGAGAAATGACAATATTTTATAATTCTAATTATTAATTTTGCTTGGTTTTCAATTGCTAGAATACAATGTGATTAATTAAGCTTGCCAATTTATTTGTAATTTATAAAATATTTCATTTTTTGTTTTCACAATTTATCAGTTTAATTGTACATGTTAACAAATTAAAATTATTTCATCTATATCTCATAATTTTTATTATTATTTAATCTTTTCAATAATTTATTTTTATATTATAATTATGTATTATAAATTACTAATAAATGAAAATAAAATACTTAAACAAAAATTAAAAAGAAAAATTATTCTTAAATTTATATATAACATTCTTTTTATAAAGATATAGTTTAACAATTAATTATACAACTATTTTTAACAATTTAAATTATTTATATACAAAACAGTAATTTTTTATATTGTTAGGAACCCCTACGAGTTCTTGTAATATTAAGTGTAGTTTTTGTATTATGTATAAGACATATATTGTACATCGTAATAGTTAGTATGAGACTTCCACGAATTGACCGCCCAGTGGGGACCGAGCCAAGGAATGTGCTGAATCAACCCTTTGGTTACTGGCTCGGCCCTCGTCTGAACGATCAAGCAGTCTTGTGAAGTGTGTAGTGAGTAGCGTACGACTCTAAGCAGAACCTCTTGTCAGAACCTCTTTGAATATAATAAATCTAACTTTTATTAAGAATATCGGATATTTGTTCTTTCGGTCCCGTACTGTTCTACGGAAAACATAATAATTAATAAAGTTGTGCAGTAATCAAAAAGCGCGCACAACAATATACAAAACTTTAAATGCAAATTTTAGTAATTTTTGTCATAAACTATACATAATTTATTAAATATTTATTTTTACAGAGGTGTAGCCAAATCATCATCATCATCATCATCATCATCATCATCATCTTCATCAGAATTTCCAACAGTCATTACAAAAGGTCGTTGTTCTGCTGACAATTCATCCACAATGTAGTCCAATGTCCAACATTTATTTTCCACCTCAATTGTGTGGCTGATAAAGTTTTTCCACATATCTGCATTCACTTTTTCTATGCCTTCGATTAAAAGATTACGCACGTCAGGCAATTTAAAAGTTTTATTATTGGTCTTTACATGATTTTTCACTACTGACCATGCTAACTCAATAGGATTGAGCTCACAATGGTAAGGAGGTAACCGTAGCACTACTTTGTTTTGTTCTGAAGCCAATTCATCGATTTCATACTGGGAATATAAAGGCTTTAACCTTTCTACAATTCCTAACAATTCTGGTATTATCATTGTAGCATCAACTACTTCTCCTTTATTTTCAAGCCAGCTTATGATGTCTGCTTTCCTACTATTGGAATTTGGGAATTTCTCTTTTCTAACTGAATGATAAGGAGCATTGTCCATAATAATGACTGCATTATCCTTCAGTCTAGGCAAAACATCATTAAACCAATCACGAAAAGTTTTCCCGTTCATTTCATCATGATAGTCTTGAGAATTCTTTTTGGATTCAAAACACAGCAAACCTCCAGGAACAAATCCATCAACAGATCCTATATGGCACACTATAAGACGTTTGCCTTTACCTGTGGGATTTACTGCTCCAGTTGACAGACCTTGGGAGAACGCTTGTTGGCTTGATTGTACCAATTTGTCTTTCCAAACTCTGTTAGTTACATCTCCAGCATTGACCCATGTCTCATCAAGAAAATATATAGGACGGCCCTCCTCTCGATAACGTTTTATGTCCTTCAAATATCTTCTGCGCCAGACTCTTAGTTCATTTTTTTCAATTAATGCACTATTTCTTCCTCGTTTACCATGCTCAAAGTCCATAGAAATAAGCAGTCTGTAGAGTGTTGTTCTGGAAAAATCTGGAAGACTTTCATCTTCATTGATGACTGTCAGTATTTTGTCCAAGTTAGGCATCTCACGATTAAACCAAAACTGATGGATCTTCCTTCGAATAGCACTTTTATCAAAGTCATCAATTTTTGACATAATATTTTTGAAAATTTTTGTTTTATTAGGTGATGAAACAGTCTTGGTTAATCGATATTGGGAAATGGTATTTGAGATTGTTTTCTGCCCAATTCCCAATTCTTTAGACAGGACTACTCGAGCTTCGGTTATTGTGAGTCTTGGATTCTCCTGCAGCTTACATTTATATGCATTAATAATCATCTCCTTCTGTCGAGAATAAACAAACTGAAAATAAAATAAAGTATTTTACTATTTCCTTATTTTTTTGTATTATAATTTTGTATATAGTTATGTAGTTTTTTTTTTTGTGTTATTTGTTTTCTTTGTTAATTATAATTTGTAATTATATATACAAATATGTAAACAAATGTGATATATTCTCCATTTTTTTTATTTTAATTCCCTTTGATAGGTGATAAAAATTATGAAATATTAATCTATACCTAGTAAAATTATATTATATAATTAAAAATTAAAGCAATTGAGGTTTTAAATAGTAAGCAATAGTTTTAAAAACATATTTTAAGAGTTATTGTATTTTTTTTATTTATATTATAATTATATACAGTGTCTTAAAATACAGAGTAAATAACTACTTATTCATGTTATTATAACTGTAATAACATGAACCTAATTTTACTTTACATATCAATACATAACTGTCTTACTGTCTTGTATTTTAAAATGTAATTGAAATTTATTCCGTAATGCATATAATTGATTTATTCTATTTTTTTTAAGATTATAAGATTAAATTTTTATTTAAACTATAAATGTTGTAACTTTTTATATTATAACTCATAGTTTTAACTTTAAATTAGATTGTAAGAATATTAAAATTAAGTTAAATGTTTACTGAGAGGAATAAAGTAAATATTCTGAATACAATTTTTCGTTTTTACATATTAGATAATTTTTATACTTTTATTTTATTAGGAAATGTTTCTAGCACATTATTAATGTAGAATATGTAAAAAGCTGATTAGATTTAAACTTTATGATAGTTTTGTACATTTAAAATAACCTGATATGTTTTTAAATATATTTTTGTTTGTATTTTACATTAAAATATTGATTTTATGGTATTATAGTACTTATTCTCCCTATGGAATTTTAGTAATATTAATAAAAGTTGTTTTAAAAAATTACCAAGGAAAAAGCACCCAAAATAATAAATAAATAAACAACATACCTTTCCTTTAGGGTTCTTCCTCACTGGTGATTCTTTCATAATAAAATTGATTCGCTTTTGGAAAAAAAAAGAAAAAGACTCACGTTTTGCGTTTTAAAAAAAACGATTTTAAGAGAACAACAAAATGTCAACGAAAACACAAATATAACGTGCATACGTGCTCGAAGAGATCGACAGGTGTTATAGATGTCAACAATCGAAGCGCGCTGTATAACGGTTTTTGACGCTGCATTTGGGAGGTAGAGGCCGCTAGTAACCATACGTGTATTTATTGCGATTGATGGGAATTAAGTGGGGGATGCGCGCCGCCGGACGAAAACTGGTCGTCGCTTCGTGTCTTCTCTTTTGGAACGGACTATAGCTATCAGTGCAAGCCCTTCCGAGTTTTGGCAGCTTTGCATTACCGAAGGCCATGTAATATTATATAATGGTATCTCAATTTCTAGTGATGGGCAGTATCGAATAAAACTATCGAATTATTCTATAGTTCGGCCCATTCGAACTATTCAATAGTTATTCGACTATTCGATAGTTTCGATTTATTCGAATTTCGAATAAATCGAAAAACTATCGAATAGATCCAGACTATTAATATTTGATAGTTTTGACTGTTTTTAGTTAATCAATTTCAAATCAAAAACACACGTCTTATAGTTTTTTTTTTTAAATTTTTTTTATATTTATTTTTATATGTATGGTCATTATCAGGGGCGGATTGGCGAATTTTTTCGGCTCGGGAAATAAGAATCAAACCAGCCCATTCATCGGAAATGTAACTCTATTCTCCCCTATCTTTCCCCTTACCCAAAAACGCATAGTTTTATTTAAATTTCAAAATGAATTTAGTTTCACCCTTAAATTAGTAAAATATATAATAGGTACTTAAGTTTTAGCTACATATACCAGTTGTGGGTTAGTCAAATAAGAACCTTTTCTAACTTTATCTTACTACACTTTTAAATATTCATAGAAAATATCCTATTTTGTATCAATAGAAGTTCAATTTAAACTTTCATTTAATGTTCTATCATTTTATATAAATATTAAATACATTTTATTATTTCTCCAACTGTCTATAACATGTTGCCTTGTCTTTACTTAATAATAATAATTGACAGTTTTCTCCACAATCATCAATTTTTATTATTTTTATTAGATAATTTAATTAACTAGTTAGTTTATTTTCTAATCAACTTATGAACTTAACTAGTTTAATTTACACTTTTACAGATGAAATAACTTATCTCAATTGATTTAAATAAATCCATCAAGTTCAAAACATTTTGAATTTTTTCGTTTATACATAAATATTACTATATTAGTATAAAAAAAAAATAATCCAATCCTATGATAACACAAAAGTGTCTTCTTTTTCTTGATAACATAATTTTTGTATAGGTTTATTAATATATTTTATTAGATTAGAAAGACAATAAGCCATAAAATATACACAATAACAATATTATTATAGTATGTTTGCTGTACAAATAAGTAATAATAATTTTTTATCGATAGGTAAGCAAAATACAGGCGGCCAACAGATTCTAAAAACCGGAAAAAAAATTCTAAAAATTATTTTACAGTGTAGGTACACTGTACATTATGATAAAAGTTCGATAAAATTGTTTTTATAATTTATAAATTGGAAATAATGAGAAAGAGACATTAACTCTTTATATGATTTACATACTAATTTGAAAAAATAGACACCTTTTTGAAACTGAGTTAAGTTAATATTTTTTTCCGTATAAGGATAAAGGAATTTGTTGTTTAATATAGTTGCAAATTAAAACAATATTAAAACATTTCATTAATACTTCTATCAATTATAAACTTTAAATTATAATCAAAACAGTTAAAAATATAATAAAATAAATAATATATAAATAATTAAAGCATAACCGATTAATATAATAAATAATAAAACATAACTGATAAATAAAATAAAACTTTTCTGTTGAAAAAAAATGTTAAAATGTCAAAAATAATTTTCAAGGATCCAAACTTAAAATAGTATTCATTTAAACATAGTAATAGTAGTTGTAATAAACATGAATTAAACATCTTAATTTTTATTTAAAAATATCAAAACATCAACATTTTTTGGAGATAGTCTGTTTCTTCGTTGGCTAACTATTTGTCCAGCTTTTGAAAAAATCTTTTCTGATGGTACAGAAGTGGTAGGTATACATGCATATTTTAATGCTATTTCTGTCAAAGGAATTAATACTGTGGAATGATTTTTCCAGAATTGAACAGGGTTTTCATTTAAATTTAAGTATGGAAGATCCATGTATTGCCTGATCAATGTTACTACCGTACTTGTGTTAGTTGTATTTTACCTGATGGTTGTAACATTAGCTTGCAAATAATCAAGTAGGTTTTCATTATCTGTGTTACTTGCTGAAACCCTAGGCACAGATTGGATGTTTGTTTGTTGCCCTGATGATATAACCTCTACATAGTCACTATCAGACATTAGCACTAAAATTAAAAAAAAATATATATATATATAAAAATCATTATAATTTTTTTTCAAATACAACCATTTTCAAAAATTGTTTTGTACTTTTGTAAATAATTAAAATGTTAAATTATTTTTATTTTCATATTGTGAAATAAAATATTTACTTAAATAGGTATTCCATGATTTTTAAAAGTTAAATTGCTATAAATAATGTCTTATGAAACAGTAATGTGAACAAAGTAATTTAAATTATGTTTTTAGTAGAACACTTTGTTCACATTTCTGTTCTTCCAATCATGGAATACCTACTAAGTAAATATTTTATTTCACAGAATAAAAATGTATAAATTATTTAAAAATTATGATTTAGTAGAACACTAGGTAGTAGGTACTTTATTTTTAATTTATATTAAATGTTTATTTTAATAGCTAAATTATTAAGATCATTATTCATTAAGATTATTTTATTTTTTTACTTTTATTTCTCAATAACTCTGCAACTTCATATTGGATCTCTTGTTGAGCTGTATCTGAATTATAAATGGAGATAAAATCAGCTTTTTTGTACCATGGGTCCAACAAAGTTGCTTTAGCATAAACATGGGTCGGGCTCATCTGCTCAACTGAACTGAATACCAGATATATATTTTCAAGCAGTGATCTCTTTAAAAATGTGCCACATGGTGTTTTAGGATTTTTTTTTCAACTGAAAGTTGAAGACCTGGAATAAAAAAATAATTGAAAAAAATACTAGATATCTGAAATATATAAGTCTAATTACCTGTGATTAATGAAATTACTCTTCCTAAGGTCGGTTTTTGTTCGTATGATAGCTGAACGGTCAAAGTTTCAAATGGCCTTAGCAGCATTACCAAATCTTCAATGACTGTCCATTGATCATTTGTTGGCATCGGTGGACATCGTCTGAGCGACAAAGAAACAACAGTCAGAGGTTCTTTGACCTCAAGAAGTCGCTCAAACATAGTTTAAGTGCTATTCCACCTTGTTGAAACATATTGTTTCAATTTCAAAATAGCAAGACCCATCTATTGCTGTTTCTCTGTCAGTAATCTAGTGTCTACTTCACTATGTTTGAAGTGGCCTACAATTGAACGACACAACTTTGCCAATATTATAATTTGAACTTGTTCTTCGGGTAATAACTGGTCATCAGAATCTAATTTTAAGGACTTTTTAACAACGTTGTTCAGTTTGTGGGCTGTACATGGAATGTGTTCAATGTTCATTAAACGTACAGCTGCTTTAATATTTGCCCCAGAATCGGTAACGATAGCACATACTTTCGTTTGAATATTCCAATTATCAAAAATGCCATGCAAAACTTCAGACAAATATTGTGCAGTATGGTTGGAAGTCAGCTTTTTAGTTGTCAATACAAAAGTTCTCAATTGTAAATCTGTTTCAAAGAAATGAACTGTTGCTGTTAAATATGACTCAGTATTCATCGATGTCCATATGTCTGAAGTAATTGCCACATGTTTCGCATTTGAAATTAATCCAAAAACCTTGGCCCTTGTGGTTTCATAAACATTTGGGATGAGAGTTCTCTCAATTGTTCTCCGACTAGGAAGCGTATAACGAGAATCCAGAAGTCTTACTAACTTCTGAAAACCGCGGTTCTCAACAATAGAAAATGGCTGCATATCTTCTGCAATCATTTCCACTACAGCTCTATTGAATTGATCAATTCCCCTTTCTGTTGAAGCTTGAAATCTGTAAGTTAAAAAAAAATATTTTATTGTATTTTACTACTTAAAGAATAATTATGGTTTTTGTTTTATATTGATTTTAATAATGTTCTAGTATATTGAATTATCAGAGTTAATAATTGAAAACCTTGAAAACAATGTCATTTGCTTTAATCTTTTAACTGATATTTGACTATTTTCAGATGTTTCAGTAAAACAACTTACATCTATTACTTTGGTAGGCATTTGAGAAATAAAATTATCCAATGTTCGTTTAGGTGCTGTAGAGATGCATGTAAAAAAATATTGGTAGAATTTCATACATCACATTATAAATAAAATTAAAATTTTGTATTCTATTTGAAAACCAAATTCATAAATTTTATAAATGTTTATATCTTTCAATCTGTAGGTATAGAAGAAGAAGTTAAAAGTATTTTAACTTAAAATATCTACAAAAACAGTTGTATATTTATATTAAATATATTATTATATAATAATTATAAATATATATATATATATATATATATATATATATATATATATATATGTAAATATTAATATATTATATTTGTTACACTACTTATGACTGATGTGAAACTTTGTATTAATTTTTCAAGCTTTAAACCAAAAAGTTTAACTTGGCAAAAAATAAAAAAAATAAACAAAAATACTACTCGAGAAACTCATAAATGTCCATGTATACTGTACTTATAGCTTAGAGTTAAAATATTTTATAATTTTTTTAAAAAACATAGAAATGATAGCATAAATACTTTTTGAAGAGCAAGAGAAACTAAAAATTCAAATCTATACAAAGATAATTTTAATCAAAAATTAAAATTCACATTTCGTCAATTTTAGATAAAAAGTGGATAATTTTTAAATTCTGTACAAAGTGATGAATGTGTTGATTTTACAATGATGTGTTTTTTTTTTTTTCTGTGTACAGCATAACTAGTCGAAAAAATGCTTCAATTTCAAACTTCGAGGTGGTTTCCGATGACAAAATGAATACCCTTTATGCATTATAAAGGTATAAATTAAACATTTTCCGACAGTTTTCAAAAAAATCGAGAAAAACAAAAAAAAGTGACGGTAAAACGGGAATATTTACGCAAAACCAGTTTTCGACCTAACCGATTTTTTTATATGGTTGAACTCAAAATCTAATCACTGTAAATACTTGAAATTTTCACCAATTGTTTATATTAGTGTTATCTATATACAGTTACTTTTTCAAAATATTTCAACTTTTTTTGAGCTATTTATAGACCAGTGAAATTTTCGATTTATCTGAGAATTTTTTTTTTTGAAATGTCAATAAAAAATTTTGGATGACCAAAAAAACTTGAAAATTTAATACAAGGTTCCTTATGAGTTGTTTTTATTGTAGATAAAAAAAATCAAAAAGTGTTTGTCACATTTTTTTTTTTTATAAGCGTTAATAGTTAACATTATTACGAAATAATATGTCAAAATCGCCAACATTTTCAAGTAATTTTGAAGTTGGAAAATCATAAAAATGTTGGTGTTTATATCTAAGGATAAAAAATTCAACACTAAGTTTTCCATAGGTTTTCCTTCAAGTTATCTGTCGTTTTTACAGTTTATAAACGATAAAATAAACCTCCTAAATAATATTATATAACATTTATACATTATAGTAGGTATATATGTATATATTGTAAATATATCAAAAATACTACACATTATGAAGTAATATGGCCGTAATTATTGGTAAAAACCAATTTACGAGAAAACATAAATAAGATAAATAACTATCAAATATAAAATCCAAGAATTGTATAAATAAACCAACTAGTAACAATAAACCATGCCTTTATCACATATGAGGTGCATGACGTCTAGTCCCAATGTACACTCATAATTCTGTATATAGCGTTAGAACTAATACGTTTAAATAATTAATTTTGAAGTCTTTAATTTGCCTATGAGACTACCTTCCCTGACATATTTTTTTCGACGTGCTGCGATCGTGTGTTGATTTTATACAAAAATAAAATCATCGACAAAACTAAATTTTCTTATTATCCAGAAATAATTTTACAAAAAGTGAAATTACTAGTTAACGGTTAAATTTAGAGTTTAATTAATATTTTTTTCGTACTAAACATATGTTTTTACATAAGTTAGAATCATAATTAACATTTAAACCGATCTTGATTAGGAATTATTTAAATATAAACACCATATACACTATAGTGTACAGTGGGTCTGAAAGGGTTAAAATAAATACATGCTTTGCTCAAAATTTTAAGCTGATGGATACGAAAATCGGTCCTTTTTAATGATGGAAACAAAAATGTTCTATTTTTTAAACGAACATTAGGTATAGGTATTAGATAAGTATAATAAAATTAAAACAAATATATTACCTGTGGAAGTTGATGGCTGATCATTCATTGAAATGTTTGGAACATCGTCTAATTGTTCTAGTTCTATGACTAACTTTTCTGCCTCTAACACAGTAGAGTGTTTTCTTTTTACGTGGTCCCATAAATTCGAAGTGTTACCAGAATATTTTAAAAAAGATTTGCATATTCTGCATTTAACTTGGCACGGTGAGTTCGGATCTTTTAAATAATATTCCCAAACATTCGAACGATTTTTTTTAGGAAACATTTTTAAAACGTATAAGTTTGAAATATCACCAATAAAAAAACAAAATACAACGGTACGCAGTATTAATATAGGTAAACTCAAAATGAGTACTACTCAGTTAAACCAGTTAATAACCAATTGAGGAATGACTTATAAAATACTAAATAGTAATACTTATTTTTCACGACGACTCAAGGTCCAAATGTTATGTTACCTTTTTGCTGCAATATCGGCATACCATCAAAAGGTAGTGTCGTAACTCGTAAAAATGTAATCTGTGGACTAAAAACTAAAAAAGGTATCTTCTAAGAAATCTATGTTATTACGATTTAAAATCTTATTGTTAAAATGCGAGTATCGAGATTATATTGGACATTTACATTCAAAAAGTACAAGTCTAATGTAAAGAATTAAAAAAGAAACCAGGGAAGTCGCTTGTAATGCTTGTTGCAATTTTTCAAATGTCCATCGCGGACTTAAAATCGGAGTGCGAGTTACGTGATATTTCCAGTGCGGGTACGAAAAATGATCTGATCATTAGGCTTGAACAGCGCATTCAAAGTGAAGGGTATGACCCACACACTCTGTTGTTGCCCGTTTCGGCCACAAACCCGCGCAATACACCACGTTCGCCACCCAGAGCCAGTGAACACCGAGCGGAGCATTCCGACACTTCGGTAGTTGGTTCCGGGGACGCGTACATAGACGATGAGGTTCGGAACATTTGTTTTAACGCCCACCAGAGTGACAGACTGACGGGCGCCGGTGGATTTTGCGGATCGAATAACAGTTGGCGGGCTCCCTCGCGGCTGTCGAACCGTAACTCTTCGCCGGTTAATCAACACTATTCCGACGCGGCACAGCAATTTGGAGGCTTAAGCCACCAAATGTCGAACACCGGTGCTCAGATACGGCGGGAAGTAGAACTTTTTAGTATTGAAAACCGCCTTGAGTCAATCGAAATCGCACTTGTCGACATTCGAAATTCCGTCAGGAATCTCAATGTTCGGCAAAATGCTATCGAAGACCGGCTTGATAGGTTCGACTGCTGTGGGGCAGTTGGGCACTCCCGACGCATGCCCGACCGTAATTCGCCTGTAGGTTTAATGGAGTTAAATAATCGTCTCGCGGAAATCGAACGTGATATAAGGGAAACAGCCGTGGCGCCGCGGCGGTCGACCGCCGCACAGCCCCGGTCGGCGGTGACATTCGCCGACCCCCATGTACGCACGCATTCGACCATTCCACCTCCGATACGCGAAATATCCGAAAGAACACACACGGATAATAATTTACCGAGTGTTAACGCGAATGTTGGATTCAATTGTAGGGACGACCAGAATTATTGGAATACTGAACGCGCGTGTAGCACGCGCGCAGGGCCAACGCCCCAGTATAATAATAGACGTTCCCCCCAACCAAGCGAATTGCCTAATTCGCACAACGTTAATACGGTGTTTACAAATAGCCAAACCCACCACCCAGATCGGTATATAGGGCAAACGGACAATTTCGTGGATACGAGAAATCCGTCCTTTAATTTTAATTTTAAATTAACACCGCCGCAGTTTGCCGGAAAGAAATACGAGGACCCGAAAAACTTTATCGAAAGTTGCGAATCGGTATTCCGTAGCTCCGGCATTCCGCAATCCGAATGGGTACGACTGATACAGGACCAGTTAAGCGACACCGCTGCTACGTGGTATAAAATGGTCAAGTCATTGGGTTTAACGTGGGACGAATTTTTAATCGAATTCGCGGACCGTTGGGACAGCCCGGCTATTCGGTCGCAGTTGATGGCGGAGGTCATGTCCGTGCGTCAGCGGCCAGAGCAATCCCTAACAGATTTTTGTATTTACAAGTATAATTTGTCTAGGCGTATTGGGTTACAACTTCCGGAGACGGATATCGTAGAAATCGTGGGTAGTCTTACTCGTGATGAGTTTGTCTCACTTGTTCGACTCGCGAACCCGCGTACGTTCCGTGATCTCCGACGTGTAGCAAAACAATTGGACGGACCGCGGCGGTCAGATACCGCCGCCCCGGACAAAACCGCCGCGAAGACATCGCATACGGCTGGTAGACTATTGGGAGGACCCAAAGACACTCACCTACCTAGGAAGGGGGTGGTTACGAGTGCGGGGGGCCGCATTACGCAAATGTTTGCGTAAATCGCGTCGATAAATCGAAATCTAGTGATGCGGATAGGGAAAAGAAATCGGGAAACGACCGCCGGGCCGACAAAAAGTCCGACAAGTCGACCCGAAAGTAATTCCCGGCCACCCCAATCTCACTAAAAATGTTTTTCAATTAAATTCCATAATTCCGAATAAATCTGACCAAGATAATTCATCGGTAGGAAACCGCAATATTTCACATAGATTTTCACGCCGGACTTCTATCCCAAACTCGCCAACATCGGTAGTGACTGACCAAGAAACACATACACCGTGTAGGGAGAGGGAGGACAAAGGAAGGGTGTCGTCATCAGAAATTTGCAATTTTGAAAACATTTCTAATGTGAACCAGAACACCGAGTCTGAAAACATTTTTCCGTCGGAGGAACACCATATCGTACCACATAGTCATTTCACTGACGTAGAGGTCGATACTGGGGCCGACACAGGGGTAGAAAAAATTTCCGAGTACAGCCCCACTCCTGTCACATCACTTGGAGAGGATTATCCGGGTATGGTTGTATGTTGTCCCGAACAGTTCGGTGAACAATTACCAACCCGGTTACCAACCTCCAGTCTATTCGGTTCCGATAGTATAAAATTCGCGCCGTCGAAATCTATAGTTACGAATTTAGATACGAAAATTTCTTTAAATCCGAGTACAACTACCGTTCCAACGGGACATTGTATGGGTGTCATACCAACACCTGCGGTCGAGTTAGAATTTTCGAGTGGTTTTGTGACTGCGTTACTGGACTCTCAGGCAGTAAAGTCTTACGTGAAGCCCTGGGTAGTAGATAAATATGGCGCATACTGTTCAAACGACACCTCTGTGGTGAGGTTAGCGGACGGTCGCACAACGAATACGAGCGGTGTAGCTTTGTTTGATACTAAAATTTCGAATTTAGAATTCAGTTTTAGCGCGGCCGTGCTAGATGACTTGTTCAGTGATGTTTTATTAGGCCATGACTTTCTAGTCCAAAATCAAGTGTCGTTGGATTATACGAATTACACGATTTATATGGGCTCCAGACAACGCGCTTCCGTGTGCTGGAAAAAAGGAAATACCCCCCCAACCCAACTTTCCGATTTTTCTGAAGTACAGTTTACGAGAGACCCCGATTATGTACAGAAAATAAAAACAATACTGACCAAGTATGCTAATGTTTTTAGTGGAAGTATAGGCAGGACAAAATTAATTGAACATGACATTCAACTTAATAATCCTACGCCTGTGGCACTGCGACCTTACCCATACCCACCGGAAAAACAACAATATGTTAACGAAATGGTGCGGGAAATGGAAGAGCAGGGGTTGGTAGAACCGAGCATTTCACCGTGGTCGTCACCAGTGGTACTTGCGAAAAAAAAGATGGGTCGTTTCGCCTGTGTGTTGATTACAGACGATTGAACGACGCGACTATCTCGGACGCGCAACCAATGGGGAATCTCCACGAAATGGTTCGCGGCATGAAAGGGGCACGTGTATTTACTACATTAGACCTTAAATCCGGATATTGGCAACTATCTTTAAAACCTGAAGCCCGTAAATATACAGCTTTCCGAACTCAAAGGGGACTATTTCAGTTTAGAGTACTTCCGTTTGGTTTGAAAAATTCCCCGGCGACTTTCGTGCGCCTGATGGGTGAAGTATTGAAGGGACTGATAGGTGATTTTGTGGAGGTGTATTTAGACGACATCGTTATTTATTCGTACGATCTCGAAGAACACCTCATTCACATTGAAAAAGTAGTCGAGAGACTACATAGGAGTGGTTTAACCTGTCACACAAAAAAATGTCAGTTTGGTCAGACCAAAATTTCGTTTTTAGGGCATATAGTCGACGCCGATGGCATAGACAAACAACCCGAGAAGTTGGAGGCAATTTTAAACCATCCTGTACCCAAAAATATGCGTACGTTACGAAAATTTTTGGGGGTGTGCAACTGGTACAATCAGTTTGTTCACAATTACGCCGACATAATTAATCCCCTAACTAATTTACTTAAAAAGGGTGTCAGATGGCGTTGGTCTAAAGTCGAACAAGATTCCTTTGATGATATCAGGAAAAAACTGTACGACTCCCCAAAATTATCCCCCCCCGATTTTTCAAAACCATTTTGTTTACAAACGGATGCATCCGAAATTGGGGTTGGCGCAATTTTATTTCAACAGGGATACGCCCTAGAAAGGAAAATAATTGCATACGCCAGTAAAAAGTTAAGCGAAACGCAACGCAAATATGTGGCAGTAGAGCGTGAGTGCTTAGGGCTAATTTGGGCGATTGACAAATTTAGACCTTTTCTGGAATCTCGTACTTTCAAATTGTATACCGATAACTCGGCGCTGACGTGGCTACATCGAGCGAAAGATAAAAACAGTAAGCTAACTCGGTGGGCGCTGCAGTTAGGGACATTGGATTTCGTTATTCAACATGTTCCTGGTGTACATAATGAGGGTCCCGATATGTTATCTCGATTCCCGACGGACGGCCCTACTTTAGACGAGGACGCGTTGGAGGAAAAGTTGGTTGGTTTCCCAACGAGTAACAAAGTAATCGGAAGTAGAGAACCAGAACAAATTTATCATATCTATCCGAAATCGCGCGACGCGATCCCCATTTCCCTCCAGACATTAATAGATTGACAGGGGGCGGAGCCCAAAATCCAAAATATTTTGTCTATTTTTAAATCCGATGGTCCGGCGAGTAATACGCGTCTTGACCGATTAAAAAAATTCAATAATTTTATTTTTGAGGAGGGCCTACTTAAGAAAAAGAAAGTAGGGGGTACTTCAAATGATATGGTAAATAACTTGGTAGTGATACTCGTTGACAAACAGGAGTATATCCTATGGCGTTATCACGACCACACCCTGGCGGGACACCCGGAGTGGAAAGAGACATATAGGGCAATAACGAATAGATTTTATTGGAAGTCTGTACGGGAGTCTACCCAGCGCTATGTGGCGGCCTGCCATATATGCGCATGTACTAAACCATTAAATAATAAAATCGATGTTCCGTTACGCCCTAGAAAACCAGCCCAACCGTGGGAAGTGGTTAGTGTCGACCTAATGGGCCCTTACCCGCGCACCAGTCGGGGTAAGACCAATATTTTAGTAGCCACTGATTGTCACAGTAGGTGGGTGGAAGCGTATCCCCTGGGTGCAGCAACGGCTGCCGTAATTACCCAAACTTTGGAAAGGGAATTTTTCGCGAGATTTGGTTACCCACGTGTGCTACTAAGCGACAATGGCCCTCAGTTTACCTCGGACGTGTGGACAAGTGCACTCGACCGATGGGGGGTGGAGGGGTGGACTACCCCAGTATACCACCCGTGGGCCAATCCGGTAGAAAGGCGTAATCAAGAACTGAAAAAGGGCCTACGGGCACTTCTGGTGAACGATAATCATCGTTCATGGGACCAGAAACTTTCTTCGGTTCTATTTACATTACGCAACCGGAAGAACGACAGGACCGGCGTTTCACCGTCAGTTTCGGTGTTCGGACACGAAACTAAAAGTCCGGGAGATTGGGTGTTAACCACTAAGTCCGAAAATACACCGCGGGTACCGGTACTATCGGACAACAATGCGGTCGCGGATAAATCAGTGGGTAACCGGCGAGCGTTCACCGACAGGGACCGGGTTTACGTTAGAGCACATCCTCTCTCCAAAGCCGATCAGGGTTTCCACGCGGGGCTCGCCGCAAAGTTGACGGGTCCCGTCACACTTGGAGAAAGACTGGGGAAAGGAATTTTCTGGACGGACCAAAACCCGCCGCGCAAAGTACACGTCTCCAGTCTGAAACCCGTGCACACGAAGGAAACATTCGTCACGCAATCGGCCAATACGGATAAGTGATCGCGTGTTACAGTATACACTGTATCATGTGTGGTGTGGTACCACTTAGCGACTAATATAAATTATCCGTATTGTTTATTTTTTTTTAGATGGCCAATGCTGAAGAGTCAAGCCGGGACTCCAGGTGGTGTCCGAGCAGGGGACTTATGCGGCAGACCCTGGAGGATCTGGTGTGGCAGATCACCTCCCGAGCCGACAGTCTGCAGCAGACGCGGGCGTCGCTGGTGGCCTTGGGGGCAGTGTTCCCGCCGGACCAGCAACCGGGGCTGTCGGCCCAACAGATCGGCGACGTGGACACGGCGGAGCTGCGGACCGATCCTCGGCTGTGGGCGGCGTACGAGCGCGGATGGCGCGAGCATGCGCGAGCGGCCCCGGCGAATCCCCCGAACCCAGGGGATTTACGGCCGACAGCGGGTCCAGAACGCCATCCAACGCGTGTGAAGCGGAAGGCGGCGGCAAAACCGTCGGCCAAGCCGGCCAACCGGCCGACGAGCACCCAGCGACCGGCCAACCGGCCGACCAACGCTCAGCGACCACTTGTACCCGCCGCCTCCACCGAGCCCGCCTCCACCAAGTCCGCTTCCAAAAACCCGTCCGCCACTGTTCCCGGGAAGGACACCGCGATTGCCGGCGATGGTGGTCCGCCGTGTCCCCCTCCGTCGGCCGTGCCGCACGAACCGATGGAAGTGGGGGATGACGACATCCTCGCCGACATCGAGGCCCTGTACCGGGAATAGTCCCCAACAAGCTGGAAGCTGGGTGGTGATCACCCCCTTCCCATCGCAAGTGTGGTGCTCGGGGACTCCCCGGCACCATACACGTCTCCTAGCAAAGGTGTGTACCAGCTTGGGGGGGGGGGGAGAGTTGACACGGTCGTGTCTCACGGATACCGCGATCTCACCCGTTACACCCCCTTGCCACTGTAACATCGTACGTTCGATTATCAATCGGGACGCCCGAGCGATTAAAAGAACGCTACGCAATATGGAACCAAATGAAGATGAGTAAAATGAAGTAATTACCTATATTCAATTAAATCCTCGCTCATCTTTAAGACACGTAGCTAGAGAATTTGGCATTTCTAAAATCTAAGTTTACCAATAATGGTATTTTGAATAAGCAGAATAACCGTTATTGGTCAAACGGAAATCCACATTGGGCAGTTGATACAAATTATCAAACAGTATGGGGCATAAATGTATGGTGCGGATTATTAGGAGGTAATTTAATAGGTCCTCTATTGTCGGTACTCTTAATGGAAGACGTTATTCAGATTTCTTAACTTAACTACAGTTAAAATTTCAAACAACTTTATCTATTTTAGTGAAAATACTTTCCATTAGTTTTCCTCTTAGCCGATACCTTCAAACAGAAAATTATGATTTAAAAACTGCACTAGAAGCTGCATCTAATGTTCAAAATAATATTCAGGATGTTAGAGAAAATTGTGATTGAAGTTTCAAAAATTATTTTTATCTGTGATAACATTATGGGAAAAATTTGATATTACTGTTAGTTTGCCACGTCAATGTAAATCAGATAATCTAGAATATTTTTTGAGAGTCTCAGTGTTTATACCTTTTATTAATAATTTTATAGACCAATTGAACGACAGATTTATATCACACAGGATTGTTTTGAATAATTTTGATTGTATTTTACCTAAGATAGAAATGAAAATATCTGAAGTGATTAATGATAAATTAAAATAATTAATAAAAATATATCAAGATATAATTGATGAATGAACCGATTCATATTTAAACGATAATATATTAAATGGAGAATTAGTTTTATGGTAAACTAAATATTCAACTTTAACATCTTCCGAGCTTAAGAAAAAAAATGCTATTGAAGTATACTTTGAAACTAGTCCAGAAGTTTTTCCAATAATATCTAAACTTCTTCAAATATTCATAACACTTCCAGTGTCTACTGCCACAGGAGAACGATCGTTTTCAACACTCCGTCGTTTGAAAACTTATTTGAGAAATTCTTCTGGACAAATACATTTCAATGGTATAGCCTTACTAAATATTCATCGCGATATTAACGTGGATATTAATGATGTTATAAATGAACTTGCTAAAAAATCAAAACGGAAATTGAATATACATATATAGTTTTTTTTTTTTTTTTAAAAAAAAAAAGATAAAATATATAAAACTAGCTGATCCCGTGCACTTCGTTGCTCGTTAAATATACCAACTCTATATGACTCTAACTTTATTCAACTCGTTATTTAATATTCGGTGGATGATGTTCTAGATTTATCTTAAGTTTTCTCTCCGGAATAAAAATTCTGATTCACAGCAGTATATTATCAGGTAGGCAATCTACCTGCGGTAGATCGCGGACCTAGTGCTGTTTGTATGTACTTTAGTGTATGATTTAAATCTAATAAAGTATCAAAGTTATACCAAGTTTGACATAATACGGTGGATTAATATAATCAATTAATACATTATCCTAACCTAACCTAAACGTACTAAAATCCGTAATGTAGAATTGTATTGTTGACTATTTGCAATAAAAAAATTTATCGTTAAAAATTGTTATAATTTTATAATGTCTATTATGTGTGAATAGACCGTTAACTACTTTAGTCTTAGCTCTACACTCTGAATCCAAGTACATACCATGTCATATACATTTTTATCTGCTTATTTATGAATTATTTTTCTAAATACATAGGAATTGTTGATTTACTTTGTTTTAAAATGAAAAAATTTTATTTGTTTAATATTTATCATATTTATCACTCAATCAATTCTGTGTTATGGTGTTGTAATAAATATACATATATATCAAAAATTATCAATTTGGAAAAACCAATACCTTATAGTTTTTACATATGATGCTTTTTGTTTTATATGTATTCAAGAAGATATGTTGTATCATATAATTTGTTAATTTATTTAAGCGTTTATTAGATGTTAATCATACAAATACATATGTATTTAATTAATATAATTTATATTTATATATAAGATTGATGAGTTATAACTAGTAAATTACAAAATAAATATTTTTTTTAAAACAATTGTTGCATCTTAATTACTATAGTAAATGATAGTACTGTAGTAAAAATCATTTACTATAGTAATTAAGTAATATAGTAAAATGCCAGAAGATTGGAGAAAGAGTTTTATTGTACCAATATTTAAAGGAAAAGGAGACATACAAGAATCTGGGAACTATAGAGGAATAAAGCTCATGAGTCATAGTATGAAGATCTGGGAAAAGATTATAGAGAAGAGGATAAGAAGTGAGATGTCGATATCAGAAAACCAGTTTGGTTTTATGCCAGGGAAATCGAAAATGGAGCCAGTATTTTGTGTTCGGCAATTAGTAGAGAAGTACAGAGAAAAGAATAAAAAAATATGCCTAGTGTTTATAGATTTAGAAAAGGCGTATGACAGAGTGCTAAGGGAAGTTTTAAGGTGGGCATTAATGAGAAAAAATGTCCCAAAAATGTATGTTAATTTGATCCAGGATATGTATGAAGGGTCGAGTACTAGTGTCAAGAGTCGGTGTGGAGTATCAGAAGGTTTCAGTATAGGAGTAGGTGTGCACCAGGGGTCAGCTCTAAGCCCCTACCTGTTCTCAGTGGTAATGGATGAGGTTTCAAAGGAGATACAGAGTGAGATACCATGGTGTATGATGTTTGCGGATGATTTAGTTCTGATAGGAGAAAACCTAGAAGTTGTCAATAATAGAGTAAATGAGTGGAGGTTAGCCCTCGAAGAAAAGGGATTGAGAATTAGTAGAAATAAAACTGAGTATATTGAGTATGATTATGGACAAAGAGACCAAGAAGTTGAAGGAATGAGGAGACAACTGCCAATAGATGGTGATGTGATAGGTGAAGTTGAGAGCTTTAAATATTTAGGATCTTTTGTTCAAAAGGACGGGGGCTTTGACATTGATGTAAAACATAGGATTAAGTGCGGGTGGATGAAATGGAGAGAAGCATTTCTATGAAATCAAAAACATAAGAAAAATAGCATTACCAAAAATCGGTAGCGGACCCTACAGACTTGATTGGGAACGAGTCCGCATCATGCCAAATTATTAAAAGCATGAACCGTACTGTTCAACAACCTATAGTAGTGACCTCCACGGCCAGCGTAGCGTTTGAGAACATTTTCCTTGATATAGTTGGACCTATAGACAAGTCGAAGAAAGGAAATTCCTTTATACTAACCATTCATGATGATTTGTCTAAGTCAGGGGTCTTCAACCCGCGGCCCGCCCTGTCATAATATGCGGCCCGCGATCACATTTTAAATTTAGCATGTACATTTTCTAGTTCAATAAAATTGAAAGCTCTCGACTTCACCTATCACATCACCATCTATTGTCAGTTGTCTCCTCATTCCTTCAACTTCTTGGTCTCTTTGTCCAAAATCATACTCTATATACTCAGTTTTATTTCTACTAATTCTCAATCCCTTTTCTTCGAGGGCTAACCTCCACTCATTTACCCTATTATTGATAACTTCCAGGTTTTCTCCTACTAGAACTACTTTTGGCATTTTTCCCTCTATCAGTACCTTATTAAAAAGATTTTTCAACCACCCAATGCTTACATCCCCTAACATTTTCCACACCTCTACAGGTACTTCATCTGGTTCTACCGCTTTTTTCTTTTTCATCGCCTTCACCGCATCTCTCACTTCCTCCTCACCCACTAGACCAATCAATCCTTCCTTCCATGACATACTCTCTAAAGTTTCTTTTGGATACTCCTCGTTCAGTAATTTCTCAAAATATTCTTTCCATCTTTTTTTCACATCCTCATCTTTTGTTAAAACTCTCTTATCCTCATTTCTTATACACCAGACATCTTGGAAATCCTTGGATCGCTTTTCTCTCACCTTCGCCAGTCTATAAATTTCTGTTTCTCCTTCCTGTGTTCCTAGCCGCTCATATAACTCATCATACCTATTAAGCTTCGCTTTGCTTACCGCACTTTTCACTATTTTACATACATTTTTATACTCTATCCAATCTTCCCTCTTCCTGCTTTTCTGCCATACCTTAAATTGTTTTTTCTTACTCGCTACTACTTTTTGAATCTCCTCATCCTACCACCACGTTTCCATGTCTTCTGGATAAACTACTTTTGGTTTCACCAACAACCTCTTTTGCTATGTTCTTAATACAAGTGGCCATCCTTCTCCAAACCTCATTTATATCTCCCTCAACATTCCACACAGCTTTTTCTTTTAATTTCTTTATAAACTCCTTCTCTTTATTTCCTATTAACTTCCACCACCTAATTCTGATCTCCTTCCCTGTCTTCCTTCTTTTGTTCATCTTTTTTCTACTACACCATACTTCCATTATCATCAACCTATGTTGTGTTATTACACTCTCTCCAGGAATTACTTTACAATCCCTTACTCTTTTTATATTGTCTCTCCTCCACATAAAATAACCAATCTGCGACTTATTTCTTCCACTCTTGTATGTTATATAATGCTCTTCTTTTTTCCTAAAATATGTATTGATTTCTGCAAGCTCATACGATTCTGCAAAATCCAAAACTTTTTCTCCAGCCTCATTCCTCTCGCCAAAACCATACCCTCCATGCACTCTTTCATACCCTACCCTCTCACTCCCTACGTGACCATTCATATCACCACCAATCACAGCATCCTAATTTCCTGGTATTCCTTGCATCACCTCATCCATCTCTCGCCAAAACTCTTCCTTTTCACTTTCTTCACATCCTGCATATGCACTTACTACGTTTAATACTTTTACTTACTTACTTTAATACAACAAATATTAACTTTCCTTAAAACTTTCCTTTACTCTTCAATACTTCTGCTAATTCTCTACTTCTGCCTGTCAACGTTCCAACATTCCACGTGCCTATTCTCATTTTAAATCTATCCCTCATACCTAGACTCAGATTTAAACCGGGGCACAATGGTGATATCCCAACACCGTTGACACTACCCGTGTTGGGTAGACCTGCACACATAACTGGTGGAACAGCTACCACACTGGCTGTCCGGGTGGTATCACACACTTCAACATCCAGGTCTCCTCCTCCTTTAGATATAATATTTCCTCTCACTTGTTGTCCCCGCGCACATCCGAGATGGGACAAACCGCCTAAGTATCGATAAGGACTCCTCATTCTATTTGACATAATTTTACACCGGCTGTCGACCTGACGTAACCACATTAGTCGCCTCTTACGACTGGCTGACACCCCTTTTCACAGGGAATTATAAAAAATTTTCGATAATAAATGAAAATCTGTTGAATGTCTGTTAACAACGCGGATTAAAATCGTATTTGTTTATTTTTTGGTCTTAGAAAAATTTTTAGAAAAAAAATAATTATCACTTGTTGATTTCCAGTTGGCAACGTCGTAAAACACCGGAAATATTAAAATACGAACTTGGAAAAAAAAAAAATAAAAAATAAAATAATCGACAGTATCAAACTGCTAGCAACGCGGGTGCTAACGAATTTGTTGATTATCGGTAATAAACGGATTTTTTGTTAAAAATTTTATTTTCTTGACGTTAAAACCGCCCCCGGGGGTGCGCGTTTTAGTCTAGAGAATTGATTTCAGTATCAAGAGAAAGAGAGCAACCGTGGGTATGCTTCCTGTAAGTTTCGAGGGTATATGACCGTCCAGGTAGGATTGATAGCCCCACCCGTTCTGTCGTTAAGGTAAATTATACTTCTGACCTGTTTTATCTCTTGTATCCGCTGTAAGTTCTCACCCCTTGGTCTGACTTCGACGAAATCGATATGGGTGAACGCAGCTTCCCAAGACGAATCCACCGATGTCTTCAGCGTAATTAACGGTTCACTTTTTCCCGACGAAAACGACGATCTCGCGGGAGCTCGTAAAAACACGTCCGTTCGCATGAGATTATATATATATACCCCTCCTGCGAAGACTGATGAACTTATTCTAAAGGAATAAATATTTATAAAAAAGTAAAAATGTATAAATATATTTAAAAAGTTATATTATTTACAAACGACATCTAGTTAACTAAAAAATAATTTAACTGTTGTAGAAAATATCTACCAATTAAACGAATTGCTGAAAGTTTATTTTTTTTACAAATATTATAAAACTGTATAATCCAGGTAGCTATCATTAAAAGTAAAGTAATATAAAATTGTTAAATTATTTAAAAAATTTATTAAATTTACCTACATGAAACTAACTCGAAAAAATAAAACAACTAAAAAATTTGAAATAAAAAAAGAAGCTAAAAACACGATTGAAAAAGAGGCTAAATTTGGTAAATTTACTGCAGCAAAACTACCTCAGTAAATAAAAAATTTGAAATGAAATGAGAGGCTAAAAACACGATTGAAAAAGAGGCTAAATTTCGTAAATTTGCCGCGGGAAAACTACCTCGAAAAATAAAAACTGAAAAACCATGGTCAGAAGCCCTATAACACTACTACTTGAATGAATACTGAACGTTCGGGGGCATAAAATGACGGGGCCGGTAGTCGGTACGAATGGTACATGTCCGCGAAGTGGACCGATCGATCATGTTGATCGTATTCAGTTCGTGCATCATGGTTGGCGTCGTACTACGAGTTTAAGGCGTGTGGAGGTCGTTGTGCACCTCCGACTTCGCTGCTGTAATTCCGATTCGTGTGGTGCGGTTGTGCGTCGGGTACCCGTCCGGTGCTGTGGCAAAGGGGGGCCTGTGGGGAGACTGACATGGATTGTCTACCTATCCGGTCCTATTGTGGGTCCGCCCTAGTCCGTGTGTATGTGTGCTGCGGTTGGTGGGTCAATTTGGTCCGCTCGGGCTTCGACGTCGGTATGCCGAGCTCGATACGTCTGATGCTTTCCGCAATCCGACCGTGATCGTCGAAAAAGCGGGTCAGACAGCCTTCGAGGGCCGACAACCGTGTTTTGAGTGAGGGCTCATTCGAATTGTTGCGCGTCGTTTGACGAATTAATTTTATTTGTTCGTGAGCGGTCTGAATGGTGTCAGTCGCGTACGAACTCACGTTGAGATCGAGTAGATTCGACTGCGAAGTGCTCCGATCACTCTGAGCTACAGGGTGGTGGTGTCCTTGTGGATTACCGACCCCCCTTTCACTTTGAGCGACGTCCTGGGTGCCTGCTCGTCATCACTAAACGCCTCGGTCGCACTGAAAATCGGATAAGACCGGGCTCGACGTTTTGCGACAAAAAAAAATCGTTTAGACGCGTTTCGAGATCCGTCAGTGGCGCAACCAAGGGAGGGTCCACGGGTCCAGACCCCCCCTTGAGTTAGTAGTTGATACATTTTGTTAACCAACAAAATAATTTTGATAACAAACCATTATCAGTATGACATATTATCATTTTCTCTTATCGTAGTCCGTGATATCCATGGATCGTAGTAAGTAAATAGTAGTAGGAAACGTAGTCCGTGGTGAGAATCGAAAATCGAAATAGTGCTACCAACCATTTTAATTGTCGTCATAGACATTAACTTAAACGTGTTTACTTTATAACGTTTATGATAATCGCTTATCGCAATATACTCGTAATATTTTAACCTACTCCTGCAATAAATGTTCCTACTAACGTACCGTATTATCAAACAACATTTTGCAATTTTTTTATCTTATCTAAACGGTCTTAAACGGTTGTCCAGTTAATATAAAATTGTATATTTCTCTTCTATTCGTATTTTGTACTTTATATTTTCATTATGAAACGTATAAATACATATTTTAAAGTATTAGATTCATCAAAATCAAATTCTAAACTTACTACTGATGATGTTCAAACTTCTAATACAGAAACAGTGAGTGTAGTTGACCATAGTATTTTCGATATTAACATATATGTTGGTAAAAAATTGAATGATGCTGAAAAAATTAAATACCTAGAAAACATCTGGATTCCAGGTAAGACTTTTTCATTTCCTTCTACTGAGCATGGCAAGAAACTATTAAAATTTCAATATAGCTGGCTAGAAAAATGGAATTGGCTTGCTTATAGTAAAGTAAAAGATGGCACCTACACGGAAAAAAATATTTAGTTGCAACAACCATAAAAATGGTTACTGTAACCATTAATTAATGTAGCTATACAGACAACATTTTATCATAGTTGGGAGTACTAAATGAAGAATGTTGAAATGATTGTGTTGCGACAACATAAATATTATGGTTAAATTGTCAACTATATATTATGGTTGTCTTAGCATAATAATTAGGTTAGGTCTATTATTTTATAGGGGTCTCTTATAGTGAATCCAACCATCCTAAATAGTTACAGCAGCAATGCATTTTGATTGTCCTAACATAATATTTAGGTTGGTTCTATTATTTTATAGGGTCTTATATAGTGAATCTAACCATACAAAATAGTTACAGCTACAATGTTTTATGGTTGTCCTAACATAGTTATTATGTTGGTGGTTATTTTTTTATTATTATTATTAATATTATGTATACATAGATTGCAGTGTAATTTATACACAACATAATATTCTGAAGAACATAGGTAGTATTATACACCTACAAATATTTTTAAAAACTAAGTTAACATCTTATAAATTAGTAACTATTAGATAAATATCTATAATAAAATGTACATTACAGATTGGAATTAAAAAACTTAAAAATAAGTTTTCATTATACTTGTTTTTATATATTTCAATATTATATGCTCATAACAGTCATAACATATTATAAATTATAATATACTTACATATACAAAATGCATTAAATATAGATAGGTACCTATTTACTGAAACACAAATGAAGAAAACAATAGGTAATAAATATACAATAATTTTAAAGAATAAAGATGTAAAAATAAAATATACACAAAAACTTATTATGGTTAATCATTTTATTATAAAGATCAAAAATACAAATAAATACAAAATCATATAATATATTATAATATCTATACATTTATAAATTACAAGATATGTATGTACAACCATTGGATAATGTGTTTAAAGTACATGGGCTATGTTCAACTAAAAGACTGTTAAAAGAAATGCATATTAAACTAGTATTAGTTTTAACCTCATATGCTTGTAAATGTTCATTTAAATGTCGAGTGTTCAATAATTGACCAATTAAATATGGAATTTCACTCTGGGGCTTAAAAAATATATATTTAATGGTAATAAATTTTGGCATGTCTTCTACATCAACTATTATTGTCATATTATGTTTAGTTGAATATCGAGTACCCTTCACTTCTACCCAAGATACAAAGCTCACAACATTAAAATTAATAACTGGATCAGTTATTTCATTTTGAATATTTTCAATGATAGTTTCAGATAAATCAATTTTTTTTCCTATGTCTAATGATAATGATAATATACTTGATTTTGATAATAAACGGTATGCAAGTTTTAATTGATGTTTAATACTTAATGTATAACAAATATTTTTTCGACTGGTAATAGAATGTGCAGTTAATTTAGATTCCCTATGTTTTGACTGGAAACGCATCGACCATAAATGAGATAATGGACCGACTTTTCTCATAACATACGGGTAATGTAACAAATGATGATGTTTAGGTTTTAGGTTGGTGTTAAATAATTTTAGATATAACTGGTGATGTTCTGTGATTAAAACTGTTAATAGTATTGCATATCCTGGTTGTATCGATTTTAAAGTCACAATCTCAATAATTTTTCTTAATAGTATGTATAACTGCCAAATTTTAGAATCAACAGGGACTAAGTCACCTATCATTACACCTAAATGCCGGCTAAAACACAACATTTCACTAGCAGACATTTTAATTTTTTTTTTTTTTTTCAAAACATCAATGGACATTAATTTTGGTTTATTTTGAATTTCGAGAGCACCATAATTATAACACTGAATGCGATTATTTAATGTTTCTAAAGAAAAATATTTAAAATTTAGAATAAATTCATATAATATATTAGAAATATCGTAAGAACATACACCTTCCAAAACATCGTGCATTAAATCTACAGAATAATTATAAACTGCATGAAACCCATTAATTTGATTCCATACACATGATTCTTTAATGCCTGTTGCAGATACATTATCAGTTAACAAGTCTTGTAAATAATTTTCCTCATCTCTTAATTTACTGTTATTATAAATAACTGAAAAGTTACAATCAAATTTAGAACATTTACAGAACCGACATGGAAAATTTGCCATGAAACTCTCACTAAATCCTAAAATTGAATGTATACCCAAATTGTCACCAAGAATTAAGGCTAAGCAGAAGAATACAGTTATACTTTTATTTTCAATGGTTAAATTTATACCGTTACTTTATAAATAGTTAATTTCAGCAATTAATTGTTTAAAAATAATTTTGTTCCCAAATGTTTTTTTGTCATTAGCGTTAAAAAGTTGAGCAAGAAAAATATAGTTTAAACATGAACTAAATTCTGGAGGGAAACATGATCCAAAAGACACATAAACAGCTCCTACTTTTTTTTTTCCAGCATGAGATCCAAGTGGGTTAGCAGTCTCATACTCGTCAAAATATAAAAAGAAAGGTATAACTATTTTGCCAGGATTATTACGACATTTCTCTTTCCAAACTTCACTTTGTATATAGCTAAAAGTAATGTCTTCACTCTCAGACATCAAATCATCAAAATATTTCAAAATAATTTTCAAAACATTAGGTTGTTCAAAAAATACTTTAAAGACAGATCTTAATGAAATAAAACAAATATTTACATTAACAGTTTCAACCAAAATATTACCATCCTTCATAACTTCTATATATTTACTACCAATAGTAATTTCAATAGGTTTTATATAAAGGCCCATATTTTCTAACAATTGCATACGCTTATACTCAGATTGTAAATTTATAAAGGGATTACTAACTACATCAAACATTTCTGATATTTTGATTACTGAATTACAATCATTTTCATGGTTTTTTAAACTGAGTAAGACTTTAGTTTTTAATGTTTGTAAGCAATTTTCATTAAAAGAATTTACATCATTAATAAGCGTTTGAACTTTGTTTCTTGGTACAACTGATTCATTATACCACTTTGACATTTATGTTATTGCATCCCCTGTAACTATTTCTTTAAATTTAGCTACAGTTATTTCCTGATCATCAGCTATTTCAGAATAGTCACCTAGCACACTAATACTTAAACTATTATCATTATTAGTATTAAGATTCAAATTCAATGGAATATTATATGGTGTAGCTATATTATCCAATGATTGTTGATGAACAAAATTATGACCTTTACAGTGTTTACTAAATGAATCAAATGAACTATAAATTCTATGACAGTTCACTTCTAAACACTTATACTCAGCTATTTTATCAAAACAATGAAATAACTTTATATGCCTCAATAAAGCTATGGGGCAATTAAAATTATTAGAACAAACAAAACAATCAGGCATGATAGTAGAATTTAAAAAATATTTAATAAAAACTGAATAATTTTCAACAAAACTTTAACAAAATAAAATGTTTAAATAACATATAAATAATTAAATAGACTAGTGAAAATAATACTTGGATATGAATTAACAGTTATTGAAGTCGTTGATCATACTATTGACAGATTGAAAATGTTTGTCGTATTTAGTTTCAATATTATACATATATTTTGAATGAAGTTCCATATTTGTTCACATTCAGGGGTATAATTCAAATGAAATGAAAAAAAAGATTTAAAGCAAATATCTAGTGCTTTTAGTGCGCTTTCGACCTTGTAAAAATATTTGTTAATTACAACATAAAAAGAGATCACTTGCCCATCACCAGTTTCAACAAATATCATGTATGGTTGCAATTTTTGTCCTATTTCATAGGCCCTATTTGATTTGGCATCATCAACTTCTTTTAACTGCGATACATTCTGTAAAAACATATTCATATAATAATTTATGTATATATTATTTTTCAAATAATTTTTTTTATATTTTATTCTTACACTGATGTAGTATAAAAATGACTGCTGTATTTCAAGTTTTGATGGTCTGAAATAATTGGTTTTTGAACTCCCAGTGTTTGTTCGTTTTGACACAGTAACTGGCTTAAATAACTGAACAAAAATTTTAAGAGCAGCAATAGTCACAAAATTTCCTATAAACAATTTTTAAGTATAATATTATGTAATTTATAAGCATTGAAAATGTATGGTTTGTTTTAATTTTAATTAATTTAGTATAAACTTACCTAATTCAAAAGAGTTCTGGATTACATCAACTTATTGGCCAACTTCCTTGATGTTACATTTTCTCACATAATTTGGCAGTTTATTTTTGAATATTTCAAACTTATTGTACAGTACAAGATTTTTTCCTGGGTAGATTTCTTCAAAATCCAATTCAATCTATAATTATGTAGGTACTTAATTATAATGTTAATAGGCCATTAGGTAGGTACCCTATACAAACAATATTATTAAAATTATGAATACAATTATATATATTTTATTCTAACCAAAGTGAACCCAAGTGAACTTTTAAGTGCAGGATAATCAGTTAGGTAAGAATTGTTTTCTACTCCGTTAACCAAAGAATTAAATCTTGTTTGAAATGTGTTTTTCCATTTTGTATTCACTAGGTCCCATGGAGCAATATTATTCTTTGACCACAATATATCTACTTCAAATAGTTCTAAGAATCAATATAAAAAAATAAAAACAAATATTCAGGAAGTTCAAATAGTAAGCAAATAAAACATGAATTTTAAATATGAATTGGTAAATAAATATTTCATTAAGTAGCTAAATATCAATTATACTAGTATGGATACCTTTATTGTTTATAGCTAATTGTTCTTGGCCTATTGTATCCAAATCATTTCTTATACCATGTGATTGATTTGTGCTATTTCTGATTTCCCTTCGCATATTACAGTATTTATCCCATAATTTCCCACGAGCAGGAGTAAGTTTATTTGATAATTTTTTGTAGGGGGTATAATATGTTTCTTTACTTTCATTAGGGAAGAGGAATGCTATAGCTTGAGATAACTTCTTTAATGTATCTGTGGATATTTTTTTTTCTGCATTGTAGCTAAAATAATGGTTAATTAGTAAATGACTTAATTTATTTCTCATGGAGCTATTAAGTTCATTATGACTTTCATAATTGTCTAAAATAATCTTTCCATCGTGATATTTCATAAGACTATCTTTTAAGTCTTTTGCTTCAATTGCCTGATAAGAAATAAAATATGTATATTAAAATTAAGAATATTCTTATGATACAAGGGTAAAATTTCATACATTAGTATTATCCACAGTACTTGACTGGACTTGAGTTGGAACACTAAGAGTTACCATATTGTCTATTAATGATGAATTATGTCCAAGGTCCATATTAGGGAGTATATTATTCGGAGTTATATTTGCATTGATTACACTAACATCAGTATTGAAACTATTTGGTACAATTGGAAAATCATATATTTCAGCTGAACCAATGTTTAACAGAGAATTTGTTAAGGCCTATTTAAATAAAATGTTGATTAATGTTAAAAATGTTGGTAAATAATTACAATTATTATAATATTATCAAAGTTAAAGGAATTTTATAAATGAGAATAAATACTTGATCTGGATCTTGATCACTTAAAGTATTTTGTCCACTGTACGAATTTCTGTTAGTAGATTTTAATTCTTCAATTTTTTTAAAAATTTTAGAGCGGGATCCTACTTGAGGAACTAGTTCTTTGACCATAGATTCTGTCAAACTTTTATAACTTTCTTCATCAATTTGTTGATCTATAATTCATTAAATATTTAAAATCAAATTTAAATTTTAGATTAGTACATAGGACACACGTCAATATGTCATGAAGTTCTATCAATGGAATACTAAAGTGTAGCCTATGAAAATTAAAAATGGAAAATCAGATCAATCAATCAATAGATTAAATATCTAATACCTACCCAAAACACGTGTTTATTAAAACGTTTTCTGATTTATTCACTAGGTACCTAAAAAATATGATAATCTAAATGCTTACCAAATTTAAAAGTATAAAAACTCACCTTTAAATTCTTGAATAATTTGTTCCGGTATTCGTAAATCCGTTAAAATATCAAGAACGAATTGATCCATTTGTAACAGTAGGTACTACAGTAGGTAGTCGTCAGTCGGTAGATACAATTTTAAAACTATCACAAATTAATAACACAGCACCAAAGCATCAAAACTTCAATATCATATAAAAATAGTGAAAAGTAAAAACGTTAAACGGCTGTGACTGTAACTATTGTCGTATTATACTCGTATACTCGAAACACTCGAACAGTCAAGTCGGTAATACGGGCAATGGGCATACAGCACGGCCGTTGTTGTCACTCGGCGCAATAATTCGTATGTATGATATTATAATTGTATCGTGACGAAGTTGTAGTGGTAGGGAAATCGGGTTTTCCGCGTTGGGTTTCGTGTGTTGTTCGATTATTATCGCAGGTTATTTTTAAACTTGTGATTGTCACGATACTCAAGAATAGAACAATTGGTTGTTCCACCATTATGTTATGGTTGACGCGGCAAAAGGTTGAAGTTGTACGAACCAAACAATGACAACCATTTTATATGGTTGTTCGAACACTTTATTATGGTTATTTTTTTTTTCTTACCATACATTATTGTTGCGCTAACCAAAATAGGCTAACAATTTACTTTTAGCACTCCCAACCAATACGTTATGGGCAGTGTAACAATGTATTATGTTAGGCCACCTAAAATATTTCCAACTATTTACTATAACAAAATTATTTTTTTCCGTGTACTGTAAATATTGTGTGCTTTTTTCTCAATCAAAAGGTGGTAAGGGTAATCAGCCGCTTGGTCAGTTTTACACAGAGGCTTTTAATAAATGGAAGCATGCTGTAGAACTGTTTAATAATCATGAAAAAATGAATTATCATCAAAATAGTGTTATCGATTTTCAATCAGTTTCTGCAATTGTTATAGGAAAATCCGATTCAGTTTATCATCTATTAAATAAAGCTGAAAAAACTCAAAAAGAAAACAATTGAAAAATTATTATTCCAGTAATTGATTCGGTACTCCTATGTAGCCGACAAGGCGTTGCACTTAGAGATCACCGTGACTCTGGAGTCCTTAAACTTGATGATCCAATTATAAATTAAGGTAATTTTAGGGCGTTATTGAGATTTTTCCTTAAGGCAATTGCAACATCAGTCGATGAAAGTTTTATATTTACAAGAGAAAATTGTGGTAGAAATGCACAATACACAAGTTGGAAAATACAAAATGAAATTGTTAGCATCTGTTATGAAATAATTTCATCAAAAATTGTAAAAAGAATTAATGAAAGTAATTTTTTTTCAATAATAGCGGACGAAACAGCTGATATATCCGATACTGAACAGTTTGCTCTATGTGCCCGTTATTATGATAAGAAAAACAAAAATATTCGTGAAGATTTTTTAAAATTTATTCCGGTACATGATGTGAGTGGTAAAAGTTTAGCGAATCATATAATTACTGAATTAAAAAAATTGAATGTCGATGTAAACAATCTACGAAGTCAAGGTTATGATGGGGCGGCAAGTATGAGTGGGAGATTTAATGGAGTTGCAGCTTTAATCAGAAATGATCATCCAAGTTCATTGTATGTGCACTGTAGTGCCCATAATCTTAATCTTTCAGTCTCAAGTGCACGTAATATTCAAGGAATACGGAATACTATGAACACAATAGAAACATGTTATAATTTTTTTAACACTCCGAAGAGACAACAGTTTTTTTTAACACATTTAGACAAACTAAAACAAAACGAATATTCATCTCAAAAACAAAAACTAAAAAGATTATGTCCAACTAGGTGGATTGAGCGTTAAAACTCAATTGAAACATTTTATGAATTTTTCCCTGCAATTTTAAATTGTTAAGAAGAAATAATTATGTGGAATGACAGTGATACATCTAGTAAAGCAAATCAACTTCTATTAGCACTACAAGCATCGGAATTTAATGTAGCCCTGACTATTCTTAAATATGTTTTTCAATATACTCATTCGCTATGTAAATATTTACAAACCACAAATATTGATTTAGTTGACGCTATTGAACATATAAGTTTAGTGAAAAAACAATTAATGTCCATAAGAGAAAACGATAGTCTTAAATTTAATAAACTATATAATGATCTTAATGAAAGATAAAATGATTTTGAAATTAAAATTGAAATTCCTCGATTAGCTAAGCGCCAAAAACACCGCATAAATATTTCAGCAAATGATCCTGAAGAATATTTCAAAATAGCTTTATTTATTCCTTTTCTTGATTCGTACATTCAACAACTGAATGATCGTTTTATAAATCATAAAAACATTATTAGTGAATTCCAAATGTTAATGAACAGTTCAACATTCAATAAAGAAAGACTTAAAGAACTTGTTGAATTTTACAGTAATGACATTGATAGTTTTGATCTCGTGAAATTTTACTATGGAATCGTTATCTAGATGATAGTAACATTAAAACAAAAAATGCCATCAACATATTGAATAATATCAATTCAGATTTATTTCCAAATGTTTTTAAGCTCTTGCAAATACTGGTCACACTTCCTGTCACATCTTGCGAAGCTGAAAGATCATTTTCTACACTCAAACGCATTAAAACTTACCTAAGAAACTCTACGTCCGAATCGAGATTGAATGGACTAGCTGCTCTAAATATTCACTATGATATTGACGTCAAGTCCGAAAAAGTAATACAGCGTTTATTGAATTCGAAGCGTCGTTTAGATTTTATTTTATAATTTTATTTGATATATTTTCATTATATTTTTTTTTTTATACATTTTATTATTAATATGGTAACATAAATAAAAAATAGATTTATTATTAACATAATTATTTATGTTTATATCTGTTGTAATATAATTTTGGACCCCCCCCCCCCCAAGGGATATTTCTGGTTGCGCTACTGGTGCCCGTGATGGATAGCCCGCGCGTTTCGCATTCGTAACGCAATTCTTTCAACGTTAGTTGATTTAACGATTTTCCGGACATATTAATGTTGCGGAAATTGTCGTTATTTGGAACGGTTAATAAGCGATCGTACGTGCGCGGGCGTATCGTGTGTTTTGCGAGTGTAATTCTTTCCCTATTCTACGTGGTGGTACTGTGATGTGTAGTCCGCGTTCGAGAATAAGGGAAAAGAAAAATTACGAAAACAAATAAATTGTTTTGTTGATAAACAACACACTATCACGTTACGCGGATATCACGGCGCGGCGGCAGTGTTTACATGAACGACTGTTTTCGCTGCGCGTGTTTATCTACGTCGTTAACGGCGGCAGCACACGCGTGTCTATTACGATACCGGCGACAGCAGCTGCGGCTGTCGTGTCGCAGACCGGTTATTAGATTATGGCGGCGCTGCTGTGATGGTGTGTGTTTAATTAATACGTTCTATACGCAGCGAGTGGGACGCGGTTCGACCGGTCGCGATTTCTCGGAACAGATTAACTATAATAAGTCGAAAAATTTAATCGCGTTATCGATACACTGCCAGTATTTCGGTCGGTGTCTCGCGTGCGCGTGCGATATCTTTTTCCGTAGCCCGGGGACTCTGGTCTGTTCTACACATAGATTTGCGATAAGCTAAGCGCCCGGAGTTTTTCCCTAACCTTCCTTTACCTCGTGTAGTCGTATAACCTAATATTAATACTAAGTAAAAACTTATGACTAAAGCAAAGCATGGTTTTGAAGCTAGCGGAAACGTATCTTACCTGTCACGTACTTGACCGGTGATTCCTAATCGGGGAGCCAATTTGACGCGGTACGCGAGGTAGTCACCAATACTAAGCAAACACGTCGGTTTAAATAATGGGCGGCACAAATATAATAACAATAAAAACACAAAACGATGTATTAATAATAATAATTTGAGTGTATTGTCGTGCACTGAATGTAAAATAACATGTACAAAAGGAAATAACAAAGTGACGCACTAACGGATTGATGGTAGTCGTTCCGCCGTGTCGGAAAAACAGACCGGTTCAAATGCCGTACCGGACGGACGTCGTCGCGACCGCTCTCGTTCCCTATCCAGTGATTTCGTCCGCTGTCCGGAGCCATGATGGCTGGCCAGCCCTCGCTACGACCGCTTCCTTGAACTGGTCAATGATCTGAACCAGCTGTTCGTCGTCCATGTTTTGTCCGGTGGAGTGTGGGAACTATAGAGGAATAAAGCTCATGAGTCATAGTATGAAGTTGTGGGAAAAGATTATAGAGAAGAGGATAAGAAGTGAGATGTCGATATCAGAAAACCAGTTTGGTTTTATGCCAGGGAAATCGAAAATGGAGCCAGTATTTTGTGTTCGGCAATTAGTAGAGAAGTACAGAGAAAAGAATAAAAAAATATGCCTAGTGTTTATAGATTTAGAAAAGGCGTATGACAGAGTGCTAAGGGAAGTTTTAAGGTGGGCATTAATTATTAATAATGTAATTGTGTAATAATGTAATTGCGGATGATATAGTTCTGGTAGGAGAAAACCTGGAAGTTGTCAAAAATAGAGTAAATGAGTGTAGGTTAGCCCTCGAAGAAAAGGGATTGAGAAATAATAGAAATAAAACAGAGTATATAGAGTATGATTTTGGACAAAGAGACCAAGAAGTTGAAGGAATGAGGAGACCACTGACAATAGATGGTGATGTGATAGGTGAAGTTGAGAGCTTTAAATATTTAGGATCTTTTGTTCGAAAAGACGGGGGCTTTGACATGGATGTAAAACATAGGATTAAGTGCGGGTGGATGAAATGGAGAGAAGCATCGGGCGTGTTATGCGATAAGAGAATTCCAATGAGACTGAAAGGTAAATTTTATAAAAGTGTAGTGAGACCAACTATGCTGTATGGTTCGGAGTGTTGGGTGGTTAACAGGAGAATAGAACAAAGTATGAGTGTCGCGGAAATGAGAATGCTTAGATGGTTGAGTGGGGTGACAAGGGAAGATAGAATAAGGAACGAATACGTGAGAGGTAGTGTCGGTGTAGCGCCAATTGTGGACAAGATGAGAGAAAATAGGCTGAGATGGTTTGGGCATGTGATTAGGCGAGAGGAAATGAATGCAGTAAGAGTGGTTATGAAGATGGACGTTGAAGGGAAAAGAGGAAGAGGAAGACCAAAAAAGAGATGGTTGGAGTCTATGGAGAATGACATGAAGGCTGTCGGTGTGTGCATAAGAGATGTGATGGACCGAGTAAAGTGAAGGTGTAGGATAAGGGTGGCCGATCCCAAATAGTTGGGAGGAAGGCGAGGCAGAAGAAGAAGAATTCATAAAGGAAATAATGGATACATGCCGACTGTATTTTATATATGTCCCTATAATAAAATCAGTATTTAATTAAAAATATATATAAATACCACGACAAGATTTTTAAGTATATTATGAACAATGTCAAAATATTGAAATACATAAATTTTTGTAAACATATTTGTCTTAAAAATTATAATATATTTAAATTATTATTAGTTTGAATTACAATTATACAAGGTATACCTGACAATTGAAGTAACTCCTGTTCTAATTAATATTTAAAAATTAATTTTTTACATATAATTTGATGAGGCTTGTGGTATTTGTACATTTAATTGTTTATTTTTCATTTTAAAATAATTATTTTTTTCTTTGTTATGAATCAATTTTAAATACAATACATTTTTCAAAATATACTTTTTGGGTATTTTCAGACTTAGTAAATCTGAAATTAATTTTATACATTCAACTATAGTATCAGTTTTTTTATTTTCCATTTGTTTTGTTACACTGGTATTTAACTTTATTTCCAGCAATACCGTCTCTAAATTTTAGTATAAAAGAAGGAATAGTATTATTTTTTCCAAATATGACTTCTGTAAGTTCACGTTCTTTGCGTATAAAAAAAAAAGTCCAAAATCAGCTAATAACTATGTCAAGTAAGAAAGGTCGTATGCACAATAGGTACTTTGTTATACTAAATCTTTTTATTGATATACATAAAAATTAAAAAAAATTAACTGATTTTATGTATTTTTAACTAATTATTTGTAAAATAGCTGTATTATTTTATACATAAAAACAAATAAGGAACATAATATTTCTTCTTTAATCAATAACAATTCAAACAAATAATAATTATTTATTCTGTTTGGTAGTTATAGTTAACAAATTGCACATTCCTAATACTTTCAACTTAAAAATAAATATATATAGTCGCCAGTTATTAAAACAATTTTATTCGTCAGCTGAATAAAATATATCAGCAGAAATATTATCTGATGAAATTTATTTTTTAGGATATAATGTATAATTGGTCATTCTATTAATCATTAACTTACTAGGAACAAAGTTCACACAAATTTTTGTTTGAGATCTTCCACCCTTTATACACGCTTTTGTCAGTATAGTACCATTTATAGTTTCGGTAATTAACTTGTTTCGATGCTTTGTTTTTAGAGCATTAACGCTGGAAAAAATTCGCTCACAGTCTGCATTGGAATGTGGTAGACAAAGAACTGATAGTGCAAAATCTGAAAGTTCTGCTCCTATTGCTTCAGTTTTCAAATCATAATCCTTGATTCTAGACCTGAAATAACCATTTTAAAATTATTAAATATAGCTACTTTACTTTTCAAAATTAAATATTTCATTTATTACCAAAACATATCAGGTGATCCATTGGTATACTGTAAATCAGTAATGGAGTCAGGCATTTGCATCATTTTTAATGGAAGACTACGCCACTGGTAATTTTTTTTTGAATTAATTCTACGTTGTTTTCTGGCACTATTCTTGTCATTAATGATATTAATGGAACAAAAGTTGGATGCAAATCATGGTACTCAATGGATATTGCATTTGTTGCACTCAATGATGGCAGGATCGTCCATGTTATAACGTTTCTTTAGCTCTAAAGCAGCGGTTTGCAAAAAATGTCTACAACTCTTGAAAAAGTGTTTTTTCTCTTTATTCTTGTTTGCTAATTTAGGTACACATATGCATTTGAGAACCTGAGCACCTAAATATAACTGATTATCAGGAAGATGGTGTTCACCATTGTCAAGTCTAATACTACTGAGATCATTTTGCACTACAAAGTTTCTTTTTAAAAACGATAGTAAGATTTCTTGATATAAAATTCGAATTTTATTATGCAGATCATTGATGACAACGTTTTGAGTTTGGAAATATTTATTAAACTCGTTGAATTTGGGTAGTATCCATGATAAAAATAAGAAATACAATTTTATGAATTTATCATTTAGAGAATTATAAATCTGTTCCGTCGAAAGGAGTTTTTGGTCTTAATATGTATCATTGAAATACAGTCTTAAGGCTTCCCTTTGTTCCAAAATTCTATTCACTACAGCTTCTAAGGAAAGCCATCTTGTCTGTGAAGGGTGTAAAATTTTTTTTGGCTTAAGATCCATGAACAATTGAAACTGTTTTAAACTATTTTTCCGTTTAGCACTACTGTGTAAAAAGTTAAAGATATTCCGTGCCATATCCTCACATGATCTTGGTATTTTTTTACATGCTTCTGATGCACATAAATGTGCACTATGGCATATACATTTTAGTACAAAAATACCTGGACACATCTAATGAAATTTAGTTGCCACTGAATTCTTAGAGCCCATCATTGCATTGCAACTATCGGAGCCGAATCCAATTATATTGTGTAGTGGAATTCTATAACGATTCAATGTTTCGATCAGGCAATTAAATAAATGTTCAGCTTTCGCTGCTGGTTGTTTGTCGGTTGGGATGTCAAACACATCATGCAATTCCCAAAATTTTGACTCCACATGTTTTGTTGCTTCATCATAAAATCTGAAAATAGTACATTTAAAAGTTATTTAAGTACTAAATTATTTGTCTATTATTTTGAATTGTTAATATTTTGTGAGGTACACAAGATGTTTTCACTGTTCCGATATCTATAGATTCATCAGTTAGAATGCTAAATTTACTTTTTATCAATTGTTTAGCTAGATCATCTTTATGTGAAGCTCCAATTACGTTCTTTATAATTGCTGTTGTTTTTGTTCTTTTAAGATTTATTTCTTGTGCAATTTTTTAATCTGGAAATATATCTTTAAGAAGTTCAGACAAATGATCCATTGCCATAAATGAAATACTATGTTCTGCTATGAAAGCGGACAGTTTAATTTCTGCTTTAGAAACATCAGAATTCAAATTAATTGGTGTTGTTTTGAAGAACGTTGATATAGGTTTCTTCAATTGTTTGCAATTTTGCAAATGCTTTATACCTTTACCGTGCATTTTTATTTTTGTCAATTCACCAACCATTATATCGATGGTCTAGCGCACAGATGTGGTAAGTGACATTTTTTGTGAAAATGAGTTAAGTACTCTATAAAATTCTCCATTTAATTTTTAATGTAATGTACAAATGTTGTATGTGTATGTTTAATATTTTATCCAATAGATGGCATTGTTGTTTGAAGTAAGTACTGTGGTTTAAAAACGTACCGTGTTCAAATGTGGTATACTCACTTACAACCAAAGTATTTTAACAGTGAAATAATATTGGTAGCACAAATGTTGCAAGTGCTCACTTACCACATTTCTATTAATATTTAACAACATGATTTCTGTTATCAATATTCAATTATTATAGTTATATTATTTAATATAATTCACTATACATAATATTAATATGATAACTCATTGTAGATAATAATATTATCATAGTAATATTATTAATTATTATAATTATTAGTTAACAATAGGTAATAATATTATAATACTTAACAAATGTAAGCATTATAATTTATTACATAGAAATGAGTAGAACACGCAAGTTAGTGAATCTTGCTACTGCAAACCAAATAGCAGCAAGTGAACAAATTGGTGAAGACAATGGTAAGTCTTCATATTGAAAGTACTTAAAATAATTAACAAATACATTGAAATAATAAAATACTTTTGTAATTCTATAGATGTAGCGTTGGATACATTATCTACTTCAGATTATAATATAGATTCTGAAGATTCTTATGCACCACCTGAATTATTCAGTGACAGTTCAAGTACTACTAATTCAGACACTCTTAATTCAAGATCAGTAACTGGTAAGTTATAATTTTACTACATTAACTTGATAAACTATTTTCAGTGTTAGAACCAAAATTAAATGTATCATACATTTTAATTTATTATTATTATTTTTTTTTGCTTTAATACTATTTAGTATTACAGCCAATGCTAGCTTATGATGAAAATATTTATGATGCAAAAGAAGGGGACAATGAATGTGCAACAAACGGTAAATGTTAAAAACAAAATAGAATTTATACATTTTGTTAATGAAGTTTAGTTATCTTCATTATTTATTAATTTTAATCATAACAAAACATTCATGCTTAATTAATACAATTTAAAATAATGACCAAACTGAAGTTCAAAGGAAGAAAAGAAGGAGAAAGAAAGCAAGTACTAAACTGTGGAAGTGAAGTGAAACTAAACAAAAAAGATTATCTGGACAAGAATATATTAACCGAAAAGGCAGACATTATAAAAAAAAAGAACCAAAACCAGTTTCTTGTGTCAAATGCAGGTAAAAGTATAACTATTTATTATTATGTTCTTTATCTAATAATATGTAATTTATAATTGTAACATTGTTTAAATTTATAAAATATGTTTAATTAGGTACAAATGTGATGTCCACTTCCCATATCATATTCGTGAGATTCGTTGCCAAGAATATTGGCTGCTTGCAGATTATGACAAACAAAAAATGTATTTGTCGGGTCTTATAGAAAATGGTGATGTAATGCGTAGAAAAATCCACACTAACAAACCAAAAAAAGTTTCAAGAAGGTATTCATTAATTAATGAAGAAGGAATTAAAACGAGGGTATGTTTGAAATTATTTTGTGCAACATTTTCTATAAGCCATAGAGTAGTTGAAACCTGTATGGAAAGCATTGGGTCAAATGGTTTATTTATTGGTGAAGACAAAAAAAAATATCATAAGCCTTCAAATCATACCTCCCAAGAGGATTTAAATATAGTTAAAAATCACATTAGTAGTTTTCCAAAGGTTGAATCACACTACTGTAGACGTGATTCATCTAAATTATACATATCATCTGATTTAAACTTGGCAACCCTATACCGTTTGTATAAAGAACAAATGTATGAAAAAAATATGGTTGCTGTATCTTTCTATATCTATCAAAAAGTCTTTCATTCATTTGAACCGAGATTAGGATTTTTTTTACCAAAAAAGGACCAGTGTTTTCATTGCAATGCATATTATGAAGCTGCTGATAACCAAAGTTTAGAAAAAGATTGGACTGAACACAAAAAAAGAGAAAAAGAGGCTATGGAAATGAAGTCTGCTGATAAACAAAAGGCAGTTATAGATGGTGGGAATACATTCAGATCTATAACGTTTGATTTGCAGGCTATTTTATCTCTTCCGTTTGCTGGTGATAATCAGTTATACTACAAACGTAAGCTAAATGTATATAATTTTACAATATTCGATGGACATAATAAGGATGGTTATTGTTTTGTTTGGGATGAGTGCAATGGAAAAAAAGGAAGCTCAGAAATAGCAACATGCCTTTTAAAATATATAACTCAATTGCCTGAAACTGTTAGCCATGTTTCAATATTTTCAGACACTTGTGGTGGGCAAAATCGAAATAAAAATATTATGGCCGCTATGTTGTATGCAGTAAATACTATTGAAAACATTAAGATAATCGATTTAAAGTTTATGGAATCTGGACACTCATACCTAGAAGCAGACTCTATGCACGCAAACATAGAAAGAGCTAGAAGGCACAAAAAAATTTATAATACCAGAGAATGGGCTTTATTATTTTCGTGTGCAAGAATACATCCAAATCCATATAAAGTGATAACTTTAAATCACAATGATTTTTATGATTTAGAAAAATTAGTAAATTTAATGGTACATAATACTACTGTAAATATTGAAAAAGAAAAAGTTAACTGGCTAAAAATTAAATGGATGAGGTTTGATAAAAGTGAACCTAATATTATGCAGTATAAATATGGATTACAAGACACAGAATTCAAAAGGTTGGATATTTCTAAAAAAAAAACTGCAGGTAGAAAAAAAAATTGGAGTTCTGATTGTTTATTATGTGTTAAGTACCCTGACAAGTTACCTATAAGTGAAGATAAGAAAAAAGATTTAAACACTTTACTAGAACTTAAAATAATTCCATCTGATTATAAAAGTTTCTACGATGAACTACCAACAGCCAAAAGATTACATCGTCCAATAGAATCAGATGATGAATAAAGTTTTTGTAAAGTTATACCAGAAATGTTTTTTTGTTAATTCTTTGTTAGTTTAGCAATATTTCAAGTACCAATAGGTATTTGATAAATTTTTATTCTGTTTTTTTTTATGAATATTTTTTTTTTTATACTTGATTACTGAGAAGGTCCTCAGTATGTATAATTTTAAAAGTTTTTGTTTAACATTTTTTTAATTCTTTGTTAGTAGGTACCTACAGCAATATTTCAAGTATCAGTATTTTTGATTATTTTTTATTTTGTTTATATTTATGAATATTTTTTTTATATTCTGATTAATGAGAAGGTCCTCAGTGTAAATAATGTTAAAGTTTTTGTTTAACATTTATTTAATTATATTAATAATATGCTGTTAAATTGACAATTAAAAATAAAGTAAGTCAAACTATAATTGAGTTATTATTATTGTGCTAATAAAATGTTATAACTGTAAATTATACTAAGAACAATAGAAACAAATGTGGTAAGTACTTATGGTTTGTATAAAACTAAGTATTATTCATGTAATTGTTAAGTTCAAACATGTTAAAAAGACATAATTATAGTAAAGGCTAGGTAACTAATTTAAAAGTCTAATGAAGTCTACCAAAAATTGGTCATTTCCGATTTTTATTGAAGTGTAAACTTTCAAATACTTGTCCTGAACAATTTGGTAAATGTCACTTACCACATCTGTGCGCTAGACCATCGATATTACATACTTTATATTTGGCTTTAAAAGGATCAGTTTCAACTGGAAGCAACCATGATTTTAATTCTGAGATATTTAACCACTCGTCTCTAAATTGTTGAGCTCTATGGGTTTGCTTCTTTTTAAATATTCCATTTATAAATCCTATAATAAGAGTTTAAGTTTTACAAAATTTTACGTTTTTAATCTTATGTTATTTTTGTTTTTAACAATGTAATCAAAAATCGAAGTTCAATGCGCCCTGTGATAAGTCTTCCTATTTCTAAAAAAAAAAAAAAATTATCGAAATATGATCACTACACGTACATCACCCCAACCCAACCTTATTGGAATTTTTGAAAATTTACTTCACCAAGATTTAGTATGAAATTTTTATGAATTTGTACGACCATATTCAGAATTTGTACGATCTTAGTTTTTCCGTTCAAACAAAACGTCACCCCAGCCCAACCTAAAGGGATATTTTAACGTTTTCGATTTTTTTTTAATGCCATATTTTAGTACGTAATTTGTATGAATTTGTACGACCATTTTCAGAATTTGTGCGATAATACTTCGGCGGTGATTTCATTAAGTTTAAAAACGCCGTGACCCCTGCCCCAACATAAGGGAAATTTCAGCGTTTTTAATTTTTCGTTGCTGTATTTTTATGAATCGCGTTTAAATTTGAAATAATCATATATATTTTTATTAAAGTGAGTTTATCTGTCATATCTGTGCGATATTTCCTAATCATTAATGGTACAATATGTGTAAAATCTGCCATTGAACATAACAGTTTCCATTGGATATGCTATTAATTATTACTTTTGTGTAGAGATGAATTTATTTTCTCTACATTGTTATATTTATATGTATATACAAAATATAAGTTATACTCTATATATGGTATGTATGGTAAACATTATATTAGATTATTAAATTATTATTAAAGATACGTTATTTATACAGTAGACGCCGCACAGTGGTCCGCAAAATTAAAAGACCTGCATTTTTTAAATAAACATGTCATTTAGTGTCATTTGAAAGATTTTGATAAGAAATTTAAATTGTTGTTAAATTTGAGGTCTGTAGTGGCCTGTAAAGTACCGAAAATTTAAAGTCTTTCTAAGGTGGTCATGTGGGTACTCAAATCATATCTACATTTTGCGAAAAAGTCATTAATACAATTTTCAAGTTCATATTTTCAGCCAATTTAGTAAAATGACACTTAATATACGTCAAATAGCAAATAATACTATTTATTGTACTTAAAAATCATTTTTTTTATTTTCGCAGTCTTGCGCAGTTAATTCATGCTTCTAATTCTCTAGAATATAACATTTACCATCAGATCAAAGAAAAAAAAATAGCTCTATTTTTGCCTTTTTTAATAAGTAAGTATTTATTTTTGAAAATATGTTTGATTTTACATGAAATTATTAATACTCAGTAACAAAGTTAAACTTTTCTGTTTTTCAAAATTTTTCAGTTGCATAATTTAATAAATTATGTTATAGGTACACAAGACTCTGAAAAACAAAACAAGTATTTATTAAATATTTTTAAGTGAAAATATCATATGAACTTACAAATATTCAAATTGACTAATTAATTTTCAAATTCGCTATCGTGTTCTTCATCTTCCTTATCATCATCTTCTTCATCTGATGTATTCATAAATGATAAATCAGATATATCAGAAACACTAGGTAAAGAAGGACGTATCTCGTTTCTGATTAATAATAACAATCTGACTTCTGCGTTAAATTTTTTTTGTTTTCTTTTTTGTGTTTCTCTCAAAGAAGAAATATATGGATCTGATGTCGCCAAAAGTCTATAAAATAAATCGGTGTTTGTATGTAAACGAGATGTATTTCGGGTAAAAAGTTCTCTATAGTTACGGACATCTTTATTTCTGGATTCAATAGTATTTTTTACAATTGTTGATCCATGGATTAAAATTTTGTGTACTGTTGGGGACATTAGATACCAATGTGCATTTTTGTATTTTGCAATATCAAACTTTAAATCAATCAAATAGTTTAAATATTTATAAAGATTATAACTTTATTAAGATAAATAACAAACAAATGAATTAAAATAACAAAAAATTAAATCATTCAAAACATCAAAACCATTCTTCTTTTTCTAGTGAACTCAAAAAAACAAGTTTTGACATTCTTTTACCTTGTAGACGGTTTCTTGTTTTTGAAAGTGTTGCACTTGATTTCGAAAATAAGCGCTCGGATGGAACCGAGGTTGCAATTATGGATAACTTCTGCCTTGCAATTTTATGTAAGTTAGGGTACATGCTGCCCATTACTTACCATGCTTCTAATGGTGAAGTATTCAAGCTACTTATTACCGGCTTCGCTAAAAAATCATAAATCTAAAACAACAAAAAAAATTAATTTACTAATTTTCACTATACTGTTAGAGAAACATGAGCTAATGTACTCTGAAGTGTGCTTTTCATTGAGTTCATAAACACCTAATGTACCTAAATTTAAATTTAAATGTAAAGTAAATTGTGTAATGTAGTGCCAGACATGTCTAGATTATACCTTATGTATTATTATTTACCTGAAACAAATGTGTTTTTTCTAAAAAGTGGATTGTAATTCCAAGGTAACTTATTTGTAAATCAGTCCATATATCAGCTGCTAAAGATATATCTTTGTTTTTTATTCTATCTTTAAATTTTAAAACTGAATGCTCGTATTTGAGATCCATTTTAGTTTTTATAGTATTCCTTGTTGGGATTTTGTAAAGTGGACAAGCTACACTAATAAAATGTTTGAAGCCTTCGCCTTCGACTGTTGAAAAGGGAATATTGTCCTTACAGATACATAATAACAATACATCAGTTATTTGAGTGTTGTTTTTTCCACCTTCAACAATATAATTTATAATTTATAAATGTAATTTCTTCCAAAAAAAGTATAATTGTATAAATTAGTAAATACATTATTACCTGAAAAGGAGGACACATCAGTAAAAGACATTTGTGTACTACATTTCCGTTTCATCCGACCGTCGGTTTTATCACATTCAATTTTCTCATGAATTTCTGATGCTAATGCTCCATCATTTATCTACGAAAAAATATGATATGATATAATATATTATAATATTTGATTTTGAATGATATTATTTAAATTTAGTACATAATAGTAGTAAGGAAATTTATGTTCCGTCACCATTTTTTTAAATTACGCAGTGATCGAAATTTTTTAGGTAGAAAAAGAGGGTAAAAATCTCGATTTTACCGCCTAAAATCATAAAAATTCAAAAAATGTCATAATGCCATTTTTCAGAGTACGGTAAAATCGATATTTTTACCCTCTTTTTCTACCTCAAAAATTCTCAATCTCCGCGTCATTTAAAATGTTCAATCATTTCATAAATTTTACTTTATCAGAGTAAGGTTAGTATTATATATTTGTATGTTCTGAGTTCATTTTTACAGGGAGATTCTCAAAATTTGACCGGGTGTAAATGGGTACGTTTATCGTGTATTTGATGTATGTTCTGAGTCCATCGAAAACCCAATGTATGTTTTGAGTCCATTTTTACAGGAAAATTAATTCACTTCAAGGCACGTTTTTCTACGTATCAGTTACCGCGTAAATTACACCAAATATTTTTTTTACACATTTTTTATTTGACTAAAATATTTTTTTTTTCGCATTTCGATTCAATATTTGAATAGATTGTATAATTATCCACGAACTTCACAACCACCGAATAATCGGATTCAGATTCGTCTATAGAGGCAGAAAAGATTCGTTATAACGGCACACGTCAGACAGCTTAGAGCTGTATACTCACGACGTCGAACTCCAAAGAGTCTCTGGAACTTTGACATCTGCTCGCTAGACTCATCGTACCCATAGTCGATCGTTTTTGTGGAACATGGTCCCAAATGACATTTTAGGAATATTCTACAAGTCTATTTTAGAAAAAAAAATTTTTTTTTTTATAATGTAAGCAAACTTGAAAGTATGCTACAGTATTACTTTTTTATTGCTAACACGAGAAATGTAATTTCCCTGTATTTTAAATTGAGTAAATAATGTTACTTTTCAGAGCATGGTAAAACTCGTCACAACAATTCATTATGTTTTGTGTTCGACAGTAATCGATATATATTATTCTCAGTTTATTTTATATGAATTATTTTTCACTTAAGTAGATATTTTGGTTGATAAATTTAATGTAGACACATAGCCTAGTAAACTAAGGCGTTGGTTTTAAAGCTAATAATTATAATAATTTCAAATTAGAATAGTTATATAGGTTTGTAGTAGGAAAGTAAAATCCTCTCATTAATAATAATTCCATTTCTTTAGTCAACTAGACTATGTGTCTACATTTTTGGTTTATTAAATATGGTTTCATTATTTTTTTGTCTTCATTAATTAATTAATATCATATTGTAAGATTATGTCATAATTGTAATCGATTAAGGTCTTGTCTAATGAAATAGTATTATTATATACCAAGTCCTCATAATTTATTTAAAAGAGATCTACAGTACTACTCTGCATGTTATTCATGTCGGACGTTATACACATTTATTTGTAAAATGTGAGACTTTAACTTTAACACGTTTATTTAAATAATTCAAAGTGTTATAATAATTCATAAAACAGAGTGACGTGAAGTTGCTTGCAGTTCCGTGACTAGAACTCATCTGATTTGTGGTTGATTCGGACCCTCTTTTATATGGCTCGATTGACGTCATAGAGAATCTGCACCCGGTTGATTGGCACTCGTTAGTGATTTCCAGGAATAGGCTTATGACCTTTTATGGTTCTGTGGACTGTGGCCCTTGCTGTTTTAGTGCTGAGTCGCATCTTCTTGATCTCTTTGGTCAGTCTTAGTTAATACGTTGTAATACTTATATTTAGACATGACCGACTTAGGTTTTATTATCTAAATAATAATCATTCCCGGTATTCTAAATATATCGTAGTTAATTAGTACATAATATATTACATAATGTATGGAGGCCCATAACACCTCCCCGCTTGTATTTATACTTTAAAGACTACTCCAGTACCTAACATCTCAGCCATAGAAAACCATAATGATCTGCATGATATTGCTTCTTTTATAAAAAAAACGCTCTTTACAAGAATCTGAAATTATTGCTTGCTTGAAATTTACTTGGGAGCCACCACTTAGCTTTGCTTTTCCAGTAAAAATAGAAGGCAATCGAACCCGTAAATTTCAACATAGATATTTACAACTGTTTCCTTGGTTGGCATATAGCAAAGATAAACAAGGAGCTTTTTGTAAATGGTGTGTTATTTTTACAACTTCTGGTGGAGGAGTTGGCAACCAGGTATAATAAGTTTTATATGCACATTAGTACTGAGTAGCATGAAGCACACATATATTATACAATGTATAATATAATGTATGTCATACAAAATATATTTTTATTAAGTTTTATATTTTTTTTAATTTTTAGCCTCTTGGTAAACTAGTTAAAGAACCAATGGTCAAATATAAGCATGCTCTGACTGATTAAAATAATCATGCCAAGACTGAATATCATCTTCTTGCAGCACAGAGGGCTAATGATTTTTTGCATAACTATGAAACTGGAAATGAAAAAGCTGTAAATGTACTTCTTGACAGCCGCAATAAGCAAGTAATAGAATATAATCGCAAACGACTCATACCTATAGTAAAAACAATAATATTCTGCGCACAAAATAATTTAGCTCTACGTGGTCACCGAGAAATAGGGTCAATGAAAGATAATGACACAAGAGATAAATGTTTAACTGGAGAACAAGGAATTTATCGTGCCTTACTATCTTTTAGAATTGAATGTGGCGATTCAGATCTTTTAACTCATTTAGAAACTTCCAATAAAAATTGTACTATGATAAGTCCTACCATACAAAATGAAATTATTGAATCAATTAGGATTGTTATTCAAAATAAAATTGTTGAAAGGGTTAAAACTGCAAAGTTTTATTCTATACTTTGTGATGAGACCACAGATATCAGTACAGCAGAGCAACTTACTTTATGTGTTCGGTATGTAGATGTACTAAACTGTGTAATCCGTGAAGACTTCTTAGGTTTTATCAAAATGGAATCAACAACAGGGATTGCTATAATGACTGCTATACAAAGTGAATTAGAAAATATAGGTCTCACTTTTGAAAACCTTCGTGGGCAAGGTTATGACGGAGGTTCCAATATGTCGGGCGTTAATAATGGTGTACAATCATTAATTTTAAAAAAACAACCATTGGCTTTTTACACGCATTGTTTAAGTCATTGTCTTAACTTATGTTTGTCTAAAGCTTGTAATATACCTGCAATAAAAAATATGATGGGAACTATTCAGTCTGTTTCTGGTTTTTTTTCTAACTCTGCAAAAAGAACAGAAAAACTTAAGTCTGTTATAGAAAGTATTGAAATTTCAGAATCTAATGAATCCAGTTCTATTAAAAAAAGAAAACTTAAAACTATATGTGAAACCCGATGGGTTGAAAGGCACACAGCTTTAATGACTTTTAAAGAATTGTATGTGTATATTGTTACTACATTAGAAGAAATAAAAAGCGGAGATTCAAGCAGGGAAACATCAAGTTTGGCTACAATGTTAGAGTGTGCTATAACAAAAAGTGAATTTTTAGTTGCGTTAGAAGTGGCGGTTACTTGTTTTTCTTACACAATAAATTTGAGTAAAATTTTGCAGAGTAAAAAACAAGATTTATCAAAAGCTTTATCTGATGTCACTTTAGTAAACGGAGGTTTAGAAGCTGTTCGTGGAGATGTTGACAGACATTTTAAAGATATATTTAATGAAGTTACTTCAATTGCTACCAAGGTAAATGTTGAAATAAAAATACCGCGTGTATGTGGAAGACAAATAAATAGAGTTAACATACAAAAAAGTCCTGAAGAATACTACCGAATATCAATTTTTATTCCTTTCCTTGATAGTATTTTACAACAACTACAAACTAGATTCAATCAACAATTGAAAGAAGTCATAGCACTTGAAGGGTTAATCCCTGCCAATTTTAGTGCATACGATAATAACTCTATATTAAGTGCTGCATCACTGTATGAAAATGATCTGCACGAAAATGCTTTAATAAACCTCAAAGCAGAGTTAACTATGTGGCGAAACCAGTGGAAAAATAGTACAGCAGAAATACCAGATACAGCTATAGAAGCATTACATTACTGTTCAAATGTATTACCTAATATAAAATTACTTCTACAATTATTTGCAACCTTACCAGTTACATCAGCGACACCGGAACGTACATTTTCAACTCTCAAATTATTAAAAAATTATTTAAGATCCACAATGACCGAAGAAAGACTTAATGGGTTAGCTATGGCAAAAATAAACAAATCTGAAAAAGTCACAGAAGAAGAAGTCATACAAGTTTTTTCTTCAAAATCTCATAGACGTTTGTTATTATTAGATTGGTCAAAATGAAGTAACATATATATAAATTTAATTAAATAAAAATAAAAATATGAACTGGTATTGTTAATTGTTGATTTTGTTTTTTTTAGTATTTTGGGTTTGGGCCCCACCCATTTTAAAATCCTGGCTACGCCACTGATTCACTCTACTTAATTGTCTATCTTCACATTACGATCAGTCATGAATCAAATGTCAACTTATAATAACTATATTTGTCGTCTTAGAATAAATATCTATCATATCATTAAATTTCAAAATTGTATTCAAAATAAAAATCATCAACCATTGAAAAAACTTCGTCGTTCAATTAGAATAAAAAACTGTCCAATAAGGTTTTGTGAAGAATTTAATAAATAATATTTTATACATCATTAAAAATGGATTCTATATTATTACGTAAATCGACTTTTAATATTCAACGTCAGAATAAGAAAAATATTCATGTCGGATACTTAATAAATAAATATTTATCAGTTAGTATATATTGGAATGCAATGAAAGTACACAATGGAATAAGATTATGACCATAAATAATTTTGAATCTATTTCAAATCATAATTCTAGGAAAATTATGTTACAAGACAATTTGTTTTTTAAAATAAATGTTAAATCAGACACAATTACGCTCCGATCAAATGATTTACGTATTACATTCAGTCGTGACAATATCCATCGCATTCAATTATTGTATGATTGTATAAATGCAAATGTTGATGAAAAAGTCAGTAAGCTAGAAATGTATCAACAATTTTTCACCAGTGCGTGTTTAGAGATAACTAATGACATTAAAAACTTACCATCGGAGTGCATAAGAAAAGACTTTCTCGTTGTATTCGTTCAAAATTTTAATTTCAATTTCAATAATTCATCAGAAGAATATAAATCGTTTGTACTCGAGCTGACACAAATAAACCATGACATTTTTGTAGACATTCTAATTAGTTATTATTTTTAGCTTGTCAAATTCATGTAGAGTTATTAAGTTTTAAAATTCAATATTATTATTTTGAATATAGTTTAATATTTAGCTTCTTTAATTTATATAATTCATATTTTCATTTTTCAATAATATAATAAAATAATTTTAAGATAATTTGTTTATTTTAGCTTGTCAAATTTATGTAGAGTTATTAATTTTTTAATTCAATATTATTATTTTGAATATAGTTTAATATTTAACTTGTTTAATTTATATTTTTTCTGAAATAAAAGTTGTTTAAATTATATAATTCATATTTTAATTTTTCAATAATATAATAAAATAATTTTAAGATAATTTGTTTATTTCAGCTTGACAAATTCATGTACAGTTATTAAGTTTTTAATTCAATATTATTATTTTGAATATAGTTTAATATTTAGCTTATTTCATTTATATTTTTCTGAAATAAAAGTATATATTATTATGTTTAATTTTTCAATTCAATTCAATTATTTTCATGTCAGTTTTAATGGGTACTTAACCTATTTTATTCATATAACATTATAATGTTTGATATTATCAATATAGTTCACTAATTATTATCTATATAATTCATATTCAATTTAAATAATAAATAAAATATAAATAATATTATACTAAATGTTTTTTTATTAATTTTTGATATTAGCACAAATATTTTAACATATGTTTTAATTTTATATGTTGATTTTCACAATTTTATTTTTTATATGATGAAACAGTCTTATTTGGATCGTTCATGAATTTTTCCATCACTAGTTCCATCACTTTATCAACTGTAATAGATATATTATTATCCTTATCAATATCTGTATTTAAATTGCATTTTCCGTGAAAATGTGCAGCTTTCAATCTATAAAATATTTTATTTCAGTTTTTCGAATATACAAGAATTATTGAACTATTTAAGAATGCGCCACACGGGAAAACGAAAGCGAACAATGACCGTTAGAATGCGCTGTTAGGTGTTTTTGCAAACCGCAAGCGCGCGACGTTTAAGCCGCGCCCCTACTCGTAATCGACGATTGTGCTCATTAGTCATCCGGATCCGGGAATGATGTTTATTATTGTCTAAACCTTCGTCTACTACCTATCGTGTCAATATAAAATTCGTACACGCAAATGTCGCATTGCTGACATAATATTTTACTTACCCGCTTACCCATGAACTATTTTTTAATTAAAGCTACTGTCTGCCTAATTGTGTACATTTATTATATAACAATACAATGAAGTCTAGAAAATAAATTTTCTAATGTTACGGACATGTATGATGAGGGTCCCAAGATAACCATTAACAGGGGGTTACATGAATAATTAGTAAATCATAAATGTTACATGAACAAATTCTCAAAATTATCATGAATGTGAGTGACATGTGAAAGGTTGTAGAATGTAAAAATAGTAAAACCAGCCAACTAACAAAACAGGGTTGGGCGTTCAATGATATTGCGGATTAAATAAATTAACATAAGAATAGCAAAGATAACGTGTATATTGCAAAACTAACGAGACCAACCACTAAAGGTTTGAACTATCTAATGCCCATAAATAGATATATTAAATAAACATGTTTATAATTTAATCATATCCAGGATAAGTAATTTCACATAAGATCCTAGTATATAAGGGGGTCCTCAACAGACCAAAAGTCAGATGTGTTTAAGTCCGGACACAGCAAGCACCTTCACGCCACTCTACATTGTAAATGTTTTATCGCACATTATTTTAATAAAAAGTAGTAACTTTAATTTGAAGTCAATCTTATTTATTAAATCCTCTACCATCCCTATTGATTCGACGGCACGCAACACACATTTGTCGCAGTCGGTAGTTCTTTTTGAAGAGAATTTTCAAATTCAATTCACGGAGGCAGTCACTACATAGCTGATCACCGTCGAAGAAGAAAAATTGTACACACTTTCAACTTCGTCAACTCCGGAAAGAAAAGAACCGTGTTGCAGTCAATCAAAAGAAGAGGAAAATGGCGACGAAAAACAGTAAAGTAACAATGATGTCATTAATAGCTTCACTGTAAGCATTATTTTAATTATTTTAATTAAGTTGACATATAAAAGGGTGTAAAATTAAGAGAAAATTGTGAAAATAAAAATAATAAGTAAATGAAGTAAAAAAATAAAATGAAAATAAAAATAATAAAATAATTTATTTTTAAATAAAAATAAAATTATAAAATTATTTTAAGAATCCACGACATAAAATAAACCATCTCCCTTGGACTTAGCTAACCCATTGTAATGAAGAGTGAAGAGTGCTATGAGAATAATTGAGAATTATTGTGAATTATTGAGAATATAAAAAATAAATGAAAATAAAGAGAATTATAAAGTTATATTGAGTCATTGAAAAATATATGAGATTATTGAGATTATAAGAGTTATTAAATGAGAATAACCGATAATTATTATATGTGAGTTTTTATATGAGAATAAAAAAGAGAATAAATATATATGAGTTATTATATGAGAATAAAGAGAATAAATAAATGTGAATAAATATGTGTGAAATATTATTGGAATAAAATAAAATAAATATATGTGAAAAATTAAATTAAAAGAATAATAAAATGAGAATTACTATAATATATTGAGATTTTATGAGTGATACTAGTGAATCAGTAAAATCTCCCTTGGAAGTAGCTACTCCATTGAAAAGAGAATTAGAAGAAAATAAAAAGTTATTAAAAGAAACATTAGAGAAAATTGATAAAGAATTAGACTCAAAAGGAAGAATAGGAACTAGAAGTCAAACAGACATAGAGCATATAGAATTAAAATTTGAGAGAAAAAGTAGAGAAATATTGGTAAAATCAAAAGAAATAACAAATAAAATGATCATATCATTAGATGAAGCATTAAAATTAATACCTAAATGTAAAACAGAAGAGGATATTTTTACGTTCATAAATGCATGCGATTTAAAAGTAAACGCGATAGATGAAAGACATTTACCATTATTAATAAAATATATTACGACTAAATGACGTCGGAAACCATTAGAATTAATAAAATATAAAGACATAAGTAAATGGGTAAATATAAAAAAATATTTAACGGATTCATTCGAATCTCAACGTACAGCATCATCTCTACAAATAGAGTTAAATTCGGTAAAAATGGGTTATAATGAAAGCGTAAATGATTATAATAATAGAGTAGAAAATTTATATTGTAAATTGTGTGACGCAAGCACAATTGGAAAAAACAAAAAAGTGCAATACAAACCATTCGAAATACTTTAAAAGATTTAACTTTATCAGCATATATATCGGGATTAATTAAACCAATAAAATTACTAGTTAAAACGAGAAATCCTAGCACACTAGAATTAGCAGAACAAATAGCAAAAAACGAAGAGTTAGAATATAAAAATGATAAAGAAATATAAGAGAAAACAAATAAATATAAAAATAATAATAATAATTATAAAAATAATAATTATAATAAAAATAATTACTACCGTTATAACAAACCAAATATATATCAAAATAATAATAACAGAATGTTAGGAGGAAATAATAATAATAATAATACTAATTATAATAAAAATATTAAACATTGTTTTATATGTAATAGAACAAATCATTTTGCAAATGCGTGTAGAAATAAACCACAATCAAATAATCAATATAATAATAGACCACCAAATCAAAATAATTTTACGCGACAAATAATTAACTATAATACAAGAATAAATCATTGTAATTTCTGTAATAAAAACGGGCACATAGAAAGTGAATGTTATACAAAACAAAATAGAGACAAACGTAATAATAATCAAAATTCGGGAAATGAGTCAGGATCGAACGTAGTTCGCGGACCACGTTCGATAAACCATATAATTACCGCGGATCCTATGGAAATTGCTTCCACATCATCTCAAACATAGAAAATAAATACGTAGAATGTAAATCAATTGCTAGTAAAACTAATACTTTAAAACTATTGGCAGATACTGGATGTGATATAAGCATAATAAAAATAAATTGTTTAAAAGGAGAATTAATAGTATATGAAACTCAAAAATTAATATTAAAAGGCATAAATGATCAATTAGTAGAAACTGTAGGTAAAATAACAATTCCAATTAAAATAAAAAATAAAACTTTTCAAATAGATTTTAATGTAGTATATCCAAACTTTCCTACATTGCAGGATGGTATTTTAGGTTATCAATTTTTAAATTAAAATTGAAGGTCAATAAACGCATATAATGATACTTTAGTATTAGATAATGAAATTACGGATAATAAAATAAATGTAGAAAATGAAATATTATTAAAACCAAGAACAGAAACAGTAATAGAATTACCAATAGCAGACCCAAGTGTAGAAAATAAAAATATTATAATGTATAAACAAGAGGTGATAGAAAATGTATATAGTAGTAACGTAATAGGAAAAGTAAAAAATGGGAAAATTGAAGTAACAATTTTAAATAAAACTGAAGAAGATAAAAATAAAAATATAAATGATTTACATTAAATAAAATATGATAATGAAGAAGATTATGAATTATTAAAAATAAATAATAATAACGAAAAATATAACTCGAATAAAATAAATTGAATAAATAAAATAAAAAGTTTAATACGTAGTGATCATATGAATGAAGAAGAATTGAAATTTGCGAACAATATTCCGACATATTTCATTTAGAAGGGGATCATTTAACTTTTACAAATGCAGCAGAGCATAATATTAAAATAAATGAAAATCAAACACCGATTTATAAAAGACCATATAGATTACCTTATTCAGAACAAGATGAAATAAATTTACAAATTCGAAAAATGTTAGATGATGATATTATAGAACAATCTATGAGTCTGACGCGGTGCTCGGGGTGTCGAACAACACACGTCGGTGTAAAAAAAAAAAAAGAGGAAAAAAAAAAAAAACGATGACAAATATAATAATAATAAAAGCACAACACGATGTGTTAGTAATAAAAATTTGTGTATATTGTCGTGCATTAAATGTAAAATTATATAAACAAAAAGAAACAACAGGTGACGCACTAATGGAGTGATGGTAGTCGTTCCGCGGTGTCGGAAAAACAGATCTGAAGAATTACGATAACATAAAACTCTATTAGAGGATTCACGCATCTGATGATTCACATAAGGAAAATGCACCATTAACCACATCCTGGGAAAAGATAGATTAAAATATACTAATATTCTTTAGACCACATAGACCACATCCTGGATCTCTGCGTCAGCGGATATGTATTGGATGTCACATACACTCATTTGATTCATTGTAGAGGTCGGGTATATAAGGGACCCGGGAACAGACCCATTTTTAGATGTGTTTTTAGTCTTGTTACGTATGTACCTTCACGCTACTTTATTTTATAATTATTTTGGACTTAGAATAATTTTATATGTAAATTAAATATTGGACTTAGAATTATTTTAATAAAGTTATATTTTAAAAGTCTAGAATTCATTATTTCATATTATTTAAATTTTCTAACATTGATTGAGCAATTGTACACTTGTGGACTCTTCTCTCGTTGCACTGTCCGGTACTTTTGAGTAGCGTCTCCATATCCTGTGCATGGTGAAGGTGTTTAGAGTAGCGGCCGCTCTTCCAAAATTTGGGTGGGTGGATATTAATATTTGACATTTATATATACAATATATAACAGTGGTTCTTAACCTTTGTGTAGTGGCGACCCAAGATATTTACCAAATTTTTTGTGCGACCTTTTTATAAATAATGTTTAATGGTGGAACAAAAAATAACTATTGGGTACTCTTAATTTAATAATTTTTTTTTTTTACTTTTATTACTTGTACTAACAGCTCATATTAATTACATTATATTTTTATAAATAAACATTTCTTTTAATAATTTAAAATCGTACATATTTTTTAAAATAATTTTTAATTTAAATATTTTTTTAAAATAAGAATTTAATGACTTCCTTGGTCTTGATGTTGAATGAATCAATGAATCAATTTGAGCTTCTATGGAGTTCGTAAGTGAAATACGCATCCACTTATTGCTTAATCGAATATCATGAGATGGTGGGAAATAATTTAATAATTTATTTTTGAATTTTAACAAATGTGTTTTAATTACACATTGCATTACATTTATTTCATTTTTTTTAAATAATTTTTCTTCGATCACGTTATAATATGATGGAAACATATCATACATATTTTCCTGAATTCGTTTTATCCAAAGATCAAGTTTTTTCAGAAAAGCTTCAACTTTATTGTAACATGAAAAAATATTAGTTAATGGCCCTTGCATACTCAAATTTAACTCATTTAGTAATGAAAAAATATCTGAAAGATACGCAACTTTTGCCAACCAAATTATATCTTGAAAATGGTCGGATAGCGGTGAATTTTTTTCTCTTAAAAATACTTCTATTTCAGTTTTTAATTCAAAAAATCTCGTTAAAACTTTTCCCTTTGATAACCAACGTACATGAGAATGAAATAATACATTATTGTAAACTGAACCAAATTCTTCACACATCACAGAAAAAATAGGAGAATTAATGGCTCTTGCACGAATACAATTTATAATTGTTACACATTGGTTTAAAATATCATTGAAATTTTCACCTATGTCTTTTACTGCTAATTTTTCTCGATGTATAAAACAATGAGTGGACATTAGATGTGCATGTGCTACTTCTTTAACGCGTGATACTACACCTGAATGTATCCCTGTCATACACGCTGCGCCATCTGTACAAATTCCAATACAAGAAGCCCAGTTAATATTTTTGGATATCATATAATTATTCATTGTTTTGAAAATTTCATCTGCTGTAATAGAGGTTTTCAACTTTAAGGTTAATAAAAACTCTTCTTTTATATCGTTAAATGTATCATCAATGTACCTTACATAAATTAATAATATAGCTGAATTACTAATATCTGTCGATTCGTCCAACTGGATGGCATAAAATAAAGATTTGTTTATTTTTTTGACGAGCTGATATTCGATATCATTAGCAATACAAAGAATTCGTGTATGAATAGTGTAATTTGATATGGGGATATTTTTTATTTTTGAGACGTGTTCATTACCGAATAGTTCTGAACATATATCGACCATACAAGGTTTAATTAATTTTTCACCAATATTATATGGCTTATTTGTCTTAGCAATATGCAAAGCTGCAATGAAAGAACATTTTAAATACACCTTGTCAACTGTGGTGTATGATTTAATATTTATTTTATTTATCTTTAACTCATCACGTTTTCTTAAAAAAAAAATCTGTAGTTTTATTTCTGTATTCATTATGATTAGTTTCAAGATGCCGTATAAGTTTATTTGGCTTTAAAGAAGCATTCGCTAGTACAATACCGCAAATAACACATTGTGGCAAATCTACTCCGTTTTCATTTATATAAGTAAACCCATAACTAATATATTTATCAATGTATTTATATATTTAATTCGTCGATATTTTAACCTTTTTTCTAGGCATCTCGTCCATTTTTTACCTAAAGTATATGAACGTATTTTTTCTGATAGAAGACTATGTGCTGAGTATTTTCATATAACATTTGTTAAAGTACTATGAATTTTTATTTTTAAATTGCTTCGAAAAATGATATATTTGACGATCCAAAATATCCTAATTTTCACCCCATTAATTCGGTTTTAGGGATGATGGAAATTTTCCAACAGTACAGTATTAATGAGAATACCATTCTGAACAATTAAAAAAATTAATCAGGTCGATATGTGCAATATTAAAGTAATTAGGTTTTCATGGATATTTGAAAAACGTCCAGGCTGCTGACGTATAGCTGCGAATACATAATTTCTTAATTTTGTGGACCATATGTAGTAGAAAACCTATATTCCTCAACCAAACTCTATGAATTTATATATTTTTGATAGATAATTACACGGCGAATCGTTTGATATAGAAAACATTACTTAGGTTCAAATATATTTCCAGAAATTCACGTATTAAACACAAATTATTCAGTATGTTTGCATCGTTTTAGCGGGTGTTATCGGTTTTGAACGTAATCATATTTTTCCTTCATTTTTTACCTAAAGTTTATGAACGTATTTTTTTCTGATAGAAGACTATGTGCTGAGTATTTTCATATAACATTTGTTAAAGTACTATGATTTTTATGAAATTTATGGTATTATGATGCTCGTAGCGTTAATAATAACGTGTCTATATGTTTATAAAAAACCAAAATAACACGTTATCGAAAAATCTAAATATTAGAACATAGGCAGATCCATACGGAGAACAATTTAATCTCTAATGATTTTCGTCATATCTCTCACGGTTTTCCCGGGAAACAGCTCGTCAACGTGATTTTCCAAATTATCATATTCATCATTATTATATTAAGTTATTATTCGACCTAAGTTCGACGTTTAAAAATCCTTAATAACGGTTTTTCAAAATTCAAATGCATGAAACTTAGGTAGCTAGTTATGGGGATCAATTTTATGTCTGACGACTTTCGTCCTATCTATCACGGTTTTCCCGGAAAACAGTTTATAAACGAGAATTTTCATTTTTCGACATTTTCAATTTTCATTCGCGTTTTCTCGATCACCTGGGGGTCCAACGACAATTTATCACAGAAGTTAAAATGTTCTGCATGTAATTCTACACCAGAATCACATTTTAATTGGTGAGCGGTGAGGAGACGATTACAGAGGCAAGTCTGAATTCCCGGCATCATGCGGTAACGCTATAATTAATTGTCACCAATTATTTTCAAGTATTATTTTCTGGACACCTCGACCCCACCACCGCTGTATGCTAATTGTAAGTATCCAAAATGCATTCCCCACAAAGCAGACATCCTAACGAAGCCAGTGGTATGCACAATGCAATGTATTTAGGCACACAGTAGACTCAACCGGAGACAGTATTCATGGCGACTAAGCACAGCTAGCGCCGTAGTAACAAATAAAAATATATAGTTTTATAATTCGTATAAAACAGTGTTGCCAATAATAATCTTTGAAACAAACTTGTCAGCACTAAAAAAAAAACTATAAAATAACTAATGACGAAGACCAACATAACATAATGTTGAATATAATATTCTTAACTAGAAGATAGTGATAATGTACATTATATACCCCTAGCGAATCTATAAGGATCCATGTACAATGGAGGTGCCCACTGAAGTTGCAAGTAGAGTGCAAAAAATTATTAATCTGTGCACCAAAACTGAAAAGATTGAAATGAGAAAAACTCCAATTTCCGAAAATATTTTACAATTCAAGGATTTTGGCTTTAAGTTTAAAGTCTTTGAATGCCGCATGTAAATTTTTTAAACACATTGCTAACATAGTACCGTTTATGTTATAGTTTCACATGGAAGTACTAGCTACGTTTACGATGACTTAGGCCCAATTTCATGTTATAAAATAATAAAAAGGTTAAATGGAAAAACTACAAGATCAAAACGAAGATTCAATTTCAAACATGTGAGTATAACTTATGTTGAAATGGAAGCTTCTAGATGGTGGATTAGTTAAAAATGACATCATACTAAAGTAATTTTAATTTTAATTTCAGAAAACATCTAAAATTATTGCTTCAAACATAATACATTTATCTAAAAATCCAATGTTGAAAAAAAGATTGTCAACAAGTTTATTGAAATTATCTTTAGAAAGTTTTGGTACATTTAATGTAGACATTAACAGCTATATTCAAAATAATTCTTGCCAAAAACAATATTATATCATATAGTCATATATATTAATCCATAACAAATTCTTGTAAAATATCTATTGTGTACCTACTCAAAATACATGTTACATTTATACGAAAAATATCCATTCTAATCATCTAAAATATACGAACTTTACACTAAAAATACCCACTGTTTATTCTGAATATATACAAAGCTTACACGTAAAATATTCATTCAATACACTACATTTATACAAAATATATCCAAAAAAACAACTTAATATTTACGTAGAATATACGTTGATTAAACATGTACAACTAACGGATACTAAACGTTGAATATTCGTTAAATAGTTACCTTTTGACCCAAAATTATACCATGATTATATTATTTATCAACTAAACATTTACGTGTATTATACCGATGGTTTGTTATGATTAACGTATATTAAACGTATAATATACGTAAAAATGTTTACTGGGTAACGGCGATTCGTGCACGTATAATATAATATAAATTATTGTGGCGATTCGCGCACACATTTAGAGTGATTAAATATAATAAAAATATGAATATAATAAAAACTATGCCCACGGCGGTGACACTTACAATTTAAAAACTGGCTAAAAAAAAAAAAAATATATAAAAATCAAACTTTTGTTTTGCGTCGATTTGCGCACACAGAATAATATTTTTACCGAACTCACGATTCGCATACAGCTGTAGATCTCGTACAATTGCACCACGGCGACACAGATACGGCCGATTGCCGATAACGCGTTGCGACTTAATTTAAATAATTCACACACATTTATAACAAAAATAAATAAATCGCCATACAGATAATGGAAGTTGGACAATCGACCGACAACCATTCGACCGACAGGACAATCGACCGACAGCTAAAATACCGACAAGACAATCAACCGACAAGGTTAATCGACCGACAACCAAAATACCGACAGTAATATTATACAAATAAAAATATGTATTATTATTACTATTTGTAAGTACATATTAATTTAATTTCACTTATTTTAAAAAGAATTTTATAATATAATAAAAAAATACTGAAAAGACTAAAAATAATATATAAATTTATGAGATTGTAGAGTGTACATTACATGGTTAGGTTGTGAGCAATACCTCGAAGATACTCCAGACGTGTTTTACCTTCACGATTGTTAAAAGCCGTCTTCAATCGTTGTCCTCGTTTTTGCTGGAGTTTTGTTGGGCGTGGCTTTGGAGCTCCTCGAAGAATAGCTTCGATATCTGCATCAACCTTACCTTGTTCTTTCTGAAGTTCTTTAATCAGCGTAAACAGACCAATATGAGCCCTCCCTACCAATTCATTCCAACGCCGATGCCATGCCTCCGCATGATTAGAAGTCCTAGGAATACCATTGTCTATACATTTATGATAACATAGAGTATTAGACAAACTTTAAAAATAATTGAAAATTATTAAATACAGTATTATATGGGTACCAATGTTTTCATAAAATGACCACAATGTTGGAGGAAAAAGTGGAGGGTTTCTATGTTCGGTGTTGCGCACTATACGACGGATTTTACCTAATGCATAATTGTCTTCAAACCACTGTACAAAAGTACTTGCATTTTTAGGCATAATTTCTTTAATCTCCTTGAATGCATCAGGAATTTCCTCTTCAGGCAAAAATGCAAGAGACAACATTTGCCGAACTTTGATGCTGAAATTTAAACGTATCTGGATGGCTTATCCATTTTATGACCAACTTATTTCTATAACGTTCTAATATTCGATAATTTTGGTTTAAACTGCTTTATTTGTTGTCTTTATTTTATTAAATAAAAGAGAGATGTGCCAATTTTCAAAACTTTCAGCATTATATAGATATATACGACATAAATTCCCGATAAAATTATATTTAAAGACGATTTTTATTATTATTAAATATTATTACTACACAATATTTATAAAAATCTTTTTAAAATAAGTGAAATTAAATTACTATGCACTTGTAATATTACTGTCGGCAGGGCCGCATTTAAGATTTAGCCGCCCCGTGCAATCAAATTCTGCCGCCCTCTCACGTTTAAGTTTACATAAATACTAATAATTTTTGTTAAACAAATAACAAATTACGTTTACAAACAGCTTACAGTTGTAGATAAATAAATTAGGAATTAAGAATTTACCAACTGAAAAAATAAAACCTATAATATATTTTTATTATTTTATAAATACGTTTAATTAATGGTCAAGTTCTGTGGACAATTTTTTATTAACATTTTTTTTTGCATTTTAATGTTGCAAATTCTTCGATTACACCATTGTAATCAATTTTCGATGTTAAATCCGCTTCTATGGTCATCATTGCCAAACTGTTGAGTCTATTTTCTTTAGAACATGATCTTAAATACGATTTTACTCTCTTCAGAGCTGAGAATGACCTTTCCGTGGAACAGTTGCTAATAGGTGTACATAGCAACATTCTCAAAGAAATATCAATATAAGGATAAATATTTACAACATTTTTTTGCCTTATAAATGCACACATATCTTGTATGGTATTTAGAGCATCACTGCCAATACTTTTTAAATGGCCTCTAAAATGTAGGCATTCATTTATAAAAGACGGTTCCAAATCATTGAGATATTCTTTTTGTAGTCTAGCAGCGTACATATAAACATCAGCAACTGACAAAGTAGTCAGTTTAAAAAAGAATTTATAGTTTTCAAGAAGGTGGTCATACGATTCTTTCCTTTTTTCTAGTTCATTAATTAATTTATCCAACATTACAAAGTAAGTATCACTTTTGAATATTTCGGCCGAAATTACGTCCATATTTTCAGACAATCCTTCATCAAAAAATTTTTTTCTCTTTTTTGACGTTTTAAATTATTTTTAAAGTCTTTAATACCTGTTTTTTCAATTGCTGAAGATTTAAAATGTTCATAAGCATCATCAGAGCGAAAATCTGTCACATAAACAATTAATGAATTATACAACTCAACCACAATACCCAAATCAATATTCACAGATTGTAATTTTTTACTGACTACATTAAATCTTTGTAAAATATGTCCCCAAAAGATTGATAATAAACCTGTTTCTAGAGAACAAAGTCTTCTTTTTATTCCTCTAGCCTCATTTCGAGTAGTTGCCTTTTCTTTTTCATCAAGTTCTATGATGTTTAGTGCATTTATAATTGAAGACCAGTTTTCATTAAGCGATTTACAAGCATCGTCTCTTGCCGACCATCTTGTTTCTGAAAGAGACTTCACTGATGCATTAAGAATTTTCCAGCGATGTTGACACTGAAAAAAAATTGTATATATTCTGAAGTAAATCAAAGAAATAAACTGCCTCAGTACAACAGCTCACAGAATTCATTCCAACCAAATTCAAAGAATGGGCAGCACAAGGTACGAATTTAGCCAAAGGATTTAATAATTTAATCCTTGCTTGAAGTCCAGAGTACAAGCCTGACATATTGCTTGCATTGTCATACGATTGACCTCTGAGATTTTGAATGTTCAAATTATACATTTTTAAAGTTTTAAACACAGCTTCAGCCATATCTTCCGCTTTATGACCTACATGGTCTAAGAAGCAAAGAAACCGTTCAACTGGATTACCATATTCGTTGACATATCGAACACATAATGATAGTTGGTCTATGTGGGATATGTCAGGAGTAGAATCGACACTAATGGAGAAATAATGTGAAACATTAATTTCTTGAATAATCGTTGATTGCACTTTTTTAGACATTATAAGAATTATTTCTTCATATGTACTGGAAGATATATATGATGTATATCCTTTTCCTGGATTCCCATACCGTTTGATATGTTCAGACATAAACGGGTCAAACTCAGCTAATAACTCAATAGCCATCAGAAAATTACCATTGTTTGTCAATCCAATTGTTGATGATTCTCCTCGAAACGCTAACCCTCTGGATACTAACATTTTTACTGTAGCCACCACTCTCTTCAATACATTAACCCAATAAATACGCTCACCCTCAATCTGACATTCAAGTCCACTATCAATGTGATTCAATATATTTCCACGTTGTTTCATTTTTATTATATTGGTTCGATGGACTGGTGAGTTTGAATGTCCTTTTATACACTCTTCTGCTTTATGCCATTGTGAAAATCCAGTAGTAGCAAATGAAGATTTACAGCCAAACAGAAGAGATGGATAACAAAACAGAACACCTTTACTTTCTGAATATGCTAAAAAGTCTCTTTGAATTTTCTCTCCATTTTTTAATGTTCCTTGTATATAACTTTTATTAAAATATCTGAAAGATATTTTCTTTTTTCCTTTGAAAGTTCTAAAATAACATCTCTTAGATTTTAATAAATTGGTAGTTGATAAATCTTGTGAGAAACCATGAATACATAAATAATCTATGGTGTGTTCGTCTAAAGACCATAGAGCAGGATCATGACTTTAAACAAGTAAACAATGATACATAATTAATAATTTATTACACTTTTAAACAATTGAGTGTTTACATGGAAAAAAAATATTTTATCTTAAATACTTGCCTAGGGATACAGATATTTCTTGTAGAACTCTCTTGGAACTCTTCTTCAACCGTAAACTGATTAATATTTTCTATAAGTAAAAACATACTTTCATTACAAAAATATTATAAGTTATTAAATTTACACTATTATGACAAATTAATTAATATCCATTTCTCTATAAACTTTTGTAAGAAAACGTAAATGTAATTAGTACTTACTATCTATTTCAGTAACATTTGAGTTAGGAACACTTTCTATGTTTTTGTCAAACTCATTGCCAGTATTGCATTCTTTTACAAATTCGGAATTATCAACTTGTTCACAGGAATATGAATTTGCTATTGAAAAATATAAATAATTTTGATTGAATTATTAATAAAGACCAAAATTAGATAAATGGATTTGAATATATCCATACTGAGTATTAATTACACTATATTTTATAATGAAAATCAAATCAAATTGATTTTATTAAATGAATTTAAATATTTTTTCTATAATTTTTAATTTAGAAAGGTAAAATCATATTAATTTAAGTATTTATATAAATATTAATTGTAATAAATTATTTATTGTATGAAAAAATATTTAAAACTTTAATTTATTGAGCATATAATATTTACTGAACTGGAAGTGGTCAAAACTAATAAAGAATAGTGATTAAGTGACTGAATTTAATCAATTTTAATAATATTTATTCCTTGAAAAACTTTTGTCAGAAAAATGTAAATATAATTTATACTTACTATCTATTTCAGTAACATTTGAGTTTGTAACACTTTCTATGTTTTTGTCAAACTCATTGCCAGTATTGCATTCTTTTACAAATTCGGAATTAGTATCTTGTTCTATTTTTTCTGTTGAAAAGATATAAATCATTTTGACTGTGCAAATTTAATAATTTAATATATTTATACCTTAACCAATATAGTCAAATGAGAGATTTACAAATCAATGCAATACATACAATTTAATAACCTACTTTTATTTGTTGACAAGTTTGGATGAGATCTAAACATATCTTTAATACTTTTGCAACTCATAACTACAGCATTTTGGCTTTCTTTTTTTAGTTTAGCAGCTTTGCGATAAGCGGCACCACTTTTTCTTTTACGTGCATCCATAATGCAGCAGCTTCACCAATACCAATAACTAAACATTATTTACATAGCATAGAAAATGTTTAAGCAAGCATTTGAAATTAATATTTAACTAGAAGCCAGATAATTATCATGGACTATGATATAGAAAATGTAATTATATCATGTAATTTTCATTTAAAATTAAATAAGCAAGCAAAGGTTTTGTATTCAGTTTCATCAAATTGATTTCAAAATGAAATAAATCTTAAATGCGGCCCTGTAGTATATAGTTAAAACAATACATACCTTTTGATCTTTTAGTTTGTAGCTGTAAAAAGGTATTTAAACTAAAACAGTAAATACGTTTACAAATCCTTCAATTTATTGTAAATCACTAATCACTTTTCAATATTCAGTTATAACTTATATTTAAAAATGATAACACACTGTTGGAGGGAACAAAATATGTTCTCTTTATGATATAGGACGTACCGTAGATCATATACTATATGATCTAAGGGACGTACTATAACGGTACATATTTAACCGAAGTTATGGTGACTATTTATCATTATCACCAAATACTAATCACTAAACATTCACATTGGCTTTCACTTTATTAAGAAGATAAGGATTTTAAGTGATAGCAATCGTTAATCGAGTTTAATGATAGATAATAATACAAGTTAATATTTTTAATCTGTATTTATTTATGCTAAATGATGATTAGAATCTAAAGACGAAATTATTAATTACAATAATAACAAAAAAAAAAAAAAATGAAAGAAAAACGAAATATAAAACTCGTCAGTTAAAATTAAAATACTCCTGGACAAATTACACATTGTCACTTTTTCCAGGAGTCCACGACCGCCCCCTTAAATCTGCCGCCCAGTGCAATCGCACCCATTGCACCCTCCTAAATGCGACCCTGACTGTCGGTATTTTGGTTGTCGGTCGATTGACCTTGTCGGTTGATTGTCCTGTTGGTCGAATGGTTGTCGGTCGATTGACCCAGAACCACAGATAATATTATGTGTGTGCAACCAACTATTTCCTCCTGTAGCCGTGATTTCTTAATTACCTAATACATATTTACATTGTTGCGGCGGCAACAATGTTAGTATTGATGTAATTTATATTTTCTACACATTATTAATACATTTTTATATATTATTTTAGGATATTTCAAAAAAGTTCAGTCAATATTTGAAAAAAAAGTAATAATGAAGATTTAAATCAAGTTTAAGTACCTAAAACAACTTCGTAAATGGGCTGTAAACTTTAATGTATCTCATGGAAGTGCCAATGAAATATTATCTATTCTGCGTATTATTGATTTAAAGGTTTCAAAAGATATCAGAACTATTTTACGTGAACATAATGCAAATTATCTTATCACTGAAATTCAAAATGGTTCATATCTAGATATAGGTATATTTAATATAATTAAACTCATTTAGTTAAACAGATAAAATATATTCCTCATAACACAACAATTAAGTTAAGTTTTAATATTAATGGACTACCTTTAGCAAAAAGCTCAAAAACTCAGTTTTGGCTTATCTTATTATCATTTACTAATTTACCTATTTTTGTAAAAAAGATTTTTCCCATTGATATTTACCATAGTTATAAAAGCAAACCTGGAAATGTAAATTAATTTTTTAGACCATTTATAGTTGAGCTTCATAGCCTATTAACTAGCGGTATAAAAATCGAAGATAAATAAATAAATTTTAAAATTGTTCATATTGTAGCTGAGGCGCCGGCAAAATCATTCTTATTAAATGAGGCCTTCAGCGCAATAATGGACTAAGCCACAAATTTACAATAATTGAGATGATGATATTAATAGGAACTATACATCACACTAGAGGCCTTCCCACACTAAATACGTCGATGTCCGTTGCGATGACGTACGTCAACGTACTCTTTTTGAATTTAACGTATTCAAATACGAATCCGCACACCAGGTACGACGCGTCAAAATTCGGGTACGTCCGTCTGGCGCGTCGACGTACGATATAAAATTGCTATCAGTTGAATGCGTCGACATTCGAATAGAACCATATTTTATTAATATTTTAAAATAGTTTTATCTTCACAATTTGTAATCAACACAGTATTCCCAATGATGTAATCAGTATATAGTAGATACCCATACTTTGACTACGGACAAAACTATTTTAGTCCGTTACTTTGAACGTAGTTAAAATATTGTGTCATACGAACATAATATACATTTTAAGTTTTAAGAAGTGTGGTCCAGTAATTCCTTAAAAAATATATATTATTACAAATATTTTTTTTAAATATGGAAGAGCAGCTAATAGTTGAAGTCGAGAAGAGGCCAGTACTGTATGACAAAAGTTTGGGAACTTATAAGAATGCCACATATAGAGAAGAAATATGGAAGGAAGTAGCCAATGAGCTTAAAAATGACGGTAAGTTTTTAATATTTTTAATGAAAATAAAAATCACTTATACTATTTACATTTTTTTTTTTTTTTTTTGATATGGCATATCCGCATATCAATAAGTATAATGAATATATGAATGTTTGTCAATAATATTTTTAATTGCACAAGTTAAACAAATATATAAAATAATAATGTTATTACCTAACTACTTATATTTATATACCTAATTATATTTAATTCATTGATACGAGTATATTTAATAAAACACAAATTGAGTATATTATTTATTGATATATTCATACTGCCATGGAACTTCTCCGGCAGGTGAAATAAACCAATCAGCAAAATGGTTTCGTACATCCATTGCACGTTTAGTTGGTCTATTGTATCTGACTGTATGTAATTGTTGATTTTCACTTATTGTAGTGTGGGTTTCAGTCGTTTCAGAAATGTCATAAAGTGTTTCTTTTTTTTCAACAATTAGAAAATTATGAAGAATACAACATGCCAATGTAATACTTGTTGCAAAAGCTGCATTAACTCAAATCTTTTAAGAAGCACTCGCCATTTATGTACTGTAATGCCAAAAGCATTTTCTACAACGCATTTTCTTATTAATAATAACAATGCCAATAGCCGTTTAGATCGCGTACATAACGTCATATTTATTATTTATTATTTATATTTACTTTAAAAATTTAATTGAATAAACTAAAATATCTGTTTAGTGTTAATACTAAAAGTAGTGACTTGCATGCAATGGTGATGGAGCAAACAATCAGATAAAGGAATATAGTAGGTAACTGCAGTAATAAGCCAGTAATACATTGTACATTTTGTAATCAATTCCCAAGTGAAAGATTAGTAAGTTGTTGGTTAGATAGAAATAATTATAATTTATAGTTAGCTTTTTGCTGACGGATAACC
>JASXSY010000979.1:0-272860 GCA_034509805.1 Sipha maydis
AACATGAACGTGGGTATAACATAAAGATGAAAAAACATTTTCCTTTCGACGGCTAATATTTAGTTTTTTAATTGATTGGTAAAAATAAATTCTCATAATCTGAAATAGCACAAACTCTATGTGAATAGTTTATTTCAATACTCTATGATTTGGTAACGCCTACGTAGGATCGCTTCGCCCTCACCTCCGAAGACGTTCAATTTTATTTATCTGATCATCATCGAAAAACCAAAACCATTATTATTATTATTATTATTATTATTATTATTGTTGTTGTTATTGGTGTTATTATCGATGTGATTATACACATTCGATTAATTTTAATATTCTAAAAACGTTTTCACCTTACGCTCGGAAATCGTTTAACGTCATAATAGCGCTTGTAATTCATCGTAACCATACGCCAACGAACAGCCAACTTTTTCCTGCGGCGTGCTCCAAATATATCTCGGAGTGTTAAAAATTCTAATTTTATGTATCGAATTGTAATTATTATAAAAATACTCATTGTACGGTATTATTATATTATATTTATTTTATATTATTATATTTTTATACTGACGAGTTTATTCCACTTAACTCAATATTTACAAAACTATAATCTTTTTTTGTAACTAATTTGATATCAGGGGTGACTTATCATAAGATTACCAGGAGTAGTCGCTCCTGTTCCAAAAAAGGGGTAGGCGTGTATAGGTGATCATCCAAAGTATATGTAGTACGCTATAAATTACAATTTATAATTTCAGTATAATGTGTTTTTATAGTTATATCTACTGAAGTGGTAATAACTATATGTATTTGAATAATCTGTAATAATACTGATAACAGTTTAATAAAATTTGATGAACCTTTTAAAAACTCAATCCGTCATTGATTAAAATAAGGGCAAACAAGCTATGAAACTCCGATTTTTTGGTATCAGTATATACACTATGTATATTATTTAATATTAAAATTGTAGAATGTTTAAACTTTGAACGCGGCCCTCGATGAAAAACTGAAAAATACATTTACTAAGGCTTGTAACAATATATCAGTAAAATACCGCGAAACCCAGAATGACGAACAATTGTAGGTATATACTTGTACACGTATAATACAAATAAGCGCAGTCAAGTGGAAAATGAGAAGATTAGTTCTCCCAATATTTATCTATCCTTTAAATAATAGGTATAGATAAAAATTAAAATTAAGATTCATTTACCAAAGCGGTACAAAAAAAATAAAATTAGTTAGTCCTTTCCAATATATGCTTGTGCACATGGTCAATATGAACAGAAAATTAGATAAAATATTCAATACGATGGTGTGTACGTGCGTGTGTGTATATGTGTGTGTATGTGTGTGTGTTATAATTATTACGGTAGGATGTATAAAATATACCGGTTAGGGTATACTAGGAGAGAAAATAAATTGCTTTCGGATCACTCGACGCGTCGCACAGAGACGCTATACTGTACACACACATATATATATATATAATATGTATACACGGGAGGTTCGCGCGACTTTTTCATCAGGCTTAACTTTTAGATGTGTACCGAAAATGTTGCCACCGACCGACGACGCCGGCAGCTATTGATTACGAAAATGGACCGAAGCGGGGTGGCGATCAATATTATACACCTAACCCTATACTCATGCACACGGCTTCCATGTACGTATGCCTGCGTGTGCGTGCGCGTGTGTGCACGTGAATATGTGTATGTATGTGTGTGTTTGTGTGTATATATGTGTGTGTGTGTGCATATACGAGAAGATCGTTATGTATACAAATACGTGGACAACCGGATACGCGGTTTTACGAGCGTTTCGGACAATTTGAATGCTTTTGGTGAGTTCACTTCACTCCTGCGCCCTCGCTACGTTTAATTTTACGCTCGGGACCACCATATACGAATTTCGATTTTCACGGCTTACACTCAACCCGTAGACTACGTTTACATAATATTATTATTATTTATGTCTTCAATCATTTTATTAGTTGGCTGCTGATATCCGTGCATTCTTATCGTTAATCAATTCCTTTGATTCCTTATACATATTCTTCCTCATAATTTGTAACATATACTCCATCCTTAGTCTTCTTCTTCTGATATTACTTTCAACGTCACCTTCTACGATGCTCTTCGATACACTATCATAGTGTATTAGATGTCTTATAATTTTGTTCCTTCGAAATTTATGGTATACCAAAGTACTCTCTTAATATTTATTCTATATAGTACTGCTTAATTCGTTATTCTTTCAATCCATTTAATCTTTAACGTGTTACGATAACACAATATTTCGAAGACATCTAGTTTTTTTTTTCTACTAGCCGTATAACCTAGTATCATGTTGTATAGTTATACAATATAGTATCATACAAAACATTATAGTATCATATATAGTATAACGTTTCTAGTTTTCGTAATCATTTCGTCGACGTATAAAACAATATATATATATATATATATTATGTACAGGTTTCAATTATAAGGAAGCACTCAAGGAGACAGCAAATGTCATCATCAACAATGTTTTTAAATTTTAAAGAGCGTTCCTATATTACATTAAGATTATTTCTATCGGGATCACAGGTAGAGACGACGATATACATCATAAATATTTGATTGTTGTTATAATTATTTTATAAATTGTTTTAATTTTAATTTTACAGAAAATAAAGTGAAAGGAAATAATAGTAAAAGTAGTGTGAGGATCCTACCACCGGTATGGAACAAATTGACTATTTTCACGAAAAAGAATTCGTTTCTAAATTTTACTTTATTTTATTTCCTCAATTCAAAAACTATAGTAATTTATAATACACACGTGTATGCGATGTGTGTTTGTGAAACCATTTTCTTCGATAAATATTTAATAATATGGGTAGAAAATTAAATTCCTTTCTCGTGCACCGAAAACAAATTAACAACACTTTGGCGTCGAAGGGTTTAGTAACTGTGGACAGTGGGAAAGTTTCAAGTAATTTTAATAATTACTCATTTATTAACCTAATGATACATTATTTCGAGAAAAATTAAAAAATGAATAGAAAACATTTTAAAAAAACGCTTGAAGAAGAACAGTTTTATATTTTATTATAATTGTTTTAAATGTTTTCAGACAACAGATTTTACAGATTATTCGATAATTGCTGTAATTTAAGAAATGTCAATAACAATAAATCTATGTCTCAGTATATAACAAATTAAAACAATTATGTATTCATGACGCAATAAAAAATAAATTAATATAACATTTTAGAATATAAGAAAACATTTACACAAAATTCATATTATCAACACTATTAATTAGCATTTAACCGACAAATATGATTAACGAAATTAAGCGAATCGAGAAACGACTGAAGACACGTGAATAAAAGGTCTTCTGTGGTGGTTGTGTGACTCTGGCATTTAATCTTTTTATAACTAGCATTCGGTATTATGACATTACCAAACTTATTTTTAGATTAAAATGATTATTCAGTATTAATTTCTCATAAAAAGCATGTATATTTATATATTAATTGTTATATACACACCAGTTAGTAAAAAAAACCGTGAATATGTTAATTATTCTAACGTAATGTCATGTCCGTGAAGTTGGCCCCCCACTTTCACCCAGACTCATCAAACCACTTCGGAAAATTTGCTATTTATTTACTGGAATTTTATATATAATCTTAAGGATCTCTATACCGTACAGTTTCCTACTATTTACTCACTTTTGCATTATCATATTATTTACAATTAAAATATGTTTGTAATTTAAATATACTTGTTACATTCCAAACTGTCAAACCATTCTTCATATCCTATTTTACAACTGAAGGACTTGAAACAACAACTAGATAAATACAATTGTTTTTTAAAAATCAAATTTTTCATGGATTATTGTGTAGGATAAAATTACATACATTTAAGTACAAAAACCAGGTAAAATTTAATAACAAACCCTTTTACATATTTATAAATAATTACTATTTCAATAAATATACTTTTTCATAGGTTATAAATTCTTTACTTTTATTAATATTATTGAGATAGAGTACAGTACTACATCAAAAAAATAAAATAATAATTTAAAAATAAAATATACCTCTTTATGTAAATAATAATTAATAATATAAATTCCCATCATGAAATATGTCCTCTCTCTCTCAAGTAAAAACAATTTTTTCTGCGAAGACTAAAGGCATGCAAATTCTAGCAAATAAATAGCAAATTTTCTGTTGTAGTTTGATGTGTCTGCATAGAAGTGGAGGGGCCAATTTCACAGACGTCGTAAAGTCTGATTAAAAAATGTAAAAAACAAAACTAACAATAATTAGCAGGATAAAAGACCATTTATCAGTTTAAAATCGAAACCGTGTATACATATAATAAAAGTAACTAATATAATATTTTGTTTATTAGACATGGACATTTAACGATTTAACGAAATAGAAGTATATTGTATTGGCACGTAATTGGAAACTGAAATATCATTCGAAGTATCGATTGAAAGAATTATTGAAACGGTGTGCTGAGCCTGTGGAAATTGATTTAAAAAGACTCGGGCTAAATGTATTACTAAATTAGTCTAATCTGTCCTAACACTATCAACCCTTACTCGATTTTGAAATACCTTATTGTGTCGTAACTGTAAATTTCACCCGTCCAGTTATTTTGCAAGAATCGTTGATGTATGTATATTCTAACATCAATGGCATTACTACTTTGAGTTCATCTCTCAAACATATTCGTTTTCACCTCCACTGTACGTAACTACTTTGAACGCACAAAATAAAATAAATATGAAATCACAACTGAAACTGTCATATTATTAATAATTCGGAATAAAAAGTTACAAACGATAATCTCGATAATATTGTTCAACAGTTATGCAAATAACCCAAACAATAATATTATTTTCCATCATATACGTGCTATAAATACATAATATGGTTTCGTTTTAATGATTAAGTTCAAACGTTACACTAACTGCTTTTGCATTCCAAGCATGAAAGCATAAAGCATTGAAAGAGTTCCGTGTAAAATACGAAAATGTCTGTTGCGATAACCCGTAGTTGTAATAACACTCAACGATGAACATTTCGTTAAATAATGAACGTGAGCCACAGTGCTATAAATGAGAATCTGCTATAAACAACGTGCAATATTATAAAAGCGTATTCGCACGCGATAGTTTTATTGCACGGTAGAAGTTTATTGTATGCACAAAGTAAACGAGATTATCGACAGGGTAACCGACGAGATTGCGAGTTTCTGCAACGCACCGCCACCGCCGTCGTAAATATTAATTTTTAGACCTTTCCCCGTTATGTAATAATTTACCAATTACACGTTTAAAGTGAACTCGCACACGTTTAAAGTGAACTCGCACACGTGCATGCCGATGTGCCGAAACCCCGTGATGTCGATCGTAACAGAGTTATAATTTGTCGGAACGATAGCATTCAAATACGGGATGTAACGTTGTAACAAACGCATTATTATTAGTTTATCTACAACATGATACGATTTCGTCGATAAAACGGTTTTTAAAAAGGTTTTTACATAGACAGCAACGAAATCCAATATTCGAAAGCTAGTGATGATTATTGTCTGACGGGTGGGAAAATAATGGGTGTTCAACTCCACCTATTCTTATCGTAGAACGACTGCGATGACAATATATTTTCAGTCAGGTGACTTGACGTATAAAACAAATAATAATGTCGTTCAGGTCACATTCATCACACCGTGGTATTATTACAACATAACGGTCGGTGTTAATTGGATTACGATTGCTTTAAACGGATCGCCGTTCGTGTTTATGAATATTACATTTTTTTTTTTTTTATTTCAAATGAATTACTTTTGCAATCGATAGAGTTTCACTCGGAGACTGCCGACGATGACGGTGTGGCGTCGTGTGAGGCGGTCGGGTGGTGGTCGACCACACCTCGACATATATCGACACGCGGTAGGTAATTGATCAAACCGTTTCGTCTGCGGGCGCGGCACCCGCCGCCACCGCCACATCCGCGAAGAAGACACGTCGTACCCCGGCCTAGGGTGGGGGAGAGGGTAGGGGGCGGGGGTAAGCACCCCGACCCGTTGCGCGTGCAGACGGAGAAACCTCCCTTGCGGCGCGGAAGGTTAAGTAGAATTGATATTTCGGGGGTGCCACTATTGTATGCGTGTAACATATTCGCGTGCTACGTACACGGTTTTCCGAGGCGGGTACGTGCGTACGCGTGTGTACGCGCGTATGTGAGTGTACGTGAGTTGGCGGAAAGGGGGGACGGGGAGGGATCGACGTTGCGCTACCGCTGCGGTCCTAAGCAAACGTCCGAGCGGTGGAGCGCGCGCGCAAAGTTTTACCGCTATAACACTACTGGGGCGCCGACGACGACGGCGACGACGACGACGACAACCGTAGCTATTTACGATTTTACAACTTTGCAAGTGTGTGCGTGCATTCGTGCGTGCGTGTGTGCGTGCCCCAGGAACTCTACGGCGCGCGGTCCGGTGTGTGCGCAAATCGATCGTTATACGTGTGTGTGTGTGTGCGCGCCCGCGAAACTCGGTCGGCCGACTGCGGGAGAGGGATCGCGGGACGGGGGAAGCGTGTGGCGAAGGGCCCGCGGGTGACCGGCGAGTGGGTCGCGCGCGGTGGGGTGTGGAGGGACCGCGAGCGTCGGGAGCGCGCAAACGCCCGGCAGCACGACAGCAGCGGCGGCGGCGGCGGCGGCACCAGCAGCAGCAGCCAGCACAAGCAGCAGTCGCGGCCGATCGACGCGCGCGCTTTCCGTGTGTTTGGTGCGTGGCCCACGTACGTACGTGTGTTTTGTGCACGCAGTGCAAGAGTACGGTCGCCGCGGAACGCCGTGTCGTAGCGCACTGCAGCACGCGCGTGTGGTGTGGTCCCGCCGCAGAACGCCGCCGCACACGGGTGGCCGCCAGCCGGCCGACGCCCGACACGGATCTCGCGCCGCCAGCACAGCCTGCCCGCGGGCCCATCGCTCGACCGCGGCCAGAGGTTTGCCGCGGCCGGCAGCGGGACGGTCCACGCCGACCACGACCACGACGGACGCCGTGAGCCCTGCACCGTCATGACGCCCGCCATCAGTTCCACGACGTGGGTACGTACATCACGGAGCGGTCGTAAGACGTCACTAAAATAGTGTAGGTACGTGCGTGCACTTCTCACCCGGCCGATCCGAACGTTGCACACACCGTTACTGTCACAACGTCGGCTTTATTTTATTTTCTCTCTCTCTCTCTCTCTTTCCACATTTTTACGATGACCGTCACGTGTGTCCGTAACGCACGATGACCGCTTATCGCCGGACCGATGCGTGTCTCGCCCAGGGCACGGATGACCTACATAGCAATAGTGTGTCCATTACGGTATTACATGTTACTTGGTTTCTATTTTTCCTCGTTGCTCTCGTCGCACGTTTCATCGCGGTTCTTGATTGATGATATGTGACTGGATGAGACTGATGACGGTTTCCAATCGAGAGAATGGGGTAGGAATCTGTATAACGTTAGGCGCGTGCATCATCCCCGCCAGCTACCCCGGTGACAGCGCAACGTTATTCCGTTGTTCTACGTTAACCGAAAATAATAATACTGTAACACTACGTCGTCCCGTCCGCTTTCTCAGTTGATCAAAATATTATTGGTCTACGGCGGCGGCGAAAAACCTCGCGTCCGTACAGATGTGCGCGACGTCCAACAATATTATACACCATTCCGTCGTCGTCGTCGTCGTCCTAACGTTGTTGGGGTAGTTTATTAATCCCTGTCGCGCCGCCCGTCACCCGCAGTCGGTCGACGCGTCGGAAACGGATTTCCCGAGATTCGGGTCGGGCGGCAGCAGCACAAGCATTGAACAGTGGAATCAAATCAATTTTTCGCACACCTACACAGTGCATATTAAAGTACACACACTACTCGCAGTTCCGACAATCAGTTAACGCGCCTCCGATCTTGATAGATGATACGTCTGCGTAGTTACGACACGTTTGCGTTCAAATCGGGCTCGTTAATACGCGTGAATTTCTTTTTTTCAATTATTAACCAAGCAAACAGCTAATGGTATAACTTTATTTTTTTTATTTTTTTTTTCCTAATTAAAAACGATGATTTAATTAAAATGTTTGTATTAAACGTTGACGGTATGGCGTGACTAGAAAATTAATTCAGAGAGAATCATAAAACATGAAAAAAAAAATAAATTAAAAATACACTTTTAAAATAAATTATTTGATTTCGTTTAAGTATGGAAATTAAAATCGTCCCTTATATATTATTAAATGCGATAACAATATACGGTTTAGATATTTCCATCGTTTTTCAAGTATACTAAACATTTTATACGACGCAAAAATTGAATAAAGACAACATTAAAAATGACTGTCAAAAGATCAGGGGCGTGTCTGGGTGTCAAACCAATCTCCCTCGAAAATTCAAATGATTATTGCCAAACACTCGCAAATATAATATTTATAGATCGAACAAATAATTATAAAAACCTCAACCGAAAAGTTTAAGAAACGCCCCATTAGAAAAAAAAAACATTTAAATAAATACGTACCAAATCAACTAAAATTCTTATTCAAATTCTAAATTAAATAAGAATAACTTAAAATCGATATTGTTATAAAAAATAATAATACCATGCACCACAGCTTTTGCGTAACTTGATGGCTGACCTTTTAAGGACACAAAGAAATTTTTCCGAAACAACCTCACTAAAGCGAAAAAGTTTAAGACAAAATCGGCTCATAAAAAACAAGTAAAATCTTTCTTTATCCAATCAGAAATTAGAACAAATAAATAAGTGTGTAAAAATATATTTGTACCGATGGTCATGATAAATTAATAATTACTCCTTTGAAGTCGTAACCACTTAACTCTTACTCACGGGTCACGCCGTGCCGTTGAGGCTACCGACCTATGTTGAAATAAAATGTTTTATTGGATTTCCTATACGACAGACGCTTAACGTATAGTCACATTAATAAATTATTACTGTCAACCTGTACTATTGTCTTCAATAAAAAATAAAACATATTTAATAAGAAATTACAATGAAAAACTACTTAACTGTACCTGAGCGAACTTCAGTAATGACATATATACAATATACTACTCACAAACGGACATAGAATTAGCGTTTACTAGTATACCTATCGATCTTATTATTCGTTTTGTATTTCTCGATTTTGGTCAATACACCGCTAAATAGGAAATTTTACTATATACAATTGTACAATGTCAAATGTACATAATTTGATGGCGATTGTTCTATAGAATTATTTGTAAAAACTTATATTCCTCTTTATCAATAATTGATTTTCAAAAACTGTCTAAAATGAACATGTATCTTATGTAACAATAAAAATGTAATAATGCACCTTAAATATACACTATACATTCCAGATGAAAATTTACATTTTAAAAAAATGAAGGATTAAGTTATAGAATAAACTTGGATTGTATAATAGTAATCCGTGCAATTAGAGTACTAAGAAAACGATTGGTTGACCCCTACGTACGCATGATTTCATCATATCTATTTAATATTCCGTTTGCACTTTAAACATGATACCTATATACTTTAAAGTATTATAAAATTAGATTTAATCTGCATTCAAAAATATGAGCCAAATATTACGAAGTACGCAAGGAACAAGAAGCCTCATTTACCTAATATAAATTGGTTTACATGCACTTCTTATAAACGCCACTAAGTTAGAAGTAAGCCACTGAAAGGCTGCCATAGTATAATAATATCATACCTTGCATCGTACATAAGAACTAACACAGGCCAATTCGAATTAATTGGATGACAAAGAGATCAAAAATATATGTTACTTTACTCATTTTTTATTTTTTATGAAATCCAAAAAATACCATTTAAAACTTTATTTTACAATAAGCTTTAATAAAATAATATTCACCATTTTTATCTATAAACAGGGCCCAACTTGGAGGGGAAACTAGGGGAGATGCAGCCCCGGGCCCCGATATTAATTGGAACCCCGGGCCCTTGTTGAAAATTGTATGCATTTTTTGTAGCCTCGACACATAGATGGAATTTGCTTTTGACTGGTTTACAATCGGAAGAAAAAAATAAAATAATTGTTTTGAAAACTTTTAGTAATACTAGGTGGGAGTGTCACGCGGAGTCCTGTAAAGCTATTATCTTAAATTATTTCTCTACAACTTTATTTAACATTGCCAGTTTCGAATTATGAAGCAGAAAGGACAAATTCAAAATTAGAACTAATTGAAAACGGCAGAAGAACGTCCCTTCACCAAAAAAATTAAACTCACTCGTTTGGAAAATAACTAATATACAAGTACTTGATTTTTTAGATCTAATTCAGAAGTTAAGTGAACAAAAATCTAGAAAAAAAACCATTATCTTAAATTTTAAATCATGTTAATTTTTTTATTTTATATTTTATTTATATTGGCAATGTTGAAAATGCGTTACCATTTTTACTTTGTGTACTATATACATTATGTAAATAAGTAAACATTTGTTTAAATTAAAAACTGTATCTACACTTTTTTACTTATATTTATATTTTTAATTTTAACATATTATTTATATTAATCAGTATTAAATAATAAATAATAATAAATAAATAATAATTACTTATAGACTTATGGTACAATTTATTTATAATCTTATAAAATATATTTAATATAAAAAATCAGTAAAGCAAAAAGATGAAATTTATAATTTAAGTTAATAATTTAGATAATAATTAATTTTGGGGCCTCCATCAAAAAACTAGACCCAGGCCCAAAAGTCCTAAGTTGGGCTCTGTCCATAAAATTATATAATTTTCTAAAAATAAAAAATATAATTGGTAATTTAAAAACTTTATACAAAATAACAACGAGAATAAGTTTAAAATGTCTATAATTATAGTTTTTTCACAACTTTTAATAAAAATTGTTCAAAAAAATGCCATTTAATTCTTCGAAAGATAATATAAACACAATTAATAAGTAATACTTTTTTTTTTATAAAATAAACCTTATGACTCTTATAAGTTTAAAAATGAAAATATCGCAATTCAGACGCAATTTTGTATGTGAGGTTAGGTAATAGTCAAGCTATATACTTCAGTGTTTCTTTTTAATTTAAATAACACGTAAAGACATCGCCGATTGTTTAGTTGTTAAACGAAAATGTGTGTTCCAATTTAACTGACTTTTTCAAATAGGATTTTCATTCGTTTAATTAATATAATTCAAATATTTTTACTGCTTTTTTGTAAGCCCAAAAACTAAATAATTAACATGCTTGTGAGTTCTTTATTCATTCTAAGTTGCATTAAAACCCTTCATTTGCCAACTTATTCGAAAAGTATTACATAGGAATATCGGTGTATTCAATAATTATTTGTTCTCGAATTGATCCCTTGCATTTTACCCTCAATTAAAAATACTTAACTCAGGGGCGCTGAACTGTTTTTTGTAGGTCGTGCAAATATAAATTTTAACCAACCCCTCATCTCTACCGAGAAATTCAAAAATATTATTTTTTTATTTAACTTTTTATCTCCACATTACTTTTAATGTCAGAAGTGTTAATTTTGAAAGTAAACAGATAAACATTGTTTATTAGGTACCTACTTACTACGAGCTACTGAACAACAAAATTGCTCGCACAGACACATGTACAAGCACAAGCACATATACACAAGTGTCTACTATGTTCACTATAATACCATACTATTTTTAATAATGTTATTTTTCAACTATGTTCAATTAAAAATTCGTATTCGCTGTTGTATTATCCTCATCACAACGTTAATAGCATAAATAATTATAATATAATATAACACTGCGCTTACGCAATTAATTTCGTAGCTTAACGTGAATGTAGGGTATTTACCAAATAGAAAGAAAGATTACAAAACATATATAGTTTAACCACTTTTGCAACGCATTGTATTTAAATATAAATGGTGAATAGAATCTCAGGTGTTTCACTTGCGATGCGATAACTATTCCATCTCAACACCGAAAAACGTTCGTTTTTATCGATTATCAATGCGGAATTATTGTATTGAGTTATATTCTTATTTTTAACGATGGGAGTTAAACTATAAACGTGGCACGATAAAAATTAAAAGTATATATGTACATAACATTAACAAAAAATACGAAATCGTCTAATCCAATATCCAATATCAAATCCGATGATTTACAACAGTATTTTCATTTAAACGCGGTTTAATAACGCCTGTTTATGTGTGTTAGAATATAGTCATAAATTAGGCAGATATAAGTAGCTGAAAAAGAGAAAAATATTTACAATCAACCCATAAAACATTAAAAATCTGTACAGAAAAACACATGACGGTCATAAAACAATAGTTACAATTATAAAAATAATAATATTTTAAAAATAATATCTTATCATTTAGCCCGGGTCATCGCAGTAGCGTATGAAAACGCGTTCATTTCATTTTATCGACACTCTGCGGATGCAACGATTCGCCAACATTTCGGTTACATTAATCCTAGCAGTGGCGATATAATGGATGCGAATAGGAAATTGGGAACGTCATCGCAACATAGACAATAGGTGATGGGACGGGAGAGTCCAATATGTTTACGGGATATTATTGTAATTGTTATCATTAATAATACTATTACTATTACTACATTACTTAACTTTAGTCGTCATCATTCAACGGTAATCAATCGTTGGATCGCGACGTGAAAAGTATTTAGGCATTGTTACACTAAACAATTTCTGTATAGTGTCTACAAACGTAGAAGTCGCAGTCAAAAAAAAAAAAAAAAAAAGCAACGAAATAGGTTAAGACACCATACACATGTTTCTTATTCCTTATGACGCGAGTTACATCATTATATTTAAAATATAAATAAGTCATTATACGCACCCATTAATATAATAATAGTGAGTAATAAAAACACATTGAATTCGTACGGCATTTATATTTTTTCATGAGATTCACGAGTGAATAAAAAAATAACATCTACTACATTAAAAAAAAAAAAAAGGTCTGGGACACCACCCCAGTATAAGCCAACCCTGTAAAAACGTAATAATAATGACTTGAAGTGCTGTTGCAATTAGAGAACATATTACATATTTATTATACGGGGTAATGGGACAAAAACTACCACATTTGAGATTGACGGTATAATTTTAATTTTTGAGTAGAAGGGTGAAAAAGAAATATGTTGTCTCAAATTTCGGAAAGTTTATATTAAATATGAAAAAACTGAATCGAAACAGAATGTCCGACAAATGATGTCCACGCATAACAATGCATTCTTGCTCGCCCAAGTTTCTCAATACTTTTCCCAACATTTCCACTTTGATTAAGTTTTACATCTTATTCAATCTCGTTAATGTTATCATTGAGGTTCACGGATTGTTAACATAAGCTTTTGACTTGAAATATCCCCACAGAAAAGAATTGCTTGGAGCAAGATCAGGTAAGAAACGTGGTCATGAAACGTTATCACTTCGAGAGACCTGGTTGATATACGGGAAAATTTGAACGCATGGGATCTATTAAAATTTTGCCTTGTTGAAACCAGATGTTTTCAGTGTCCATTTTATTTTCCCTGAGTAAAAAATGAAAAAAGTCTTGGAGCAAAACAATGTAATTTTTATAATTTGCCGTCACTGCCTGACTTTTTTCGTTTTCAAAAAATTAAAAGTCAATTATTACGATTTTTAAAAATGCACATCAAACCGTTACTTTTTCACTTTTTGTTGTTGATTTAAATCTCTTGGGTTATCATATGCCCTATTCTTGCAATTTTGTTTATTATCCTTATACGATATTATGAACATATCGTTCCGTGAAATGTCAAACATGTGCACACTAAATTGTTCACGTTGAAAATATCACGTGGAAAGATATTTTGGACAAGCATTATCTTGTAAGGATAACTTAACTTTCCATCACGTACTAAACAACGAGACGTTTGGTAATGCAGTGCGATATCGCCTCCCAAAACTACAATTACCTTGAATGCGGTTGTTTTTGCTCCGCCACCTTTTATTTAATATGTAAGACAAAGAACCACCCTCGTTGAGCTCTCGGGTTTTATTTCCGGGAAAGAATGTCAGGACGAAAATTGATCCCCGATAAGGCACCCCATCGCGGTCATACACGAATATAGATTCCGTACTGGACGTGCTCTATACATACGCCTCCTTCACTCATCTCATCAAGGGAAAAATGTTTCAAAAGGAGCACATATTCGGGTATACCATTCTAAGCGACTTAGACAGACTATACACTTCGACTATGACAAACTTTCATTTACCGGTATGGCACGTAGTTCACAAATTTTCTTGCTAATGCACACATGACGAGGCGGTACGAAAACAAGAGATGAAAAGCACTTCGCATCGGATAACAGTTTTTTCGTAATTCGATATTTTCGTGGGTGGTAAAAGATGCGCCTATAAGTGTGACCATCTAGTTACACCACACAATCTGATTATGAGTTTGATTTTCGGCCATGTTACAGACTTACAGATGCCGTTTCGATCAATATCCCCCCCATGAATAACGAGAATAAAACAAGATAATATAATTATATTTCATAAATAATTTATGAGGAAAATTGCATATACATCCATAGTAATCGACGAAACTAACTTCCCCCTCCGGTCAGGATATTGACAAAGGCTTTGCACATCAAACATTTTTTTTCTTTTTTTACAGAACTTACGAGTACGTTCTCGTACATACTTTCTTATGCATTAATCGAATAACACGCAGGGTTTCAATGCTAAAACTATCCTCTACATACAATTATATAAGAAGTACGAACTAAAAGTGGGCAGAACTTAAATTCATGGACGATTCCTGGAGAGGAAACTGGGGGCAAGTGCCATCTCTAGCTTTTTTACGTAAGAACATTTAAAAAAATTAAATTTCATAATAAGTACCTGACTATAACTATTATATGTTACGTCGCACATTGTTCCATTCAGATTGTCAAATTTGGAAGTATCTATTTAATTAATTTCGTAGAAGTAATTACGAACACATTTACATTCCTGCGTTTCATAGTAATACTTAAAGCGATTAAACCGTACAAACACTTGAATTAATTTTAAACAAGTCTTACGAATATTAGGACGATGAAATTTTTACCCGGGAGTGTAAACTGTACATGGTAGAATTCCACTTGAGAAATGTGCAATACAACCGCCTATAAATAAACGATAAAATCATAAAAACTCAATAGCAATAGCGCTAATGTTATTCCCCGTCCGTTTACTCGATATTTATTTATTCCCGTTAGTCGTTATTTAACGAGTCCCCTACGCAACGTCCTGCGGTGGTAAATCTACGTCATAATTACTATAGTACTATACACTAATACATTATAAATATTGCTATTATATTACTTAATACTACTATATTACTCGATAATTAACATATCATCAAGTAATTTTTTTTACCCAATGAACTTTCGTATAAAAATTATCTCATGTACAACATGATACTGAATTAAACTATTAAACACGGAAACCCGTCTTATTATACAATTTTTCTTGTCGAACAAAAAAGAAAATATTTGGATAATTTGACAATAAATTATTCAACAATATTCACGAATCGTTCAAATATATATATATAAATTATACAAGATCATTGATTACATATTTTAATATTTTATATTATTATTTGAAGTGTTAATATGCTCTAAGAATTATGTTCGTGTCTAATTCTCAGCTCGCATGTATAAACATAGACTGTTAATAGTCAGTATGTATAATATAATGAAATATGAATATATATATATATATATATATATATATATATATATATATATATATATATATATATATATAAATATAGTATCAAGAATATTATTACATACTATGCTGCGTAGTATAAAATTTTATTGTTGTACATTTTAAATTAAAAACCGCGCTTAACGCGTTTAAAACCGGTGTACACTCACAAACGTATAGTTTTAAAATACGTAGGTACATCTATATGATACATTTCACTTATATACTCTTTGTGTATAATTTGTTAGTAATTGTCAACAGATTTACCATTGCAAAACGAATTCACAGTTTAAACATTTAAAACCCTAAGACTCAACTAGTTATAATTATTATACGTTAATGGGGTTTATACAACGGAACGCCAACGTAAATTAGCTTTTGCGTCGCGATCCAGACAGCACATTAAAACATGCATTTCCCGTAAATATTTATGTTATTTCGCTTTGACTGACATGAATATTATTTAAATCACGAATTCCGCGTACGAAATGTATTCCCGAAGAATTTTAGCGTTTCCGTTTATACGGTTATTCGAAGGCACACGGCGTGTCAACATTTAGACAGAGGTGAAAGGATTTTGGAGGAAAATCGAGTCAGCAAACATTAAGTCATCCTGCTTTATTTAAAAGTTAATGCAAATATTTTATTATTACTGTATTTCCATAATTTATTGGTAGCACATCGTGTTTGCTAAACGCAAACACATTTTAAAATTTATTTAACTCCAGTGACAGCAATCTTAATTATATCTCTATTTATTGTGACGATATTATATAATAAATTTATTTGTAAATTAGTGGTATCATAAAAAAATTTGTAAAACTTATTTAAGCATAAAGGCATAAAATAACTATTATTAATTCATCTCAAATGTGTTTCTATATTATTATATGTAATAAAAATTTTCTTTTGTAAAAATTACATTTTTATCAAAATTATATTATTCACCCGCCAAATATTTTTTTTATTTTACGATTTAGGTAATTGGTAATAGTGGCCTATTCCGCTCCCCATTCCCCCTCCTTGAGGGTTTTTAGTAAGGTTAGTTGTTTCGATTATGTTTTAATTGGGTATTGTGGAACAAATTGTAATGGTAGGAGTGGTGATGGTGGCAGTTTTTTCTCCCAATACAATCGCTCTACCCCGAAAACAAAACCTCCAGTGACCGACTTCGAACACTTCTGTTTGTTTAAGACAAATAATTTTATACTCACGAGTCACACTAAATTATTTATTGTTCAAATAAAACACTTTGATTAATACTATTTATTCACTATCTACAGTCAAGAATTAAAATTCAAATATACTCCTACAACTGAATATATTACACGAAAATAATTTATACTTATGGCCTCAGATTATGTGAATCGTCGATTTTTTATCGAGTTTAGAACGGTACTCATACATTTAAACCTATTATAAAAATATGATTCAAGGTAAATATACTGGTCAACTTAATTTACAATAAAAATCTAGAATTATGGAAAAACAGATAATTCCTATTGATAAATCTTATCCGAAAACTGACGGATCAAACTTTCTGTCAACAATATTTGAAAATATTAAAATTAAATTGCTTATCATTATTGAATTAAATCATTGCGTTAAACCATAAGCGTGCGTACGGGAGATGCCAGATGACCTCGGCATCTCTCGAAATGTTGTAAAATGGGAGTCCTACAAGAGTGAAAGGCTCCTATTTTAACTGATATTACTCAAATTAAATGTTGGTAAAAAAATTATTATGTTTTGTAAAATAAAAGATAAAATGTTCATGCAAAAACTTCTTAGGATAATATAACGGTTACAATTAGCTGCAAAGTACAAATCATAAATAAATGAAACTATCTGAGAAAAATATACAACATTTAATGAAAACTAATGAAAGGTTACAGAGAAAAACGATCATAGTTAATATTCTAAAATGTTCAGTATTGCAATTGTAAAGTTTCAGAACTCAAAAAAACCAAGATATCAAATACAAAATAATTAAAAAAAAATGTATATTTGTATTACAACTTATTTTAGATACAATGAATCAAAAAAAATATTTGATTCTTTAGAAAACTAACCAACAAAATAATATATTATCTGATTTTTTTCTTTTTTTGACTATTACCGTTTTTTCACGTAACCCTTCAAATTTATTGGGATTAATATACCAAAACATTAAAAGAAAAATTAAAGTTATGTTTATTTAATCACTTATATATTATAATTTATAAAATATAACTACACGTTTTGTTAAGAAAAGACTCAAAAATATTTTAATCACTTCCAACAATACAAATCTACGCATACCTATGAGTAAAACAATACAAAACGTTGTAAGTGGTTAACAAACAAAATAACGTTTAACGAAACAGTTGTATATTATTTGGTATGATGTGAATCATGTCTACGCGTGTAAATTATTTTACAGGGTAAATATCGTAAAAATAGATCGTGCGTATCATAAATAAATACATAATGACAACCTTACTTGAAAGTATAAACATATAGTTAAAAATTGGACATTATAGAGACAAGTCCAAAAATAAGTATGAAATGATTATTAGCATAATATAATAATATTAAGTTCCATTTAAACACACCAAGTAACAAATTAAAAACGTGAAAACTTTAAAGTATAAGATAAAGTGGCAATGACGATTGAAAAGCTTCTGATCAAAAACATGATAACTTTCTTGTTCCTATATTGATTTTTATTAGTGAAGAGGAAAAAAGAAAAATAAGACCTAGTTTTCATCCCACCCATTGGGCCATGTGCAGTTTATATTTTTTACAATTTGATGACTAAAACTACTTGACCTCAATACACTCAGGAATTCCTGACATATTTTGAATGGTATAATGGAAATTATTTTAAATGTCAAAAATACTGTTTATCTTGAACATGTAAATTTTATTGAATTATTATTAAATTTTTTAATTTCAAATTACAAGTAAATCTCAAACTATTATAATTTGGCTTTCGACGTGGATTCGCTGTAAACATCTCACTCCATATAGGTTAATGTGAACTTGAAATATGTCTTTAAAAAACTGTTTTCAATTATTATTTGGACACAGCTTAGATGTTATTTTTAACTTCAGTGTAAACACGAAGGGAATTTGTTTAATGTCAGCAGGTACATGTGTACAACGAACGAAATGTAGCCAATTCGTAGGTCATTGAGCCTTTCTGATATCACATGAATCAATAAGCTGATTCCACACACATAAATATATATATACATACATTTACTTTGTGTATATTATAAATAACCTCGAACATTAATGTCAAATACATTAGTGTAAATAATTCAACTCAATACGTTGAGTTATTAATATAAAGAATAAATTAAGGTTCGACACCATGCACATAACCATAGCTTATGAACAAATCAAATCGATAAAATGCAGTTATACAGTAATTCTAATACTTATAATACCTATTTAAACAAAAAAATACAATGATATCATAACTTCGGGGAATGTCAAGATATTATAATTAATAATGTAAACATTTACACGTTTTAGACAAAATAAATAATATAACTAGGGCGAATATTATTTCTATATTAATTGCCGATTTAAAATAATAATAATTAAAACAATACATATAATAATTATGATTTTAGGCAACCGTGCCACTAGCGTGACATGGACAAGCGTGAACACGTGAGGAAATTGCCTCCTCTGGCTTCATCCGAAGATCTCAGTGAGGATTTATTAGACAGTCCGGAAGCAGATATCAGAAGCAAATGTTTAGAAGGCATCGAGGAAGTGCCGAACACACCGGCCAAGTCGCCGAGACAACAGACAATATGTTTGGCGATGCCAAACACCCCAAGAATAGACATCTCTCGAGCCAGCAGTTCTTCGCACCACGACGACAGTAGTCCCGAGAGAGATTTGTTTGTCGGTGAGTTCAAGTATAAGATTGATCTAAACATCGCGATGTAATTATACCTATCTTTGTCTATTTCTCTCTCTCTCTCTCTCTTTCTCTCCCTCTATCATCATTTTAAGTCCATTTGTATTTCTCCTTATATTTTCTTTTGTTTCTTTACGAAAATAATGAGTTATGAGTATTGTGAGTTATGACATAAACACGCATTACGACAAATTAAATTAAATAGTTTTGAAACCAGCGGTACACGTGCGCATGCATCTTTGCCCAATCATTGAGACTCGAATGCAATTATGTGTAGAATATCTGTGGTAAATTTATTTATTGGTTCACTGCCAAAACGTGAATCGCGTTCATCCATCGAAATCAAAACTAAATTTGAATCCAGGTCTTTAATAAAAAGCTATAGAACACGTACAATAGCTAAAAATAATGAGCCTTGTACGCCGGGGGTTGGCGAATTTCAGACATTTAACAGACCTGTTTATCAGACAGTTAAATGTTTATGATACATCCTTGGCAAACATTCTATCCAATTAAATGGAGTTCCATATGAGCGTTTGACAGATTATAATTATTGCCAGATAAAATTTTTTTAGTTCTAAAACCCATGCAAACACATGTTTGTTTGGATAAACATTTGACTGTGACATGTTAAACAAATGTCGTATAACGTGATTAAAATATATATAATTGAAACCCGGCGGAAGCAACGGGTATTAATATACATATTGCATGGAATTTTATAAATTTGATTATAATTTTTTTGTTTTACTAAAAAATGTTTTATTAGTTTCACTGTTGTTATTTATCTGTGTTAGACGCCGACGGAAAATCAATTGAATCTGTAAAATCTTGTCTGGGATACACCGAAGAAATTATACCTGATCTCCATAGCAGCACCGAAGAATTAAACTTTCACGACTTAACCGAGTCGGAAATTAGGAGGCGGCGGTCAAAACTGCAGCCTCAATACGCGGTATTAATTTAACATAAATAACATTTAATCCTTCTGTAATAATAATCACAATATATTGCAAACAAGTTAAAGGTATCATATTAATAAATCTAACCATCTTTATTCCATTCCACTCTTATTCAAGCTTAATAGTATTCCATTGTGATTTTATGTTGATAGTATTTTAATATTCTTATAAATAAAATTTGTTAAATAATCGGTGTATTAAAAACTGACATTGTAAAATAACAGTGGTTTATATAAACATAAATATGTAGTAATTCAATAATTCTTGGAACCGTATAATTTAGTAAACTAAATATCTTTAAATATTAAGTTTTACGCACGAACGATAATATTATGATTCAAACAATTCAAACGTGTGAATCATAAATTATTTTAATTTTATAGAACTTTTTAATTCTGAGTTCTCAGAAAATATAAATATAATGACTATTTAAAACTTAAATAAAAATTGAAATTCTAATATTTAAGTCCTTAACAAAATTCAGTGTTAAACGTCCATCTGGTAATTTTTAATTTTACATTACAATAATTACGTGTAATAGTTAGTATAAAGGTTGATCTAAATCTAAATATTGATTATAGAATAAACAGATAGCACATATAATGTTAATATTCCGCTACCACTCATTGGATGCAACGTATATAGAGCGCTGTATACCTTGGTTGCAACGTTGGTGCGGTGGTCCCTTTATCTTATGTAAATTAAGATGGTGATAGGGAACAGTTTTAATTGTAGGGATTGTAGTGAAGTGCGGGGGTAGCTTATCATCTAGAGGCGGGTAGTTGCTGTAGTTCTAAAAATATCATTTATTCCGATATTTATTAGAAAGGGTAGTACCGTACAGTGTTGGGCAAAATTGTATCTAGATAATTATTTGAATAAATATTTATTCGAATAAAAATGTATTCGACTAATTTTTAACCATGATTAGTTGAATACAAAATTATTGCTACACGGCATACTACAGTATTGACATGTAACTATTATCGCATATAGTACTAGCTTACCCTGCAATTCTTCGCTATTGTAAGATTTCTCAGATATTTATTTGCTATTAATTTTTTGGATGTAAAATAATTATTTTTATTTTAGACCACTTTTAGTCACGTTCATTCTCATAGAAACCGGGCGAAACTTCTTCTTCTTCTTCTTCTTTTGCCTCGCCTTCCTTCCAACTATTTGGGGTCGGCCACCCTTGTCCTACACCTCCACTTTACTCGGTCAATCACATCTCCTCTGCACACACCGACAGCCCTCATGTCATTCTCCAAAGTCTCCAACCATCTCTTTTATGGTCTTCCTCTTCCTCTTTTCCCTTCAACATCCATCTTCATAACCACTCTTACTGCATTCGTTTCCTCTCGCCTCATCACATGCCCAAACCATCTCAGCCTATTTTCTCTCATCTTGTCCACAACTGGCGCTACACCAACACTACCGGGCGAAACTTCAATTTTTAAAATTTTAGGATTTTTTAATTTAGAAATCTAATAAAATAAATAATAAATGAATAAAAAATAATTAATAATTATCTGAGAGCAATTATTATTATTAAATTCAAATTTATTATCGATGAAACATTTAGTATTTATACTGGTATTTACTATCCAAGTACAATAGCAGGCTCACGAGTCCGGAGTCACAATTTTAATCAGAAATCTATTTCGGTAGAAATGTCAATAACGATGGTCATCACCAGGTGAACAGTGTTTGCGCCTATTTAGAAAAACCTTGATTGCGCTTAATAACATTTAATAATACTTGTTTGCGCCCATAATACACGAATTTGGCAACATCGCAATATAACTTAAAGTCCCAATTTTTCAGACTTCAAACAGAATAAAATATAATATAACTACTAATTATTCCAGTAATAAATTACTAATCAATACATTTGGCAACAACGCATAGTGGTTCAAAAACGAAAACAGTTGACTTAAATGAACATAAAGAATTTAAAAATAGAATATTCAACGAACAGTAATGCAACAAAACGCGAAGCTTAAATTTTAACCACACCAGAATAGTTAAAATATATTTTATTCTGTCATTTCAAAGTAAAAAAGTAAAATGAGAAGTTTAAGTTTTATTGCGATGTTGCCAAATGTTTGTATTATGCCCGCAAATAAGTATTATCAAGTTTTATTAAGCGCATTCAAGGTTTTTCTATATAGGCGAAAATACGAAATTTAGACGTAAACACAGACCCCCTCAATCACCACTCACCCATTTGGCGATTCAGTCGTAATCGTGGCAAAATAAGAACAAAAATGAAATTTTTAGAAAAATGATTTGTTCATTTACGTAACGCTATCTATTGGCAGTCTATGTACACATTATTTTAGTAGCCGAAACCCCCTATACCATGGACTATCTTTTTAGTCTATAATCAATGATCTAAAATATTATATGACAATAGTATTTGTTAATAATTATCTAATATTTATTTACAGGTTTCTGACGCTACTATGGATACGGATTTTGCTGCTGATCGAAGAGATACAGCTAGCGAATCCGGTTTTCTTTGCATTAGTGGCCGTAGTAGCCGCGTGTCTTCAGTAGGTTCAGTACACTCGACTGCTTCTATAGCTTCTGCAGCATCACGTTTATCTGCTGCATCGAATTATTCCAGAGCTTCCCGAGGTTCATCGCCACATAGAGTTCTTTTGGAGACGTCCTTTTGTGGTCCAAAATCACCTGAACACTTTGCCAATCGCCAGCTGGTTCTTAGCAACGACGACGACGACGATCTGAGTGAACCAACAGTCAGACCAAAATTAGCTGACATTGAAACTCAAACCGAGCAAAGGCCAAAAAAAGTCCACGTAGAATCTGTAAAGAAAGAGATAAAAAACGATCAAGTTAAAGCAAAAGTAAAAAAAACAGTAAAATCAAAAGAAATAAAAGAAGTAAAAGTAAAAAGAGAAACGAAAACTCCAGTCATGGAGGATAAACCGAATGAAAAAAAAATTAAAGAAAAACCTACTTCTAAAGTAAAAGTTGTTCTTGATAATCCAAAAACACAAACATTTGTGCCTTTAGATAGTCTTGATGATGATGATGTAGAAATAATTCAGGGTAATGCGCCTAAACAAGCTCCCGCAGCTATACCTTTAGAAAAACCTCGACAAAAGGTATCTACTGGGGAAAATCAAATTTACATTCCATTGAAAGCAGATCCAAACGAACATGGATCTGCAAATCCTACTAGCCCTAAGCGGTTAAAACCATTTACAAATCCAACATTGGTAAATTTCATTAACAGGGATCCAGCTACTATAGAGTCATCGTCTAGAAGAATAAGAAGACCAGTTAGATCAGGCTCACCAGGAATCCGAGAAGAATTTCAAAAATTCATAGCAAGTACAGATGAAGAAGCTGATGGCAGTTCAGTAAAACCTGTGAAATTAAGAAAACAAATAAGCGTTGATATGAACAAAAGAAAATCTATCGATCAAGACTGCTCTTCCAGATCTATGTCACCGTCTATATTTGAAGAGTTTCAAAAATTTATTTCTGAACCAGAAGATGGAGATCTAAATGTAACGAAACTAGAATCAAAAAATCGTTGCTCAGCTATTTCTATAACAAGTCGTGAAGTCCAGTCTGTAGTTGGCGCAGGATTGACAGATAGTCCAAATCTTGGAAGATCATTATCTCCATCAATACACGAAGAATTTCATAAATTTATAGCACAACCAGACGACGAAGAAAAAGGTATTATACATAAAACATTGCCTCATTCAGCATATAAAAACCCAATCGAAGGAAGCCCTTCGTTGTCGACTTCGAGTAATATTCGTTCTATCTCGCCGAGTATTTATGAAGAATTTCAAAAATTCATAGTAGAACCAGAAGGTAATGATAATTTATTACCACCACCACCACCGAGAAAACACGATAATGATTTACACCCAGACGAAGCTCCTAGTAGTAGATCGGTGAGTCCAGGAATTCTTGATGAATTTCAGAAGTTCATAAGCGAACCGGATGATGATTTATCCGGCAGAAAAAAATGTGACCCACCTCCTCCACCAGCTAAGACTCAACAAATGATTAAGGTTCAAGTACATTGTACTCCGGGAAGTCCACCACCTGGACAAGTAGTCATTAAAAATACAGGAAGACCTAAGTCTGATGACCTTGTAAAAATCATACCACTTAAAAGCGAAGATGAAGATTCAGAACAGCTACAATCCGTATCTTCATCGCAAGCTCAGATCCTCAGGAGGCGTTCCGAGTCTTCCAAGGAAGCCAGACCGAAAACCGGTAACCAATAAAATACCCAAAAATCGGTTTTTGTTCGGCACCTTTCCTTTTTTTTTTTTAGTTGTTGAACAAATCATAATAACCCAGTGCTTTCTTAACTGCTGTTTTTAGTGCGCATAACAGATTAATATATTTTTTGATAAGCTGAACGTGATAACTAAATATTATATATACACTTGTTAATAAAGCATCTAAATAATTAATATCCCATACTGACATGAAAAATTGTTATATTTCACATGGTATTTTGATTACAATCCTTTTACAAAATGACTAAACTTCATGTTGTATGGGGAAAATTTTGAGGAGTAAAATAACGCATTAAGTATAATTTACTCTAATTTATTAACTTATTTCATAAAAAATAAAAATTAATTTCTAAAATTTGGTACTTAACTAAATCAGTATTTTCATAAACATAAGAGAAGTTTATTTTTTGTTTCTTAATTATTGCAGTAATTTTTTCTAAAAATATAACATTTATTAATTCTAAATGTGATAAACATAATATATAAATAAATATACTTAAATAAATATACTTTAGAGCATAAAAAAATTAGGTCTTATAATAATAAATTCTTTCAAATATTTAATGTATATAAAAGAAAAATGTATTATTAAAAATAATTGAAAATTCTATTAATTACACGAGCAAGCTCTTTATGCTTAGGCGCCCTTAACATAATTATACCAACTTAATATTACTTAGGTTAGGCCATATATTATAGTAAGACTGAATGGCGCATAGAATTCAATAGCTAGTTGCAATTAAAAAACTAAGCAATATAAATAATAATAATAAATACTTTTAACTATGGCTATTCGATAATTCTTAAAAGAGATTTTAGTAATTCCATTGTGTTATTTCAAACACTTGTAAAATATAAGATGTCAAATATCGGATATAAGTCCTCCTGGGGTGTTGAAATGCGAAAGAATCAACCGAGGAAGGATACTCTCGTCGAAGACGTACAGAGGCCTCTACTCATTCGCCATCCCAATTAGTTTTCCGTGTGTTATTTACTATCTACTAATATTCAAAAAATTTTACTATTTTGAACGACATTATAAAAAATTTGTACTTTAGGTACACTGGAGAAATCTAAGGATCGCAGAGGATCGAGCCGTTCACTAATTGGATCACTTCTACAACGAGCTAGTAGCTTCAGAAGTATAAGCAAAAAATCTCCAAAACGATCTAGTGCATCGGAATTTGTTGATATCGATCCAAAGTTTACTAACGTCGAGTTTAAATTCAATCAAGACGTAAGTGTCAGGAGGATGATTGAAAAACGTTTGAATGATAAAAAATTTAAATAGTCATATAATTTCAGATTGAGAAAGATACGGTTATCATTCCACTGCATTCCCCTAACGACAGTCCCGAAGAAATTGCCGATAGCGATTCAGATTCCAATATTACAAGAGCTGTTGTTCACGTTTCGTATGAACCTAAACTTGTAGATGTAGATACTAAGTCGACGAAACGACAATTACTATCCGACAAAACTGTAATCATAAATGAAAACAAAACTCTTAACGGATCTATCAACAAGGTTGACAATGTCGTCGACGATACCGCCGGAAATATAAATATTGTCAAAGATAATGGTGAAAAAAACCACGGAAACGACTACTGTACGATTACGAACGATTTAGCGAAACTCGAAGAGTCGTCATTGTCGCCCGGAATAAGTCGGTAATTATTTTTTTTAAATAAAATATAAAACATTTATTTTTAGGATATTAAGTAGAGATATTTTTAATTTTCTACGGAAATTTTTTTTTAAATATTTTATTATAATAAATGTAGTAAATATTATGTTTTAAAGACGCGTGAAATAAATATCCGTGATTTTCTTATTAATTACCCGTGAATTAAATGCACGTATTTTAGTACACATGATCACGTGAATCTTTATTTGCACTCAAATTCGAGAGCTCTAGTTTTTTTCGACACATCATAGTAATAAATAAACCCGATTGAAAAATATCCTTTTATTCCTAAATACTGTTTATACTATTAACTATTATGTACTATTTTACGTATTGTTCGGTCGTTAAACAGATCGACAGCTGATCCCATACATTCTGCGAACAGTAACGACACATCACCGGACTCGGAAGTGATGTCATCGTTATCGATTGCCGCCACCGAGGAGGAGAAGAAAAAATTATTCAGCCATCCCAATTCGGTGGACGAAGAATTGCCGCACGTGCCGACAACGCTTCCACTTGAAAGGTAAGGCGCGTATCTGCGCATTAAGATATAATATTATACAATACTACGATACGTCGCAGAGACGTCTGAGAAGAGTGCAGATGTTGATTAAAACACGTTAATGAAAACGCTTGGGATTAAAAAATAACACCGAATTAAGTAGGAAGTTGATGCCACGTTCAGATAAACTCGTTAAATTTTTAAGTATGCTCATTTTTTATGCTTAAACTATGCAACTTTTAAAATCCTGATTTATGGAAAGTTTTCATTACGCAGAAGATTATATTTTTATTTCCCAAACTATACATTTTTTTGTTTAGAAACGCCATTTTTTTCGCAAATAATAAATTATTCATATCTTTTTTTCGGAACTTTTGATGTAATATAGCCAATATTAGAACCATATGTAAATATGTATATTATAGACATACTTTCGCGAAATTATCGCACTTCGTTCTGCGACGGCGAGGCGAACAGTTTCTCGTAGCGTTTTACCATAAAACAGCTAATGTTTACCGCGTCGCTTTCAGATCGGTAGCCGTGCCCATCGTACCGGTTAAGCACCGAATCGCAGAAACCAGGACTTGTTCGTTGGACAGGCCGACCAGATGCAGTACGCCCAGCGCCGACTTGCCTTCGGGCCTAGGAACGTACGCGATCGCGGCTGCATTCGAAGAATCACCGGCCGTCACCAGCAAAATACAAATCAAACTTCCCAAGTAAGTTGGTCAACGCAAGTCAGATTAGTATACATACGGCTCGGTATCGTTTTCAACGTTTTTTATTTGTAATCGTTTTTTTCCACAACTATTAATTTAAACACAATATACACTGTATCCATAGGCGAAACTACGGTCCGGCCTAACAAGGCCAGTCTAATGACAACGCTGCAGCGTTGATACACCCTACGATTACCATTTCAAAACTCGTATTGAAAATCGCCCGTTTATTAAAATACAAATTACAATAAGAGTCTAGAGTTTGACGTTACCTCAATCCCATAGTGATAAACATTTTTATGACAAATCTTAATCATTGCTCATACGTAGGTATTATGATCAACTGATTTATTATTATAATATAATATGAAGAGAACAAAAGTCGTAAATCTGCTGAATGTGTTCACAATTTAAAATAAATCATACAACTTTTTACTCACAAAATGCGACATAACTATATTAGCCTTCTATCAGTTTGGTAGTTGTTAATTCCTTAAGCGGTCATTAATACGAATATGTAAATACGTATAATTATAAGACTTCCTACTCACGATGTCAGTAACTAAGAAACATTATACTCACTCCCAATGACCGGCCGAAGTCGGTGTTCATGCGTTTCGGATGGTCGGTGGTCTTTCGTTATCTAGGGCGTAGGTAAGCCGGAATACTTAAGTCATACGACCTTAGAGATGAAAAATAGTCTGACGCCCAACGATGATGATGTCGCCTAGTTTAGTACATAGAGTAATATAGAGACGCCGTTCCCTATAAAGTCTGTATAAATGATTTGAAGCGCAAACTACCTCCCAGCAGTGTAATCATTTTTAATGACCTAACCTATTGTACCATAGTAAATGCGCTCTAAAATAGCTAGATGTGTATGATAATAAGTATAATTACCGTATAAATATAATAATAATATTATTGTACTGTAAGGATTTATTGATAAGCAAGTAATCGTGAAATTAAGTAAATAATAGTATCACAAATTACATGAACATAATCTGTGATTGTATTATAATTTACGACATTTACGATATATTATATACTTATTAGTAATTACTATTTTGTTTAAAAAATTACTATTATTTGTGAATTTATTTATTATTCGAAAATGCCAAGCATTAAATTCAATTAAAGATGGTAGGCACTATTATTCTAAATTTTAACCTTCCAGCGGGCACGTTGTTGTAAATAATACATAAGCTTTATATTTATTTGATTATTCAAGAAAAATAAATTTAAAGCTGTTGTATACTGTTGTATACTTATATTCTATTTTTATCATATTGATTGTCATAGGTATTCCTCTAAAATATTATTATTCAAGTTTTAGACTATTTTTCAGTTCAATTTATTGCAGACAATCGACGAAGTACTTATAGATTTGTCGCAAAATACAACACGCACCATTCAGTGTACCAACGCTAAATACAAGACGGTTCTTTCAGCGTACCAGACTTATTATTATTACTTATTAAAACAAGAAACTTTGCGTTTACATCTATGAATTGCACCAAGTTTATGAGATTTGTATGTAAGATTTTCTGTGGTTTTTAAATATTGTTTATGTTGTGAGTAATAAAGATTGAAAATATTATCAATTGTTGTATTCATTTATGTTTAAAAAAACTCTCTTAAATAAAATAAAAAGTCTTATACGCTAGCATATTAAAATCAATTAAATAAATCTAAAAAATACAATAATTATATTATTATTGTATTTATATGGTAATTATACATAATATCTAGCCATATATTGGAGCGCATTTACTACGGTACAATTGTTTACGTCTTTAAAAGTGGTCACTCTGATGGGAGGCAGTTAGCGCTTCAACTTGATTATAAAATGCCTTCTCTATATTACTCTAGATTTAGTAGAATTTGGCGTGTTATCACATTAGTGTTAGCGTAATCTTAGTGATAAATTATTCAAAGATCGTTTTTTTTGTTTTGCCTTTAAGTCCACAAAGCCATTGATAAGAAGAAATTAATTTGTAAAATACCCATCATAATTAAATTAGTGTAAATAAATGGGTGAAATTGTTCAATATTTCATTTTGACTTGTATACAATTTTTACAAAAACAAAATGTAAACTAAATTATATTGACCAATTACTTGACCAAAAATTAAAAAAAAATTACTAATTTTTAAAATTACCTACACTAGTAGAATTGAAAGATGTATCAGAACTTTCATAATCAAAGATTTTCTTTTTTTTAAGAGTTCTTTAGGTCGTAAACTTTGTTGATTGTAAACAATTTATCATTTGAAAAATATTTATGAAAACGTTAGGCCTGTAAATTCAAAGCTAAGCGCGGAGCCCAGGGCGAAGGCCCCGCTCGCTCTGCCCAAGAGACGGTCCTGTCAACACTCACATTTCGGATAATAATAATTGCCAAAAGATTTTTCATGCAAACCTCATTTTCTTGAACTAGAGTAAATTCACTCGGTGCACTCAAATATTTTCACCTATTGATAATCTCTACATCTCTGTATATTTCTTCTTAACATACAATTAACTTTTGGCTTAGTCTAATATTTATTCAAATTTCTAGTTTCGCCTATGATTGCATGTAAGCCGCGATGAATCACTAATGATTATGAATAACCTATATAATTATACTGTATACCGGACGGACGCGTTTGTTTTGCAGAAAACGGTTAGTTTTGAAGAAACAAGCTTCCTCGTTGACCAAATAGTGTCGTAGCTCGAAATCCCCAACTAAAAAGGTACGAAAATACCCGGATCGCATAAAACATCGTGGCATTGAGGCACGTGTGCATGCAAAATATAGTTACCAAACAATATTGGTGCGCGTAAACTATGGCGTACATTATTGTACGCGGACGTTTCGTGTTACGTAGCTTCGTGTTCATGTTCTTGGAACAAGTTCAATGTAAATTATGTGTCTGATCTGATTTGATTTATTTTACCTTAACGTGTTTGTTGCTTCGTTCGTAATTATATATAACGCGTGAAATTAGACTTTTTTTAATAACATAATAGCCATTTTGATTTTCCCGTTAACTTTTCTGCGTCAAAAAAAAAAAAAAAATCACTTGCGGAAAATAATATAGTTTTATAATATCGCACGGTTTGAAACGACGTTAATGAACTGCGTTATAACTATATGCTAATAAAATATTTATATAACTGCGACTTCGTAATTTTAACAACAAACAATATTATATTTATACGTTATCATGACCAAACATCCTTTATATTGCAGTTTATTTAATTAATCCGATCGGTAACAATATATTACAATACTGTTGTAGTATACGATACTTTGACTTTGTTTTTTTTAATAATACCGTTGATAATTTATTAGCTGCCTATATTTATTTAGCTATTAAAACCAATATTTTTTACAACCCATGTAGCCTATTAACACATATAATTGTTGTTTTGTTTAACCGTTAACCCCGTTTTTTGTCTGACAATTCGAGCAGCAGAGGTCAACCCGTAGGCGTTTATCGTATTTTTGCCAAAGCATGAGTTAAATATTTCACGTAAATGTTTTGAACATTGTTTTTCAGCGCAAAAAGTACAATATTGTGATTTGAAACAATACATATATATTATACGAACACGTCTATGAAATAACGCTTTTAAACTTTTAACGTCCTAATAGAAATACACGAAAAACGATTTGGTGGAAAATTATTTTCCTTTTTGCGGTGAAAATAACAACTGCAAGAGACACAAATTTGGTCTTTTGGATGACATTTTTCACTGTCGATGTGCGTTAAAAAATACCGCAATAATTTACGTGGAACATGTTAAACTTTTAAATTAACATCGTACATTTATCGTAACGAGCAGCGGTGGACTTTTTTCTCCTTCTTGCGCCATTTACGAGGGTCTTGCGATAACATCGTTATAAATCCGATAAAACCTTTATCAAGATGTGTTAAAGAGATCCTAAGCGACATTCGCTACTGGAATCTCTCTTTAGACTTTACGACACAGTAGTATAATACTGTTATTTATGTATGCGTATATTTTACCTATTTCGCAGCAGTAGAACGCAATGTAATTTTCGGTTTTTCTTCTTTTTGTTTTATTTTCCTATTTTCTCTCTCCATCTACGTCGACGCGGTCTAATTAATGTACCGCGGTATACATCGCACGCGCGCAACATGGTCGTCACCGCCCAGCGTCGCGTGTTCATTATATTTTTGAAACTAATGTATAGTGTTTTGGCCGACGCTCTATAAATAATATATATAATATAAACCTACACGTAACATATATCCACGGGTTGATAGTCTGAAAACGAATCTGCACGCCAAATCCGCCAAGTTTTTTAATAATCTAACACTCGCCAGCATCTCTTATAAAACGTTTCACGTGTTTTCGTGACGCCAATCTTCTGATAACGATACACATGTGCACATTGTGACGTTGTAATTTAATAATTATAATTAATAATTATAATTTGTTGTAACGTCTTTCCGTAAAACATGACAATACATGTATTGTCATGTTTTACGGAAAGACGTTACAACAGTAATTTTGAGATTAAATCGTTTAACTAATTCGCAATATGATTGGAAGTCAGGACTTGAGGTAAAATGTTAGCGATCCACTTTTTATATCAACTAGATATAAGGTTTCACCGCTACTGTACTAAGTACGTGTACCTACATAAATACCCACTAACAGCACTTATATTCCTAAGGCTGGACAAGTTATATGATTTTTTTTAACTCGTTAAGCTTAAAGTTGAAGTAACGAGTTTTTCTTATTGACTTGTACACAAATGATACCACGTGACTGTAAATTTATTTAACAGATTAGCTGATAAGTAGCTGCATATTGTGGACAAAAGTAGCTCATTGAGTAACTAAAGTTATGTTACCATCAACTTATTAGTAACATAACTTTAAAATCTCGTTTATGCTCAGCTTTGCTTACCACTTCTAACGTACTCGTAATTGATGTATACCATACCTACTTACCATGTTATAATATTATAATAATTGTGTATTCTATGGGCTATAGTTGTCCGAAGTATATTTTTATTTTTTCGTCATATCGACGGTTATCTGTGTTATTAACGATTCCCACTGATTGCTCGCGTAGTACACTTATTATAAAGATTACGTTTACACGATTTTAATTATTTTCTTTTTTCATTTCCTCCCCCCCCCCCCCATTCCACGCCCTCGCTCGCTCTCTGAAGGTTTAAGAAAACAACAACTGTCCAAACGACTTCCACCGCGACGAGCAGCTTTTATAATACCGATCCGCCGAGACGCCGCAGGGCTCGCAGCGTGAACGTACCGATGAGCTGTTCGCGCGGCCACTGGGTCGACTTCGACAACGACAACTGGAAGGACGATGCGGCGCTGAAGCCGAGGTCGCCCAAGAAAATCACCATCCTGCCGATGTCCATGAGACCGCGTAGGAGGTCGTCGTCGACCAACGTGGCAGACTCGCGGTGCAGCTGCGACTGTCACCACAACCACGACCCGTGGCCTATGACCAGAAACCGAAGCGACACGACGTAATGATAAAACGAACAGATAAAAAACTACCGTTCGGGTTTCGTTCATTTTCAAATTTACTAATTTCTTTTTTCTTTTCGTCGTAATAAACACATTTAATATAATATATTATATATTTATTATTCGTATACAAATTGAAATGTACTAATTAATTTTCAACAGGAAACGATAATATTATATATTATATTATTATATTATTACTATTATTATTAATTTATTTATTATTATTATTATTATTATTATTATATGTACATTCGTATGTTGTTGAACACTACCATAAATTATATTATTAATATTTATATTATAAATACTTACGCCAATCTTGTCGCCGGACGAGACACGTAATCCACGTTTTTTATCCCGAAAACAGATGATACGAAATTCTCTATATTATACGATAAAAAAATGAATAAAGAAAAAAAAACCAAATATAACAGTTAAATTGTACACACTGCCATATTATATTATATACATTTTTGGGCCAACGACGATAGTACGACGGTTTCGACCAAACACGATGACAGTTTTATATGCTAACGAAAAATGTTTAAAAACAAAATTGTTCCTTGGCCATTTTTCCACTTCCATTTTAAATTTATATATTATTATACATACGTAAACAGTTTTTACGGTAATAATTTAGAAAAAATAAAAAATATTCTCAACTAATTCATTTTCATAGAAATTTTATTGTTATTATATAAATACACGTCATGCGTGTCTTACATTAAGATGTGTTAAAAGTTCCTTTAGGGCCATCCTGGTGAACGATTATCATAATATATGAACTTTTTTCTAAAAATTATCTAAACATAATAATTTATATTATGTACGCTTCTAAACCCAATATTCCCATAGATAACAGATCATAAATAATTATTCTATTACTTATGGTTACTCCCATATAACGTTCTATAAACTTACAACGGGACAGTTTTTACCTACCTATTTTATAAGTACATAATGCAATGTTATTCATGCATTGTTGTTCTAGTTGATTGCGTGTGAAAATCTGACCAAAGATTTCATGTATGTAATACTATTGATGTGGGGCTAACTGTGGTCAAGGAACTTTTTTCACGTAAATACTATTTGTTTATTTTGTTTTTTTAGAATTTTTTTTGACATATTTTAGAAAAATACACACCTAAGTGTTTAATACATTTATTATTATTTATTGTTAAGTTTTAAATTCTAGATGTTTTAGACCAAATAAATAGAATAAAATATGTTGAATAGGATGTTAAATATTTTATACTTGATTTATTGCCCATATAGATGTTTCGATTATAGAATACCATTGTTTTCCCTCAGACAATGCGTTTAATAATAATATGTTTCTCAAGTTTTTAGATATGTTTTCCACTCGGATAAATGTTGTTCACGTAATCAATTAGATGTTAAGATTTAACCATAAAGTGAACAATTTTTTATCGATACAAAATAATAATAATACAATGTACGTATTAATGATTAATGCGATTTAGCGAAATATAATGCTAAATTAACTAATTTGATTCATTCTTCAATATTGTGTTTTGTATTAATTTTTTTTTTTTAATTTTTTCAAAACAGATTGCATGAAATCAAGTCTACTTAACGTACGCAATTAAAGGTACGACTGATTTGTTTCTAATTTTTAACCCTATTGTACATGAAAATAAACATGTTATTTTATACTGTTGTTATTTGTGTATTATGTACGAAAGAGATTAATATTAAAGCGAAAACAATTTATAATAGTCTATTTAATTTTTTTTACCGTTTAAAAATATACAGTATTGACTTATATGGTTAACTGGGAAAAATATATTTGAAAAAATTATGTTATCCTTGTACTTATTTATCCAAAGGAGTATTATCCCCGAACATCGAATGTCATTTCGATTATGATACGAGTGATTTTATTAATAATGAAATATCATAGAATGACAATTATTGATAACAAAATTATATTATCTGAAAAAATGTAGTAACAAACCAAGGGCGGATCCAACACCTGTTTACGGTAGAGGCACTTTATAGGAGAAATTATATAATATAGTAAATATATCTAATCATAGACGTATGTAGAGGTGTCTTGAGAGGCTTAGATCCTCCTCAAAAATAATGTGACAATATCGATTTAAAACTTTCAACGTTTATTTTTATAATCTATTATTTAATTCTTCTAAAAATACTTTATTTTTAATTTATTTTTTTCAACGAAGATGACATTTCCCGCTTCCTGGTCTGCCACTGGAATAGACATTTATAGTATTAACATACAGTTTATAGTTTAACAAGTTTTGAAAAATATTGTACATTGTGTAGTAAAATAAAACAATAATGATTAATTTTCTTTAACTAGCGACAAAATTGTTCTTAGTAACTACCTATATTTACTATTACAATTTGGGTAAAAAGTAAAAAAGTAAATATCCTTCACAAATAAATCGTCAGAGATTTTACGAATGTCGAATAAAAGTTCGCTTTTTTTATACAACAATACGAAATAAATTATAGAAACATCATTGGACTACGAACACGATTAATTATAATTATTGTATATTATTCATAATAATAAAAACCAAATATTTTTTTTAAATATTAAGTTTTGATCGAACGAATGAAAACTTTAAGGTAATTTATGTAAGTACACGAATATCGCAAATTCAGAGGTTATATAATAATATATTAAGCGGTCAAAAATTAATTAATAAATTAATAAAATAGGGTTTTTATAAATATTGTAATTTTTTTAATATATAATATTGTTAAAGTTGTAAACCAATCTTTTTGATGATTAAAATTATAATAATATATTTTCAATTTCATATTTATACCTATTTAGTTGATGCTCTTTTTATAAAAATATTAAAAATCTTTGTGTATTAATGGTATCAATATATTCCTCACGATGGATATTAATGCCTGTAAAATAAATACATTTATTCTTTAATGTTTAATACATTAATCAATTAAATCAAACAAATATTTCAAATTATTTATAATATCTAATAATAATTTTCTAACCATATGATTTAAAAGATAAACAGTATAATATATATGATAGACAAAATAAAACTATTGTAGGTAATTGTACGATAGAGTCGTTTTTTACTAGTACACTTTATTTTTCATACATTTTAAATTTTAAGAGTTATATATGAAACACCCAGATATTTTAAGACACATCAAAACTGGTTTCGAGATTTTAATAACATACCAATCGGAAAATCCAAAAATTACATTAAAATATAATAAATAAAACTCCAGAAAAACACATGGTTGCACACAAACTAATATTTTATATTGTTGGATTTAAAAGAATTGACATTTGTCATATAATATATTTAATGTAGTATATTTTTAGCAGTACGTTCTAATACCTGTTTAGCAGAAAATATTGATTGTGCACAGTGTGCAACTAACTACTAACTACTCGAGGCCTGTGTGCAAATCAAAGTTTTGAGACCTTTTGACCTTTTGAAGCCCTATAATATAGTGTGATACCCAGGGCCTGTATGCAATGCACACTCTGCACACCCGGTTTTTGCGGCACTGATTGTGCATCAAACAAAAAACAAATTGCAATAAAAATTAAGTTGATAATTTTCAAACAACATTAATGATAATGTATAATAGTCAAAAATAAATTATGGCTACAGATCTATAGGTTTATAAATATTAGTTTATTAAAATAGCACCACTAATGATTTTGAATTTTCTGATTATATTCCGAACAATAATTGTTGTTTTTCTTCGGAAAAACCGCATCAGATGATGTATAATTATTATATATCATCTGATGCCGCTTTTTCACCGATTTAATAAGCAACTAAACCTTCAACGGAGACAAAAACAACCAATTGGTCGGAATCTTTTCATAAATTAAAATTATTTAAATAATCGCCCTATTGTTCGTATAATGAAACTGGCCAATGAGGACCCACATTTCCTTAATATTCAGTCTACTTATTGTTTTCGTTCAAAAATATGTATAATTTTTTTTTTTCTTGTGAATTATTGCAACAAAATCAATGTAATTGGACTCGTCCCGTTTTTAATATAAATAAATAAATAAATAACCACTTTATGTGCAATGCGCAATTTTTTGCTTGTATTCACCAAGTGATACATATTTTATTGGATATCCAAATTGGATCTTTTTTTTAAAATACATAGTATAAAGACAGAATATCAATAAGTCTTGTAAGTATCAGAAAGAAAATAGTACTTTTATAATTAATAAATGGAATAAATATAAACATAATAAAATATCATTATGTAGATATAATTATTATTATTATTATAAAACATTTTACATTAAATACACTACAGAACTTTTTTTAATTATTTTAAATCCAACAATATAAAATATTTGTTTGTGTACAATCGTGTTGTTTTTGCTCAAATATAAAAAGGTAAAAATTGAACAATCGTGATGTGTTTTCTTAAGTAAAAAAGCAAAAAGTGCGCAATTGTGTTACGCCAAAAAACGTAAGAAATCAAACGATCATAAAAAAAAACTAAATCATATGTGTATACAGCTGACAGAAATCGAATCATTTTTAGTATTATTAAATGTTTTTAAACTACCTATCAAAAAACTGTATAGGTAGCACCAAGTGAAAGGATGCAAGACCAAATGTATTTGTATAAAATGTAACGCATTCGTATGGAATGAATTGAAGTTGTAGGTAAGTACACAGTTTCCAAGTATTAAAATTAAGCATGTACTCGTATAATTAAAAATACGAAAATTATTAAAACTATTTTTGATATAACTGATCATATCAAAAATCATGTAGTAAATAAAACAATTATTACCTATAACGTATAAATTTATACTTAAGTATTTATATGAATGTGACCATGTCACGTAAAATCTGAACATTGATAAAAAACATGAAAACAAAACTGACGTAGATATACTCGTATAAGGTATTACGAAAAAATGTAAACTGAATTTATGGAATAAAAATTAAAATGACAAAGTAAATAACAATATACGGACTAACAGTAGTCCGAGTAAAAAAAATTGATTATGCAAAAAAATCAACATACTGCTCTTAATACATACAGTTAATTAATCGCTAATTAATTAATTAATCGTGGTTGATAATGTTAAATGCTTTGCTTACCTCTCTTTGTTGAATTTTTTTCAATCTATTTTTACGAGGGTTCTTTTTAATTATGTTATACATGTAAACGTAAACATCCCGTGATTTATTGATTTTCTTAGATCTTTCAATTTTTTTTCGAAGTTCATTATTAGATTTTCTGGTGTCTATTTTAAAGGGACTCACTTCTAAACAACATATGGAAGCAATTTAAATTATACCACAAGAAATATAAGTATAAAATTATAAATAGTTATAAGCCTAAAACTTTTGAAAATTGTATTTATTTATTAAATATTATGTATTCACACTTATTAAGTATACTTAATTGATAACCAAAGACTGGGGACAACAATAAAACTTATTCATATTTTTTATAATTGTTCAAATTGCTCATTAAAAAAAATGTAATAACTCCATTTACTCACGTGTGGTTTACTAACATGTCAAGTGCTAATATGTATAAATAATAACTGTAAATAAAATAACAAAGAAAATGGTTGCGTATGAGTTGATTCCCAGGTACCTGATTACTTGCATCGATTACAGTGAATAGATTCCGTGGCTATTAAGAGCTATGTACGAGTTGATTACTTTAAATACTATGTTGTTGCATATCAGTAACAAAAATAAAATACTGAGATTTTAAGGAATAACATAATTTATGATAATTGATTTTAGACTCAGTACAGCCGTTTAGTTAGTTAGTTCAATGTGAATTCGTAATGTCAATTTCTGAATAAATATGGAGTTTGTAACAGGCGAAAAGTTTAAACCATTAATACTGATAGATGGATATAAGTATTGTTTTCATAAAGTGCTATCGAATGATATTCAACGTTGGACTTGTAATAAATGTAGTTGTAAGCGTTATTTAAAATTAAATTCTAGTAATAAAATTACAGAAAGCAACTCTAATCATAACCATGACAAAATTGAAGAAAGCATTATTAGGTGGCATAACTCTTAATCGGCATAATATACAAGTCTTCTTACGTCCAACCTCCTCGTAGTGTTTCCTGAATAACGCTAATAGGCCGAAATCGTTGGTTCTACTTGGGAATCAATTCATACCTGCCTAAAATTAACCAGGAAATCAATTAATATATTCCCTAAATGAACCCAGGAATTAACTAATACATACATAAATAAAGTCTCGGAAATCAATTTATCAACAACAAAGAAAATAATTGATTGACACGAATTCATAAATATTAGCATGCGAGTGATGTCTTGTAGCTACGAATTGTGTACATTTACGGTGGATAAACTAAACTAATTGTTATCCATAAAAAAAAGAAAGAAAAAATGTTTAACAATTATTTACGGCTGTCTAAAATGTAAAAAAAATTTTTTTTCCTACAGAACTATAAATCAGACAAAACTAGTTAGTATTTTTTATTTTTGTTTTACTACATTTTTTCATATATTTATTCCAACATAATGTAAATTTTGTAGACAAAGAAAGTCGTTGTCTGCAAAACCTACCAAATACTGTATGTACCTTTGTTAAGAAAAAGTGCAATATCTTTGGAATTTCCCTTGATTATGGTAAACTTGGGTTCCTCTTCCTCTTTCGATTCATTATCAACTTCGTTATTTTCTTCGCTATTTCCTTTTTCTTCATATTCATTTTCATCTTCTTCGCTGTGAAACCTTTTACTATGTTTATTTTTGTTCCAATCAAATCCTTGTATAGTTTTCGCATAGTTTTCATTCTTAGAAGTTCTTTGATTCAAAGTTGTTTTTACCCCACTCTTATAGTTTCCTTCATCAATATCATCGTCATCGTTATTGCTAATTTTATGTAAGCCATTTGCAGTATTCTTGTACTTAATGGATTTTTTACCGGCTGATTGTTTCTCATTATAGCTTACATCCACCTCTTCTTCATTTTCCTTGTAACGTTTGTTCCTTGTAACTTCCTTATCACGTCTATTATTGTTTATACTGATTTTGTTACGGACACCTTGGTTCGCTTTTAGTTTCACGTCGTCTTCATCGTCATAATGAGTTGTTTCACAAGAGTCATTGTCCTCGTATCCATTATCAACCTTTTTCGCTCCGTCGTCAAAATCCTTCTTCTTCCTGTTAGACTGGACGGGAAAATTTCTACTTTTTTCCGAATACGGGCCTTCACTGGTGCCACCTGAATCGGCCGCATCATTGGCGCTCCTATTTTCGGTTTTGGATGCACTATCAATAATTTCTTCGCTGCAGCTTTTGTCAACCTGTTCGGTTTCTTCTGAAATAGGTTCATACCTTCTGCCTAATACACCGTTGCCTCGGAGTCCATCCTGATACAAAAACGTGACGAACACCACGACCAGTAGCCACAATTTACTAAACGTAACAATCATCGTTTACAGTTTTCACGGTCTTATTTCGACGTACTATTAGAACAATGTGGTCTATCCAAAGAGCAATATAATGATCAAATGTGATAAATTTTCACCATGTTATGCGTAAAATTCCAATCGCAAACAGACCCTGTTTAAATCGTAATGGCGACGTGACACTTGTTCGGTGCACGCATTATGATGCTATAATGACGGGTAATTTTCGGTAGCGCTAAAATTTGCATAAATTCCGTACAGGGTAAAGTTTTAATTTTATTTTAACGAAAAATGAGAACTGATTAGGTACGAACAAGTACAAGAAGTACAATACCAGTAGCAATAATTTTTGTGTAAGTAGTTCTATATTACGTGATTTTGAAATCGGAGAACTGCTAAGGCTAATAGCTTTCCTTGCAAAAGATTATGCTATGTATTGAAGATAAAACTAAGACGAAGAGGACAACATAAAATACAGTTTGCAGAATTCGATGTCGTATTACGAAAGTATTAGGCATTAACCAGGTCGACAACGTTCACGGACGAAAATTTATTGAATCCTAAAAAACAAACAGTTTTTAAAACTCAAAATAATCTCAATAACATCAATAACAAATAATGTCTACAGCCTAATGGATGTTTGACCTGTTTCTAAGTCTCTTATTATTAACGACATACTTTTCGGAGTACGAAATTGGATTTAGAAAATGACAAATATAAAAAATTAAATATTATCGTCACAATAATTTCAGGTGTTTCGAAAAAAATAAAAATCATTAACCCTGTATCTAAAGTATAATGTTTTAAACTTAACTCACAAAATAACAACAATTAACTGTGACATATGGCATGTATGAGAAAATTTTTTTTTTGTTCGATATACCTACTTATTATTCAACTTACGCATTTGTTAACAATAGTAAACATTAAAATAAAAAAAACCATTATTTAATAAATCTATACTATTGTTGTAGTAAACTTTGATCATTTGCACGTGTTATTTATCATATTTGCTAACACGAAATAAAAACTAGTTTGTAAAGTCATTATAGACACAACGCAAATAATGCGAGACAGTTTTTAATTCAGTACAAACAGATAATTAATTCTTGAAAAACTGAAGATCACTTCTTTTTTTTATAAGAAAACTAGGAAAATAAAATGTACATGTACAACTGTACTAACCTGCAGGTACTTATCGTTAAACGTTGACGAAATTTGTACGATTATTAGATGACTATGGGCCGTAACCGAATACACGTAACCGTTTACAACAATGAAACTTTATATAGGTACTACTTAAGTTCTAATCCTCTATATTCCAATACATCACTTGATATTAGTGTGTGTGTGTGTGTGTTAGTTGTGTCTCATTACGATACTTAGTCAATTTTCGCACTTTCTCTGACCTAAACTGTATTGTTTCTTATCGAGATTGTAGTAAGTTAAGTTCAAAGACCACAATCTAATATTATTATCCTTATATAAATATATATAAAAGAACAGAACTTTTTATGTTCCAATTATCTGATGATACTAAAGAACTTTTCACCAATTTTTTTTTTTTTTACAGAGTTCTTCCAAATACTTTCCAGAATGTCGCAAACACCCGTTTTTTTATTTGTTTATAGGGTGGGAGAGAGAATTTATTATACTTAAAGGATATGGTTTATAGCGTGTCATTTACATAATTTAACGACTTTTTTCACAAAGTTGTTCCAAATACTCCTCTAAATGTTCTATGGTTTCCAGTTTTATTGTTACTTAAGAAAATGAAAATTTTGTTTTTTAAAAAGCCGCGATTTTATTCGTCATTTCATTAACTGAATAGTTATCTGTTTTTATGTTTGAAATATACCTTTAATGTCTTTTTTTGCTATAAATATACGTACTCTGTCGTAAATAGAGTGACTGAAAGTAAAAGTTTGTTTTGAAATGACAATAAATAAGGGACGTCATTTGGGAGGGGACAGTGTGTACAACGGCACCACTAACTTAATAGTGCTAATAATTGGCCCTCCATTAATGCTCCTATGCGCCGTTCTAATTAACCAAATAAAAATGTAGTATAGTATATAATTTTTTTTTAATTAATAAGTTTATTTAATATTTTTTTATTAGATTTATTATCAAGGCAAACGAAACATTCTGAAGGCCCCGGAAATGATCGATTCCAGACCCCCTTACACTTGTTTGGCCCAGATATACATACTACTTGTACATACTTCAGTAAAATAAAAATATTAAAATTTGCATTTCATTACTTTATTTACACACCTCGTATGCTACGGCGAATGAGATTATAAAATAATTTTAAATAAAAAGCTGAGACAACCGGCCCTTTTGGAGGTACGGAACCCGGAGTTCTAAACTCCACCCTCTCATCGGCCCTGTTTATTATCAAATTTATCCTCATGTGGTACCTAACCACGGTGAGTTGAGCTCACCTTTTTGAGCGCCTTTGTTCGAATAATAGTTACTTGCTACTGACAAAATACTATAAGGGAAAGACGGTAAAATGTAATAATATCTATTAAGTAAAACGAATATAACTACATGTTATCATCACTTACTAACAGGGGCGGACTGGCCCGGTCGGCTGGTCGGCAATCACTGACTGGCCCCTCGCCTATTTCATGTTTGGCCACTATAGTTTAATCTTTATTCTTCCAAAAAAAATTAGTGTAGTCAATAACATTTGTTTTAAAATATTATGTGCATTCTGCTGATTAATGGTTATCTTAAAAACCAAGCATATTTATATTATTATCCAATTACAAAATTATATTATTATTACATCTTATTACTCATTTATAACACATATATAGGATAGTTTTTACAAAACAGTTAATTTTAGAACAGATTTTTTTTTTTTTAATCACAATTTAAAAAATATAAAGTATAATTTCACATGTTTTATTTGATAGAGTTAAATTTAATTTATCAAAAAAAATATAGATATATATTTAACTAATTTAACCTATTGTATTTCAAGTTACTTTTTCCGATTATTGTTGTATCTTTACCTATTGTTGTACGCCCTGTCCCATTCATAACATTTTTCTGAAAATACCACTAAATATGGTGTGGCAATTGTTACATACAGTACTCTGACTAGACATTAATTTCCCCCCTGCTTTGTGCTACATTTAATATTGTAAGGCTACGGCCAAATACTAATAATGGAGAGACGGCAGTTCTCCCGGCGATTACCAGCACGCATAGAAACTCCTGCCTTGATTGTTGAAACTTAAAAGGAATTTCCTACTATTGTTCTGATATTCAAAGAAAACCAGTCATTATTTCCAGCACTAGGACTTCAAAAAATAATCAATACATCAGAAAAATAAAATCTGTTTGGCTGTTAGAGTTAAAAACAACACCAACAAAAATACCTCATGTAGCAACATTTGTAACAGCCAAATCAACTGGACAAACACAAATGCATCAACAAAGTATAGCGTCAAATAATTTGCCACCATCAACCCAATGCTCTCAATCACAAGTCCAAAATCTAGTTTCACAGATTTTTGAAGTATCTTTAGTGAAATATATGAATAATATGATTAAAAACAATAATGGTCAATGTATAGATGAATCAACATCTAAAAAAACTAAAGTCAAATGGCCAGCCAAACGTAAAATTAATAAGAAAGAACAAAAAAAGCGACTCAACGCCTGAATGCGACGTTTAGTATGTACCAAGAGTCCATTAATGGTATTTTCTGAGTTGTACATAGATGTACCAATTAAATTAGAAGATCATCTACATAACAATAGTTTTGTGGTTTTTACTGCTTCAATTAAAATTGATGGACAAGTTTATACTGGAGATTGTGTTTCTAAAACCCAAGCAAAACAAAAAGCATGTGAACATTTTTTGCGTGTTGTGTTGGCAAAAAAAAATGAATGAGTGACTTGAAAAAAAAGATGAATGTTTCGAAGAATCAAAAGTAGATGAAGAAAGTGTCACATCATCAAAACCTAAAGGACCACCTCAGGATGAGTTCCCTTGGCCACAATTGTCTTTGTTTGTATTCTTTAATTAAATTATTATTTTAGTAATATATTGCTAATATTGTTTATTTTTCAGTTTGTCTTCTTTCTTATATTGATTGTTAATATTTGAATATTTTATAATTGTTGAACTAGATTTATTAATATAAGCTAAAAAAAGATCAGTCTTATAGTTATTCTGATGACACAAAACAATTTCTTGCAATTTTTTGATAATATACAATGTATAAGTCAATCTTTTAAATGTTGGCATCAGTGTGTTTTAGAGCCCTTATATATGTATTTCATTAAATAAAACTTTAACAAAAATAACAAGAATATATTATAATTTATGATTGGTAAAATATCAGCCTTGTTTTAAAATATTTATCGCATCACAGGCATAGAAACAGCCGCTTTTGTGTCAGTAGCATCAGATTCTTTCCAAAGTTGAGTCACAGTTTTTAATTCTGTGAAGAAATGGTAACCCTAAAAAAATTAAATATAAGTAAACAATATGTAAATGATATTAATTCAATATCAATAGTACATACTTGTTTTCCATAGAAATGATTTTGTCCCAAGAATGAAGCTCGTGTACCAGTAAAGGAAAACATAGGTAAAGGTACAGGGATGGGAACATTGATTCCAACCTACATAAAATATAAATAAATAATTTAAACTAAATCCCAAAAAATAAATAATATGCTTACATTGCCACATTGGACTTCATGAGTAAACTTTCTAGCTGTTGCACCATTTGTTGTGAAAATAGCAGTACCATTACCATATGGATTTGAATTAATTATGTTTATTGCTTCATCTAAAGTATCTGCAGTTAAACACACCAATACTGGTCCAAATATTTCTTCTTTATAACATCTCATATGTGGCTAATTTAAAAAATAAAATAATAATAAAACTAAATGGCTAAATAGCAACAAATGAAAAATGTGCTACAGCATTACCTTAACATCTGTAAGAATTGTTGGTCCCACAAAATTTCCATTTTCATATCCAGGAACACTAATATTTCTACCATCCAAAATTATCTGCGCTCCTTCATCAATACCTGATTGGATTAAACTAATAATTTTTTGTTTTGCTTCAGGAGATATGACAGGACCAACGTCAGTATTTGGTAGGTGTCCTTAATAATAACAATAAATTAACATAATTAAAACATAAACAAATAATTTCATTAGATAATACAATAAAACTAAATGAATAATATGGGTTACTTTTAGTTCACTTACCAGCATTGACATTTAAATTTTCAGCACGACTCTTCAACTCAGGAAGCCAATTTTTGGCTTCACCAACAAACACAGCAGTACTTAACGCCATACACCGTTGTCCAGCTGCTCCAAATGCAGCTCCAACCAATGAATTTAACATACTAGTCTTATTTGCGTCAGGCATAATGATGCCATGATTTTTGGCACCCATATTACTTTGAACTCTTTTACCATTTTTAGAACCTCGGCTGAATATGTGTTCTCCCTATTCAATAGAAGCATAAAACAAAATTATAACTAAACAACTGTATCACATAATTAAACTAAATATTAATTTACCGCTGTATTTGCACCAACGAATGAAATTGCTTTAATAGCTGGAGCATCACAAATAAAATTCACAGTGTCCACACTACCATGAATAATGTTAACAACACCAGGTGGGCAGCCAGCTTCCGACAGCATTTCAACAAGCATCATACAATTACCAGGTACTCTTTCAGAAGGCTAAAAATATAAAATTAGTTTATAAAGATATAAGAACTTTTTTATGTAAGTTTTAATTACAATTGTAATGAAAAATTACAATTACTTTAAATGTTAAGGTTTCGTAACAAATTATAACATGTGAAATCTCAATCCATTTAAATTAAGCTAATAATAATTCAACTATTCACCTTAATAACAAATGTGTTCCCACAAGAAATTGAAACAGGGAACATCCATAAAGGTATCATAGCTGGGAAATTGAATGGCGCAATACCAGCTGTAACACCGAGAGGCTCACGATAGGAATGTATATCCATGTCAGTAGCTACCAATGGTAATGATTCGCCCATGATGGAACTAGTAAAATTACAGCAATTTTCAACAACCTCTAAAAAAAATTAAAATAAATAATCAATTACACATAGTTCTGTAAAAGAGTAAAAGTATTAATCAAATAATATAATAAATCTTACGAAGTCCACGAGTTACATCTCCTTCTGCATCAATCAGTGTTTTTCCTTGCTCTTTGGTAATATTTTCTGACAATTTTTTCTGTAATACAATAAACAACACTTTAATCAAAAACTCGAGTCTTAAAAATTTAATTTACCATATTAGCTTTAATAATTTCTTGATAACGAAACATTATTTGTTGTCTTCTCATCACAGAAGTTTTAGACCATGATTTAAAAGCAGCTTTAGACGATTCCACTGCATGCTCCATTTCATCCTGGGTGCATTTCGGTACTCTAGAGATGACCTAATATAGATAGTAAAAACTATATTACCACGCAAATTTGTTTTTACTTCTTACAATATTGGATAACAAAACAATTAAGCTTACTTCATTGGTAGCAGGATTATGGACGTCAATCCAATCATTTGTTTTTGATTCAACAAATTTTCCATCTATGTACATTGGAACTTTTGGTATAGCACCACATGTTGTATTGAATCTAATAGCTTGTTGAAACACGTTTTTCTGAAAAAAAGATTAATTTAATTAAGTATATTAATAAAATATTAGTAATATTGATATTCAAATATTTTAATATAGATGCCTTTAATTTTGTTTTATAAATAACCTATGATCTTAGATTAGATACAGTTATATGAATTATGATTTATTATAGTTGTTTTATGATAATTATTACAGACATCTTTAAAAGAGTATATGCTAATAATTAAATAAAAAAATAAAAAAGTGATGTACGGTCATACTTCATTAATTCTATTAACTAATTAGCAATTACAATTTCAATAATACAAATTCTAACTTTTTTCCATTCATTGTCTTTTTAACTAAATTAACTGTATGTATGTACTTTAACTTAATTCCAAATACATATTAATTATTAGTTAAAAATCCTTATTATAATTTTTAAAGGATCAAATATTTTATATTTATATTTAAATTTTTTCAATCTAATAAAATAATTGATATAAGAAGAATTAGTTTTCCAAGTATTAAACATACTTAAATAATATACACTTTAGTTAAACTTTTTTTTAATTTTAAATAAATATTATTATAACATGAAAAATATTTATAAAGGATATCACACGCTTTATACATCAATAACTTCTGCAGTAAACTTTTATGTAATTAATGTACTATCTAGCAGTAAATGTCAAGTGGTAGACTGTACGTACATATTATCAGAGGAATTAAAATATCAAGTTATGTCTGTGGTTAAATATTAAATTAAAATTAAAAATTGAAACTAAAATAATGAGAGTAAAAAAAAAAATACTGATCGTATGCAGTTTTATCAAATTATTTAAATTAATTCAATTCTAATAAAGATATAAAAAATATGTTAAACAGCTAACATTATGCGCTTATAATTATTTCGAGTATTGGTTAATAGTTGTGAGGTCAGAAATAGCAAACCTTTCAGAGTTTTTCACAAAAACTAATCGCAGATAACAGTGCAACATTAGATGCTTAAAAATCAAAAGATATAGGTAGTCATTGTTTGTTTCGGTAGATTAACGGTGTTCAAGAGTAAAAAAAAAAAAAAAAATGTTAGACGAGTAGACGAGGAACCGATAACTTGAACATTATTTGTGACTTAAACAAATTTGTCGAGCTACCTACAGAGGTGCTTAAACATTGTACGCGCATCATACGGAATACCATTTCAATTACTTTTAATACGTTGGACCGGAACATTTTTTCCAGCGGCGACAGAACACTCAACACGTAACCGAATCCTTTTCGACCCGCCGACAAACGGTGGTAAACTTATTGGTACACGCGCAACGACGTCGGCACACCGTGCAACAGCCGAACTCGGATTCGAAATATCAAAAGTCGTGTCGGAGGAAAACCGATTGTCGGCTAATACGGTCCGCGTATGGTGGTCAAGGTGATAACGCCGACAACTGGTATGCGCGCGCTGAAGCGTATCACTGTCGTAGTGCCGAACGGGGATCATCGGGTACCTACGTGGTCAACAGGTGGTGAGGGGACCGAGAAGAGATGGTAAACGGTGCGCACATCAATCGGCCACCGCAACGATTGCGAATGACGTAAAACGTTTCATTTAGCACTACCAAAGTGGGGGAAGGAGATATTACCGAAATCTGTGACACTCGTATCCTGCTTATATAGTACGGTTGCATATAATATGCATATACATGTTTAATTAATGTTAATAGGTACTTACCAGCGGAAGCAACACCATAGGGCATGGCGATGTTATTATTTTAGAACATTTGAACCTTTAACCATTGATTTTATAATTTGTTATTAAATCAATGCTTCAACATTTTATAATGGGTTGATGGATATTGCCATAAGAGCACATGTACCCCCCTACCCTTGGTAAATATCATCTTTTTTTTCAGAACTCTACTATTGTTTTCTATAGGTACAATGCAAACCTTGTTTTTCACTATAGCCAATTACAACCGCTTTAATTGAAAGAAGCTTTACTATTCTTTACTAATTGTTAAAAAATGTACATAAGAAATTCAACTTGTGAAAAGAGAATGGCCTACCATAAATAAATGTACACAGAGATATAGATTTAGACATAGAATCAATAGATAATTTTGCCAACAAAAATGAAATATGTTTACATTTTAAAGTAGAATATATTCTTCTTCCTAGGTTTAAATCAAGTCCATTCAGGACCATCGTCATTATTAGAATGCCATTTCACCACTCTCTAACCCAGTGGTTCCCAAACTTTTTTCCATCACGGCACATTATTAATAGCATAGACATATTAATATGTCTATGATTAATAGTTATTATAAGTCAAGGCACACTTTGGATAAATATTATCTACTTTTTAAATATAAGTGATTCAGGACCGAGAAGCATAAACTTAGTATAATCAAGTAATCGAGTTCCAGTTTAGGAGTTTTAGTAAGAACAAAGTATCTGATAATTACAAAAATTGCTATAAATATGTTATTACTAATTTCTATAACATACCTTTGTGAACTTGGGATCTCCGCACTAATGAATATTAAAAATAAGAAATGTGAACTATTTGCTAATAAATGTAGAAATAATTTTAACACTAAATGTAATAAATTTATTGAGTTTAAATAAAAACTCTTAAGATTTATTAAAAAAATGTATTTAAAATATTTGAATAGTACATTATACTGGATAAAATTAATATATTCACAGAGTAAATAATATTAAGATATATTAAAATGATAGTTACACATTAATATAAATAATAAATACTTTTCTTGTTATTCAACATGTAACAGTATTATTCAAAAATTGTATAAACATAGTAATTATATTTGATTGATCATTAGTGGTTGATGCATGACTTTTAGCATATGATAAAAACTGTTTCCGAGACTTGACAAGCTGCAACATTGAAACATTCTTATCCAACTTGGTCAAATATTTCCCTTCATAATCTGTTAGTTCAATGTTTTCTCCTTCTACGCCTTGTTTTTTTAATTGTATAATTGACTACAACATACAAATGGAGAAAATATTTTAATTTTAATACAATGATTTCATAAATTCAACGTTTATTTTTTTCGATGTATCAGAATAAAATTTGTAAGATAGAAGTTATTTATAAAATTAAAAGAAAAACTATTTTTGTACTTACATTAATTACTTCTTGTGTTTTTTTATCTAAATCATACAAATATGAACTTGAATTTAATGGAGCCTGTTGAAAATATAAATACATACAGTAAATACAATCACATTTTGTTAAATATGGTCAATATTATATTGATAAACTACAGTTTTTTTAAACTGTTTCATTTTAAACATAATACAATTGGAATTTTATAATTACTAAAATAATAAATATAAATATCAATAGAATTTTTAAAATTAATAATTTGATTAATCAATCAATGTATTAATGATAAAATTAAAATTATATGTTAAACATTCATTGAACTACTAAAGATATTCTTACATTGATTGTTGATTGATTAGGAGTGGGAGCAGCAACTTCAAAAATTGCTTTTCGAATATCTTCAGCAGGCAATACATCATCTAATTGTAAATTTATCAAGGGTGAATCCCATCTATATAAATTAGTTAATTTAAATTAAAATAAACTCAATGGAAAATTAATAATAGTTAAATTAAATCGAGTTAACTGTAAGCACCTATTTGAATGGTTTGGTTCTTCATATCTCATAACAAGATCATCAAATGTTTTTTTAATATACTTTTCATTTTCTACTCTGCTTTCATTTAGCTTCCAAGCTCTAGCAGGTGAAATGTCGCAAACAACTAAACACTTTGGTGTGCTTAAACTCTTAGAAGAACAGTACAATTCATACCTAAACCCTGATAAATAAATTATTAATACTCAATTAAATATACAATGTGTTCACCGATTTAGGGAACACTGAATTTCACGGCCGGATTTGTTTGGAATAAATCGATTTTTTTTTTTTTTACAAACTGGTGCTATATGAATACACATTTTTAGATATATTTCAAAATTTTTTGAGAATTTGGACTGCATGTGCGCAGTAAAAACTTTTTTTTTTAAATAGCAACGCTTATTTTTAACACCATACTCAGATAGGCCTATTTTTTTAAAGTTATTTTATGTATCAACTATGGATCTAAGTTCAATATTGGCTGAATAAGAGCCATGTCAATTTTATAAAATAATACATTTTTCAAATTATTTTTAAACATTTATAAAATCATTTATAATTAATTCATATTGGTTACTCTTTGATTATTTGTACATATTTTTTTTTAGAAATGTTATAAATAAGACTAACATAATATGGATACAAAATTATTTATTAAAAATCGACTAGGTACAACTGGACAATAGTTATTTTATAATTATATTATAAATTAAATAAATTGTTCAAAGTTTGCTCCGTGATTTTCGACGCATAATTGAAAACGCTGTAGACATCCTCTATTGGTTGCTGACATATTTGGTTTTCGGTAAGGTTATTACACGCAACCATGATTTTATTTATGAAATCTACTAGATTTACTGGTGGATCTGCGTAGACTATTATTTTCGAATGTCCCCATAAAAAAAAATCAAATGGAGTAACATCTGGAAATCTTGCTGGCTATTCAATGGGGCCATAAGTGCCAAATCATTTTACCCAATTAAAATGATCTCTAATAATATGAGTATTATGAGCAGGAGCTCCGTCGTGATGAAAATAGAGGGTTTGACGTGTAGCTAATGATACATTTTCTAATATCAATGGTAAAACATTTGTTAAAAATGATAAATATCACCATGCATTTAAGTTTTCTTCATAAAAATACAAACCTAATAATTTGCCACCAATAAGTCCACACCAAATATTTGTACCCCACACAGTTTGGTGATGATTATCCACTGCCCAATGGGGTTTGACATCTGACCAAAAATGATTGTTTTGCTTATTCATAACTCCATTATTTGTAAACTTCATCATTCCATAATATTTTATTTAAAAATAACGGTTGTGTATTGATTTGGATGAGTAACCAAGCAATGAAATATAACTATCATACTATGACTTTCGCACTATGACAATCGAAACAAAAATGATTTACTTTATCTACGTTTTATAGTATAAAATTAAAAATCAAAAACAGTTTATCTATCTATAAATAATTACGAATTAATAGGTAAGTATAATTTATCGCTTATCGATATTATACATCTAATAATAGTGCATATTATTATTGTTAAGACTTATAATTATTTAATATTAAATTATCTGAATAACTATGCTAATTAACATTATTTTATTATTTCAAACCTCGATAACTTTATATTGTATAAAATAACTATTGTCCACTTGTACCAGTTGTACCTAGTCGATTTTTAATAAATAATTTTGTATCCATATTATGTTAGTCTTATTTATAACATTTCTAAAAAAAAATATGTACAAATAATCAAAGAGTAACCAATATGAATTAATTATAAATGATTTTATAAATGTTTAAAAATAATTTGAAAAATGTATTATTTAATAAAATTGACATGGCTCTTATTCAGCCAATATTGAACTTAGATCCATAGTTGATACATAAAATTACTTTAAAAAAATAGGCCTATCTGAGTATAGTGTTGAAAATAAGCGTTCCTAATTAAAAAAAAAAGTTTTTACTGCGCATGTGCAGACCAAATTCTCAAAAAATTTTGAAATGTATCGAAAAATGTGTATTCATATAGCACCAGTTCATAAAAAAAAATCGATTTATTCCAAACAAATCCGGCCGAGAAATTCAGTGTTTCCTAAATCGGTGAACACACTTTATATTAAATTCAAACCAATACAATAATACAATAAATATTAGTAATAAACAACAAACCTTTAATAAAATTTCCAGAATCCAATATTACAACATTTTCTTTGGTCAAACTTCTATAAAAAGTTACAATATTAATAAGATGTTCAGAATATATAAATAAATAAAACATTAATTACATATATTTCATAAACTAACTTCAAGGCATCAGAATGCAATTTTGATCGAAGTTCTTTTTCTTTTTTCATTTCTGAAAATTAGTATTAGAAGAATTTTGTTTATAAATATAAATTTAAAATGTCACAAACATAAATATGAGTACAAATATGGTATAAGTTTTATCGTAAAAAGAATGTTTTCATATACAAATTCTACAGTTGAATAAGTTGGTAGTTTTCAAGGGAAATGTATATAATTTTAATGAGCTTAGCTACATGTTTTTTACATACCAATAAGGTTATACATATTTTAAAATAATAAAATCTCTTACTGGTTAAATTATACCCTGTTCATATTTTATTACATATCTTCCAAAACTCTTCAGGTTCTAAGAATGCTAAAATGAAATGTAATAGTGTACTATACAGCAAAATTATATCTGAACAATAAAATAATTTTAAGTCGAATAGCATTCAATATCAATACAATTTAGATAACACTCTTTACATTTAATGTATGGAAAATATTACAAATTTAATTAAAATTAAAAATGTACCCACCTAAAAATAATACATTCTTGTCTATGTTCATTTGAGACATTATTTCATTATCAGATATTAATACTACATTTTTCTGCTGATTTTCTGCAAAGTATTTTTGAATCTCACGAGCTCTAGTAGTTTTTCCACTACTCGGAAAACCAACCATTAATATTAAAGGCATTTTTAAATCAAAAAATTAAAATCGACTATCCATAATACATTCGTACATAAATTCATACGTTTTTATTTGAAACAATATTTGATAACAATTATCAAAAGTCAAAATACCATTATCAAAAAAATATCAATTTTTATTCCATGATAATATGTACAACGAAATCAGATATATAAAGATATCTTTTATCTATATAAAAATTCAAATTTAACATTTTTTGCAATTCGTACAATAAGAAACATAATATTCTTCATCAGGATTCAACAAAAGTGTTCGATGAACGCAGGGATAAGGAGAGTTTAAAAAAGGCTCCAAATGTATCGCTATCCAATATGATTTCCCTTCCTTTTCCATAAATGTTCTGCAATTTATAATAATCATACATAACCATTATTTTATAATTTATGGGTCAATATCTCAAAAATTAAAATTAGCAAATATTTACCTGAACGTTTCTACTAAATGTTTTACTTTATCATTATTAAAAAATCCTGTCCATATCATTTGAGTAACTTGACCAACATTGCGAGAATCGGATTTTGTTAATTTTCCATTGGGTAAAATACATGGTTCTTTATCATCACTAAAAAAAAAAAAAAACAATATGAATAATTATAATTGCATGGTGGTTGTTATTTTTTAAGAAAAAATTTATATAATCTTATATTGAAAATTATTAAAATTAAAAAAGTCAAAATCAATAAAATAAATTGTATCTTACATTTTTACACCTAAACAATAATATGACAACCATGTGTCAAGAAGTGGTAAATCAGTGCCATTAGGAATAGTTATATTATATTTTCTGGTTATCGTTGATCGAGGAAAACATTCTTGACATTTAAATCCTTTTTTGTTATAGTATGAAGCAATTGATGAAGGACACACATTATCATCTGAAATAAATTTAAATATTATAATAAACATTTTTAATAATGTATAAAAAAGAAAAAATTTCTTACCATTAGATTCCCAACAAATAAGCAAGTCAAATTTTATAGGAAATCGTTGAAAGCACTCCTTAATACGCTGATAGTGTTTGCTATTCATTTTGAGTTCTTTTAAATCCAATGTAATTTCTATAAACAAGCAATATAATATTGTGTAAAATATAATTATTTTAATAACGGAGAAAATATTTAAATATACAATAATATATGCTAAAATAATATTTAACATGCAACAATTTAATTTAATACAACAATTTATTATATTTGAATTGTATTCACTTGAATCTTTTACTGGTAAACATATTTTCTGATAAGATGATTCAATTAAAGACATTCTTAATAAATTATTGTTTGTAATTGAAATACAATCCTCAACTTCAATATCAGTATCCAAAGATATTGCATAAACTTTACCTAAAAAATAAAAATATATAATAAATAAGAACTACAAATACCATAATTACATTAAACAATAATTTTAAATCCAAAATATAAACACAGAAAAATAAAGGAAGAATTATTCAATTAAAACTTTCAAATCATAACAAATTTTATTTCTAAATAAAACAAATAAGTTTAAAATAAATAATTATTTTTACATTTTATTGCATAACTTAAACAAACATTTCATGTTGTGTTAATGTAGACTAAAAAATGTTGACCAACCACCTGAACTATTACCTAAAAAAGTTTCCAAGTTGCAGATGTAGTACAGATTTATAAAAATTTAAGGTAACAACAAATGTAACCTACTTTGAATATCACCAATAATTTAAACAGTTTCTAATAATTTATATATAATTATTATTTGATATCCATCAATTTCTAAGATATATGTATGAGCCAATCAGTAGGTAATAGACCATTTCTTAATCAATAACTATTATATAATTTTAACTAAAAAAATTATAAATAATCAACAAGAAAACTACTCAGTTACATTTTTACTAGTTATTGGTATTATAAATAAAATATTTAATTTGTTATAGGATATTTCAAAATAAAGAAAAGATAAAAACATTCTAAAAGTAACTAGTTGAAAGTAAAAAAAAAAAAAATTATTTTAAAGTAAATGCATTAATGTCAGTAAAATATTGCTGAATACTATTTATTTCTACATTACATAGAAATACTTATAAACTATTAAACAAATTATCTTACTCAAATAATAATAATACCATTTTTCACAAAAGATGTAATAAATCCTTCATCTACCAAGGAACATAGAGTGGCATCTTTGATTAAATAATAATAACCATTTTCGGAAAACATACTTTCAACATAGCTAGGAATGAAAATAGTGTCAGGCAATACAACAGTCATCTACAAAAACAAAATCGAACAGAATTATAAATATGACAACAAAGTAGATAATTAATATGAAAAACGGTAAAAAAAAATAAAAATATCACTTACAGAGTGAGTAAGTCCATATTCGTCAATATTTTCTATTATTTTATCCCAACGTGTCTTTACATACGTGTGTTTTTTTATAGTTGGTTTAAAGTTAAACAGTTCGGGTGAAATCATTGTATCTAATCAAAAACTTTGTCAATATATGTTATAGAAGTTTTGTTATACAGACCAACTTAAATTGACTAACGTGTAACAATGAGATAGGTAGAGAGGAAATCAAAAACTTACAATCTAAAAGATTAATTAAGTAGGTACAACATTTTTAGCGGTAAAAATCAAATTTAAGCCAATAAATCTGACAAATCTAATAACCAAATTCATATCAGAAATGATGATAGTGCACTATCAGAGGCATACAGTATGACCAGCCAAAAATAATTTTAAGTAAAATTCATAATAATTGATTTACGAATACTAATTTATAATAAAACATTCTCCTTCAAATATAGTTACTAATTAAATTTATTGTGGTATTATTATTTTTCCTAATCTAGTGAATTATGTTCATCATAAGAACATAAACATTGTAACTACGTCCTACCTAATACTTATATGTACCGGCATAGAGAAGAATATAGGCAAAGGCGAGTTTAGAATTTATTTTTTTTGGGGCGGGTTAATTATTTTTACTTGACAAGAAATGCAATATACATCCATAATCTTATCAGTGATCAAAATCGCTTATATAATAAAATAACCTCGGTAGAAGTTCACACAATTTAACTTACATTTTATTACATTTTTAATGTATTTGTTAAAATTTCGGAGGGGGGGAGTTAAGCTACCCTCCTTCGGCACATCCTTGTGTGTAGGCACAAATAATTTTTGAGATTTGAGGACACTGGAACATTTTTCATAATATAGTTTGCTATACATTGCCATAGCTAGAAATATATTTTTGGGAAACTTTAGATTTTCAGTTCAGATTAAACATAAATTAAAATATAAAAAAAGAACCGGATGGGCCTCGCTCTGCTGTACACTTGGGGGTGGATTGCGACTCTTCATAGGATAGGTCATTATAATGGATTTGTTAAATTTGAATTCAATGATAGGTATCATTGTATACGAAAAACGATTCTGAACGGAGATGATATGTTAGTCTAGAATATAATACAATGTTATTTATAAATATTATATAAGTATATTTTATTTTTAAACGAAAAATGTAGAAAAACCGAAAATTTAAATTGTCTATAAATAAGTCAAAATATGTCAAAATACTTTGAAATTTTAACCATGTATAGAAAACGTCAATATAAAGATTTAATGATAATTTCAAATTGTTGCGGTTTTTCGTTTTTGAGTTAGGGCATTTTAAAAAAACCGATATCATTTGTCAGTCTAGAATATTATACATTATATTATATTTTACATGTAATTTTATGTCAATATTCGCTGTTCAAACGCTTATAAAAAAAAATTGTGCCTATGGATTTTAATAATTTTTGAATGACAATAAGGACTACTTCTGTGGAATCTTTTATTAAATTTTCAAGTATTTTTTACGAGTCAAATTTTTTTTATCACCGATTATAAAAATAAAATGTAAAAAAATCGAATATTTCAAATGCCTATAAGTGGCTTAAAAATCAATATAATATTTTGAAAAAAATATTACATAAAAGAAATACCAATCTTAACAGCTGGTAGAAATTTCAAAAATCTACGACTTATAATTTTTGAATTATAACAAATATTAAAAATCGTTCGAGAATAAATCGTTATTTTATGCAATTTCGTAAATATTTAAATTTCAAACAGTCATAAGATTTTTTCCTCTAAGTCCGGAAGAAATTTTTTTAAAGATTTTTGTAGAGTAACTTATAGATAACCTAGTGTTAAAATTTTGAACCTTAAGTATGAACAGAAAAAATTTTATGAATTTTTATCTACAAAATAACTTGCAAATTATCGTGATTTTTACATATTTCGTATAAATTGGAACTTTGAGCACTTATAAAAAAAAATTGTGACTTACGATTTTAGATTTTTTTTTATCAGTTAAGGAACAACTTATAACAAACCTTGTATTAAATTTTCATGATTTTCTAGGCAGCCAAAAAAATTTTATCGTTATTTAAAAAAAAAATACTTAAAAAAATTGAAAATTTCAATTGTCTATAAATAGCTTAATAAAAGTCAAAATACTTTGAAAACTAGAGAACTAGAAAACTAGAGAACGCTAATCTAAACATTTGGTGAAAATTTCAAGTATTTACATTGATTAGTTTTTGAGTTATAGCAAAATAAAAAATTTGATTATGTCGAAAACTGGTTTTGCGTAAAAACTCCCATTTTTCCCAAATTTTTTTATGGTTTTCCCGTCGCATTTAAAAAATATTAGAAATTTTTAACTTTTGACCCCCAAAGTACCAAAAAGATTCACTTTCCTTTCAGAAAAGTTGCTACATAAGGCAATCGAAGCATTTTTACTGCCCCAAAACGTGTCGACAGACACAGAAAAAAAAAAAAAAAAAAAAAAAAAACACACATCATTGTAAAATCCATACATTCTTCACTCCGTTCAGAATCTAATATGTGACCTATTATTTAGTTTTTGAAACTGTGAACATTTTTTAATTATGACATAATATAATATTAAACTTAACATTTAAAATTATTGTATATTTTACAAATTAAAAAAAAAACCTTTCGGGGGATATAACCCGTTAACCCCTCTCCTGTTTATGTCACAATAAATGTTACTATATGTAATAAAATGTGTAGTAATATCATTAGTCTTAGGAGAGCTAAAAACAATTCGAGGGGACTAAGTCCCTTATTTACACCTATGCTTAAATGATCTAAGCTTTCACAGTGCATAAAATATGAGATATTGCTGATATTACTAATCTAATCTAGATTAGATTAGATATATTTATAATTATTAAAATATAGGTATTCATAAACATAAAATTACCATTTTCGAAAATGGTACCTACATGCAGATCATAGAGTGATGGTAGAGTATTAATATATGTGGGGTATATTCGTTTCAAAGATCCACGTAGAAGTAGAATGCAGATGGTATCTAAATTTTGATTTTAATGGAATTTTTCGTGGACTTCTAAAGTTGTTACTGTAAAATCATGTGTTATGTTACGATTAATATTTTCATATTTTATGAATAATGAAAATCTAGGTTCCAGACTTTTAATTTGCAACACTTCACTTGCAAATTGTTTCATACTACTACTTGCAAATTGTTGGTGTTGATCCAAAGACCTTCTGATGATTGTGAATATTAGCAAATATTAAAAACTGTAACAAATGGCGTATAAATAGAGATGGAGGGAGGTTGTTAGGGATAAAACTCCCAAACTAAAAATAAATCCAGTTTCGAAATGATTATTATGAAAATAGGAAAATATTTATAACAATTGACATAACATGGAATTACAAAAACATTCATTTATTGTCCGAGGAAGTATGAAAATAGACGTTTGATATTGATATAAAAGCTATATTTATTATTTAATCTACCCCCTCCCCCATAAGAAAATTAAATGTACACCACTAACTGTAACCCATATAATCAGGGACATATTTATGTGGGAAAAAGTAGATGTCCTAGAAATATCAGATAACAATTTTCAGTATTCTTTTACCGTATAAAATGTAAATTGTAGGTGCTCATACTATTATTGTTTTATGAATTATTGATTGGTTTCAAATTGTTTATGTTATTGTGTATTGTTTATAGTTTATTGTTTAGTGCACCTATTTTCTATTATAATTTAGGTATTTTATTTCATTCATTTTGTAAATTATAATTATAATGATGTAGATATTTAATTTAATTAATTTTGTAAAAAATAGTTAGGTTATCCAATAAAAATTAAAATTGTTTACTAAAATTTTAGTTTTTGTATTTAATTTATTAAATTATGAAATTTTGTTTAAAGGAAATTCCCCACCTCCCCCCAAAAAAAAAATTAAGACGCCCCTGCATATAGTTATAAAATAAATTATTTATATGTTTACGGCTTATTAGGCTATGTTTCGTATATGCAAATATAAGTAAAAAAAATTATCAAAATAAAATCGATAGTACCTTAATAGTATTTTAATTAAAAAATACTATAAAAAAAAAAAATGCGACAGTAACTAATGTTTTAAAAACGGTTAGTTGCAAATGGTTTTTAAGTTTTCTCGTTTTAAAAATAGAAACTAAAATTAATCTATAAAACCAGTGATGTTTTTATGTTGAATATTCAATTAGGGCGTATAATATGTATTTAAAACTCTGTGAGTGACAGATTTGATAATAAATCAAAAGTATAAAAAAGAAACTTGATCAGCGTTTTCTTATAACAGCTGCGTGACAGGTTTATTCAACTCCCTGATCCCTTTTCATTTCACTTGACAGTTTATTATAGATTAATGTTTAATAAATAGTATAAAGCTGGATTTAATTTAAGATATATGAAGATGTAGATTAATGTAGATTAATGTAGGTATATGATTTATACTGTGATTCAGTAGCATAGTTGGAGCCCAACTGAGAAAGGGGGCGATTTAAAATATATATATATACTGTATTATTTTATTAGCTATAGGCTTTAACCGTGATTAAAAAGTTACCAAAAAAAAAAAAAAATTCTAAGAGGGCCAATAATCGCACCCCCATAAACTACGCCATTTCCATAATCCTAGGTAGTTAAATCATATAAATCATACAATCCTATGACAAACTAGTCAGGCTGTAATTTGTATTAGTTACTTAGAGATGTTTAATAGTTAAATCTATTACAATTACTAATGCAATAATCAATTTAAAATAAAACATTGATTATTGTATTAATAATTGTAATAGATTTAACTATTAAACATCTCTAAGTAACTAATAAAAATTGCAGCCTGACTAGTTTGTCATAGGATTTAAAATAAAACATAGTTAACATTTACGAATAAATACTCGATATATTAGATATAATAGATACGTATTTGTTTTTTTTTTTTAATTTTTATAGAAGATCCATTTAATTGCATTGCATGGAAGTTTATAAAATTTGAAACATATTCATTTCGAAAACTAAATACGGTGACACAGTGTTATTGGAACGCATTACTTTTTATAAAGAACACCGCAATGGCGTCATTTCAGTTTTTTCTAGAATTGGGAAATTGACATGCTTTAATAAATTTTCGGCTCGACGATTCATTTTATCAAAGTGCTGATTAACGTGGAGGAAGGGGGACGTTAAACCAGTCCGAAAATATACTTATTTGTACTTTTTACATAAGTGCTCGTAAAGTACACATCTAATTTTTCTAATTTATAACATGTCAATGACTTTATAAAAGATGTATTTATATTTTGATGATGTACCGATTTAGAAATAGCTAAACTCTAGACTACGACAAATTCATGAGTTGATCCGTTTCTCTAAACTACGTCACTGGAACACCGTACTAAAAAATATATGGAAAGTCAAATAGGTACAATAACATTGTATTATTTTATTATATCATTATTTCGTTGAATCCAAAAACCGCACACTTTTGATTTTGAACCTAAAAAAGTCCGTAGTAAAAAAACCGTACACATTTTAGGGCTGAAAACCACACACTCCTGATTTTTACCTGAAACTATGATTGCAAAAAAACCACACAGTTTTTTTTTTTTTTTAAATTAGTATTATTTGGTAATTTGTTGCCAAAAGATTTCACCAAGGTTATACTCTTTATGTGTATCATTTCGTATCGTATCGAATTTGGTATCGAAGCAGTTTGGAATGAGTTTATTATTATTATCCGTCATTTGTACCGCTATATTTTGTAACATGATTGGTATCATGTTACATTATTTTTCTATAAATATGTTTTCTATATTTTTCGTTGTCAACTGTGTTAATTATCAATATTGGATTTTATATTGAATTGATTGCAGATTGGTTAGTGTAGTGTACGCGTATGTAATGATTCTAGTCTGAGTTCATTTCTTATTTATTATTATACATAATTATAATAAATATTATACATTTATGTAAATTGTTACGCTATTTAAAATTAATTTTAAAGTTATCGATTACAATAAGAGGGGTAAATGTTTAATAGTGGACGATTTTAAGCGCAGAAAGATTAGATTACATAGAAGTGGAAACGTAGTTAGGCGGTGTTACATGAAAAATTGTATGTCTTCGGTTACAATATACAGTAAAATTAAGATAATTTTGAAGATTCAAAATAACCATGCTAACGAATAGTTGGAAAAGCTAAAAATACAAATTCAAGAAGTACGGAATGAATGTAAACGTAAAACATGTGATGATGTTCATGAAAGACCGCAAACAATTTTAAAAATCAATGTACCGCGAACGGTATAGTAATAATAAATTTGAATGAAGCACTACATTTTGTTTCTAATTGTGATATTTTTACCATTCAAAATGAAAAATTTACTTATGTGTACAAAGAAAAAATAATTATTGTAATATGTAAAAGAAATATTGAAATTTTTGCAATTATTGTGACGAGTACTTGGCCGATAGTATATTTACATACAAACCAAAATATTTTTATCTATAGTATAGTACATATGGATGGAGCAGAAATTATTTTTTCCCTTTAATACATTGTTTTCTAACTTCTAAAACTGTAGCTTGTTATATGAAAATGTGGAACTTTATTAAACAGTAACTGTTTTGATTTGTGTGGAAAATATTTAATGTTAGAAATTGTTGCAATCACTGTGGTATTTGTTGATTTCATGTCAATATGTCCAACCCAAGATTAAACTATATTTAAAAATCACTTTTTTAACAATTTTATCAAAGGAAGATTTCCAATCGAAAATTGGGTCTATCCGATAGAGGAAAATATTATAAAAAAGAATCCATTCGTGTTTATGGTTATCGATGTATTACGAATTCTTCATATCAATAGGTTGACACGGATGAATCAATAGCATAAAGGGTTGAAAAATGTTTTCCAGCTACTTGAAATTCAAAAGCAAGTAAGTAAATAATTATTATAACTATTAATTATTGTGGAATATTATTTTAATAACATTTAGTTTATTTAGGAGAACTTAATCAAATAATGGGAAACATTTAAAAAAGAGACAGAATTCATTTTTAAAGAATATTGGTCATCGATATCAATCAATATTATATTTATTTTGTAATTCAATTTTCATACTTCATAGTTAAAAAAAATACAATCTGTACAATTTTTATAATTTTAACAATTAATAAAATAGTTTTTACAATCAAGAAAAGTGTGCGGTTTTTTCCTATCATATTTTCAGGTAAAAACTAAATGTGTGCGGATTTCAGCCCTAAAATAATGTGCGGTTAAAGCCTATGAAAAGTGTGCGGATTTTTACCGTGTTTTATTAAAAGTGTGCGATTTTGGGATACAACCAATTATTTATTTATACATATATATGTGTGTGTGTGTGTTATATTGATCAAAAATGCTGGAAGATGATAAATTTAACAAACAAAACTCCAAACATTCATCTCCTAATGTTCATTCGTTTTTCTCGGAATTCACATAGAAGTTAAAACCGTACGATAGGCAATCATACATGCATTATGACCGAAACACGTGTTTTAGATCATAGGTACATGTGGTGTACGGTAGTTTCCTTTTAGGGAACTTGCCAGTTTTACGATGTTGAATTCGTTCACCAGTGACTTAGCCACTCTTAATGCTCCGTAATACACGGTGCATTCGGTGTTCCCGTTCTCCGGTGCGACGGAATTGTGGATTCGTAGGTAAACAAATTCTACCGGGGAAAAGATCCTCGGGGCCGAATATACGAATAAACGCGTTTTCATGTAAACAATACGTAAACATGTTAGTACATCGTACACAATTGGTCGGACGGAGTAAGCGTCGTAAACGTTTCAAATATTTATATTATTGCTGGACTACGGCGGAAACGTAACCACCAGAACAGATTTATTATTCCGTCACGTGCCCGAAACAATAACAACAACGCGATGGCCCACGATGACGTGCACGGGAGCGGATACAATAAAGTGTGTTGTGTACGTCGTAACGGGACGATCGCGACAAAAGCCGATGGGATCACGGCGGTGCGGCGGAGATCCGGGTGGTGGCGATCCCTTTCACACGCGCCGACGGAGAACCTGCGTGACCGTCGCGATGGGGAGGGCGGGGTGCGGGGGTGGTCATGTTTCGCGATCGTCGGACGCACCGAGCGTGCGTGGGAGACGCGCGAACGGCCGGTAGCCGGATCACGCCCAATGGCGCCCTCCGCCGCGAGTATTGATTTAAAATTAGCCCGTCGTCGCTATCAGCTCAGCGGAGAGCACGGCGGTCGTCTCTTCGGAGATGCGTCGGTGCTGCTGCTGCTGCTGCTGCTGCTGCTGCTGAACGGCGGCTCGAAGCGAACGGGATCGGTTGATCGCAGTGCGTCCCGTGCGGCGTTTTATTGCGCGGGCGCGTCCGGTCGGCAGACCGCCGCCGCCACTTCTCCCTCCGCCGGTGTGCGACCGCGACGAATATAATTTATTATTACGTACTGCCGTCGCCACCGCGCCCCACGACCGCCGTCACCGTTACGGCCATTGTGTGTATAGAGAGCAGTGTCAGACTGCCGACGTCGCTTAGCCGTTGGCCCGTACACAGTAGTTAGTACGAACGAGCAGCGAGTAGCGAGTACTCGTCGACGTCGTCGTCGTCGTCGCAGACCGAACGCAACAACTGTCCGCCCGACGTGTTCGTTCGTCCTTAATGAACGCAGATTCCACGCACCATAGTCATAGATGTTAATTGTCCTGTTAAAACCGATAGGGATAATATGTTCCTACATATTTAAAGCCATGGGACAAAGGTACGTGCAGCGACTCGTCTCAACCCCCTCGAGTCCACCACCCACCCCACTTTAACTGTTATTGCGTCGCGCTTAAACTCCCCCCCCCCCCAATCTCCTCGCCTGTAATCCTTTGAAGGAACTGCTCGTCCTCCCACCGTCTTTGTTACACAAGACTTTTTCTGCTTTCAGCCTGGTCATTGGTTCAGAACGATCTGCTAGACGGAAGAAACAAAAAGCAGATGGCAGTCTACCCGGTGACACGCCGACCGTGTCACTCACGGCGGCTTCCATGACCGATCTGGATAATATTACACAACACCAGATTATCTACAAAAAAGTATACACATTCACTCACAATATCCATCCTATTGTAGTGCTGCTGGGTTCAATGTATCCCTAAAAATAATATTATGTTTTAACGTCTTTCAGATGGAACACCTGATGGATCGTATGCAGGATGAGAACACTGGCATCCCCGTACGTACAGTTAACAAGTTCAGAGCCAAAGTGCCTTCTGTGTTCACTGGTAAGTCTCAGAAGCTATTTTAATATGAGTCACCTGACCTAACTTACAAAGACCACTCTACGATTTATTACATGTTGTTTATTATTAGGAACCGATTTGATTATGTGGATAATGAAGAACTTGGATGTTGATGACCAAGGTAAGTTCTGTTATTGACTATTAAAATAAGTCCGATTAGAACTAACTAATGTATTTTTATTTTAGTTGAAGCATTATACCTAGCAAATCTATTGTCTTCCCATGGTTATTTGTTTCCAATTGATGATCATTTTCTAAATGTCAAAAACGATGGATCATATTATCGTTTTCAAGTAAGTATTATCTAAGTAATTTTCAACCTTTGGTACAAATTATAAATTATTATTTATATATTGTTCATTTATCATATATTATAATAACATTAATAGTATTTTCTGTGACCAATACTTTTAATTGTACATATTAATTGGTATAATTTTTGATTAATAAACTCAATGTTCAATTATATTAATTAAAAGGATAATTTACTACAACACTTCTATCAATGACTTTGTATCAATAAAAGATAAATTGATTTTACTACATAGGAATTAGGAGATTTAATTGAAATACTAGATCACTTCATATTATTAAGTTTCTTTCATGGTGGAAAGATGCAAATGGATATTTTCTTATAGTATATAATCTAAAAAGATTCTGTCACCATCATAATAATTACGAATTATTAAGAATTATTCTACTTGTATTTATAATAAATAAGCATGAATTATGAGGTTATTTTTACAATTTAATTCAAGTTATAATAATATTAATAATTTAAATATATATTTATTGTATTTTTAAACATATATTTAAATCACTTAGTATAAAAACTTAGACTGAAAGGGAATAAATTTAAATCAACATTTTAATAGTAAATCAAAGATTCAATATAACCAATCTGCAGAAAAATGTCTTTATTTATTTTAGATGAAATAAAAATGATCAACAATGTAATTTATTTCTGCAGAACTTCTTTAATTTTTAAAAATCAAATAAACATTGTATTTAATTATTAAAAGTTATGATAAAAATGAAGTAGTATTATTTTAAACTTGTTTTCTAAATTAAGAAAAACGATTGCTTGAACTTGTAAAAATTTATATTTAACTACATAACTATTATAAAATATTGAAATTTTACATATTTGTTTCAGACTCCATATTATTGGCCATCTAACATATTTGATCCAGAAAATACAGATTATGGTAAGATATAAGTAATATGAATTATAATATATTAATTTAGGGATTTGAACCTTTTAACCATGACGACTCAAATATATCAAATTGGTTTTAATCATTAGTTCTGATTTGGTTTAAGTTTTTAAATATAATATAATATATTACGGACAAAGTATATAATTTGGGCATTTTATACAGTGCATACAATTGATATAGGGCATATTATGTGCTTCGTTTATTAGGCAATATACATTAAGACACATTTATATTAGAGAGCTTTAGAAATAATAATTCTAATTTACACTATGGATTAGATTAATTTTTATTTTTTTGAAACAGTATTTTCGTAGAATATACATTTTGTAAAATTGTTATTTATTCTCACATATACTGCTACCATGACATTTTGATGTCCATAGTTTATCTACAGCTTTTCACTTGAACTTTCATGTTTTACATTTTTGTGCATACCTATATCGGTTGTAGCACTGACCAAATTGAATATTTTCTGTGCTGTCTCTTGGAATTAAATTTTTGTTAGTGGCACATCATCAATTTTTAGAAACGTTTCTTTGCAAATTATAAATTATTTTCTACAGTGCAAAGTTGAGAGGTGGGCCTTCATTTACCTCAGTTTCATACATATTATTATTATTAACTGTAAAGACACAAGAAATATATTTTTGTAATTTTATCAGGTATATTAATGAGAAATAAAATATTTGTAGATACCTGAAACAATAACTCCAATAATGTTTCTAAAATCTCTGCAGATCCAATTGACGTATAGAATTTTAAGAGTTACTGACTGGCCAAAGTCACCAGGACAAAAATTATTTCCAGAAGTTTGCTTTATTTTTACAGCTCGGACTTTTAGATTTTTAAATTTAAATTCTTATAAATTGTATTTTATATATTTTCAGTATAGGTCCTTGAATTTCACAGTGAACTATATAAAATATAAGATGTAACTAAGATAAAAAGATAAGCAAATAGTTAATTTTATGAAAGTAAACCCATATGGGTAAAGTCTTATCCATTATGGCATTACTATAAAAAAAAATAAAAATGATAGTAACATAGAGTCATATTTGTGAAATATCCCATTTGGATAACCAATTTATAAAGATTATTTTTGGTATTAGTTCAATAAAAAAATTTCACTCTAAAAAACAGTACAGAAATGTAAAAATTATGAATTAAAAAATAAAAATAAAAATGAATCTAATATTAATCTAATCCATGGTATAAATTACAGTAATTATTTCAAAGCTCTTTAATATAATGTAAGATTACATATATATTGTCCAATATATAAAGCACATTATATGCCCAAATTGTATACTCTGCCTGTACTATATATTTATAGTTTAATAAAGTTCTGATTCCTGTAATTGCTTAGATAAAAATGTTGATATTGGTTCTGTTTTCTTCACTTTTTAAAATATTGATTTAATTTTACATAATAAAAAGCCAATAACTTTGGGTTCAATCCTTACTGTGAAGTATTAGTTTTGTTTGAAATAAAATAATAATGCACATTTATTTTAGCTGTTTATCTTTGCAAAAGAACAATGCAAAACAAAACACGTTTAGAACTAGCTGATTATGAGGCTGAAAACTTAGCTAAACTCCAAAAAGTGTTGTCTAGAAAATGGGAATTTGTTTTTTTACAAGCTGAAGCCCAAAGTAAAGTAGACAAAAAACGAGATCGTATGGAAAGAAAAATATTAGATAGCCAAGAACGTGCATTCTGGGATGTGCATAGACCAATGGTAATTGTTATTTAATACATTTTACATAATTTTATGTTATATTATATTATATTCAATTTATTTGATTTGTAGCCTGGAACTGTAATAACAACAGAAATTGATTATAAGAAATTAAAGAGGTATAAAGAATTATCTACATTGGCCAATGGAGATATTAACAGTTTGCAACCATTACAAATCCCAGTGAAACCAAATATTGGTAAACCTACTGTTGAATCTATAAAAAAAGAAATCACAGCGATGCGACTAAAACTTGATCGACGTAATATAAAGCTATCAAAAATTGCAGACACGTTAGTATTTGATTTATTAATTTAATATTTGTATTATTTAGTGAAATTTTTGTGATCATTGGTTGTTTTATTTACTAAAGGTACATTACTTATTTTGAACAATATGCTGAGTATGATCCATTTTTTACACCTCCAGAATTTAGTAATCCTTGGTTATTGGATAATGTAGAAGTATGGGACTGTGATAAACATTCGTGAGTTATATTATCGAATATTAGAATTGGTTACAATTTTAAAAATAGTTCTCTATTTTCTTACAGAAAAGAAGTCACTGTACGTAGAATAAAACGGTGGGCATTTAGCTTAAAAGAGCTTTTAGCTGATCCCGCAGGGAAGGAACATTTTACGAAATTTCTGGAAAAAGAATTTAGCTGTGAAAATTTAAAGTATACATTGCATAATGTTTATTATAAATGTTATCGAAGTACACAATATAAAATAATTTAAATGTGATATCTAATATTCCTAAAGATTTTGGGAGGCTGTGCAAAACCTAAAAAAATTACCTCAGCGTGAAGTGCCAGAAGCTGCCCAAGAAATTTGGACTGAATACTTAAGTGGTGATTCATTGAACATAGATTCTCAATCAAGAGAATTAAGTCGAAAAAACATGTCTGCTCCTGATCGATGGGCATTTGATATAGCTGCCGTATGTAATCGCACATTTTCATTATGTAAGATTAAGAATGGTGTTCAAGATGATATAAATATAAAATAGTCAAACCAAATTAGTCAGAAATTAGTTAGCATAGACATTTTAAATTATAAATTATATGTACAATGTTATTAATCAGGTTCATGTTTACCATTTAATGAAGAGTGATAGCTACCAGAGATATATAAGATCAGAAATGTATAAAGAATATTTAAACACTTCCAAGAAAAAGGTAATCATTTCAAACATTTTTGTTTATTTTAAATGATTAAAAAAAAAAAAAAAAAAAAAAAAAAAAAATGTCAATTTTTATTTTATTTTTGTTTAGACTTCCATGAAAGGCATTAGGTCTATAGTTTCATTTTCAGGAAAAAGAGATATTTGCCCTTCGTGATGGTATACGTACTTAAATATACTTAAAGTACCTTTTCAGCACAGTTCAAATATTTTATTATTTTATTTTAGTTTTATTTATAAACTATTAAATTTGGTTTCTATCATTTAATTGAGTGATTAAATTATTATTTTTTATATGTGTATTATTGTTAGGCATTATTTCAATTATTATTAAAAAAATTAATTGTTGTGAAAATGTTAACTATTATGTTTGAGGTAACTTATGTTCCTATAAAATACTGGTGACATTTTTGATAAATATATTTTTGTTGTTTAGTTGTATAAATATATATGTATAGCATATACACAAACACACACACACATATATATATATATATATATGTGTAATATAATAAGTATAAAAAATATATTGTTTGATTGAAGTATATTAATATTTGTTTAATTTTTTAATATAAGTAGGAACTTATAATATTGTTATTGTATAGTTAAGAGTAATTTTATTAATGTGTTGAATTGTATAAAATTTTGATTTACTTGTACCTTGGTTACTAAGAAGTCCATTAAATGTTAAAAGTGTTTTTATTATAAATGTTTTTAATTTGTTAAAAAATAATGTCTGCAATATTTATTATGACTATAAACTCAAAGTTTATTCAATTTTTTTATAATTAGAATAACCATCTCAGTCAATTTTAATTTTATATCATTTTAAAAATCATATAACACCTTGATTAAATGGATATGAAATTTTGAAGATTGTTAAAATAAAACTAAGCATCTGGGAATTTGTTTTAAAACTGATGTTTAGAATATTGAAAAACACCATTTTAGTGTTTACAGTTTTATGTTATAGCTTAAAGTAAAATTTATCAGAAGTTAATAAAGTATATTACAGATTTTTTTAACTATCAAAAAAACAAAGAAATATAAAGTTAGCAATTTGTTAATTATTATTATTATTATTATTTATTATAAAAATACATGGTACATCCATTCCATACAGTATACCTTTAAATGAATTATATCATTAGTCGAGTTCAGATGAAAAATTGGTAAAACAAGCAAATTGATTTGCAAGGTTGTTTTTATGTTTTGGTTCAAATGAACATTTGTGAACATCTAATAACTTTTTGGCTAATTCTTCCATGATAGCACCTGAAAATTGAAAAGGAAACCAATTAATTTCAAACCACAAATAGGTTGAAGCAGTTAAATGTTGTAACAATAGGTTTATTAGATGTAATTTAGACTTGAGTGATAACTGACCTGTACATAATATAACATGTTTTCGTGTTAGAGACTTTGCAGTCTGTAAAGATTTGGTTAAACATTCTTCTGAAAGAAATGGAGGGTCAACAATGACTAAATCAAAACTGTTAAAAAGTTGTTGGTCAAATCGCATTGGTTCGTTGTAATCATAGAAAACATAGTTTGATCCATAAATATCAAATCTTTTGTCGTACTCAAAAAGTTTAACTAAAATGCAGCAAGTTTAAATCAAAACTTAATACATTTTTTTCAATACTTCTCAGTACATACTTGATATAGTCGGTGATTTTTCCTTGAAGGTTCTATACAATGTAGGACAGGATATCAATGCTACCGTGCCGTTTGGTCCAACTGTTTTATGAACACACTCAACAATTCGTTCACATGTTTTTTCGTCATACCAAAATTGACTTAATTGCTGCAATTCAGTCAATTATTTAATTATACTTAATTAAAAATGTGTACATATTCAAATTTATTTTAATATGGTAGTTGAAAAAATTTAATATGAGCCCAATACTCACCCAATCTTCATCAAATCGTATATTGTTTGTATCGTCGCTAAGTAATAAAAGTTTTTCATTCTGTTCTTCATAAAATTCTTTCAAAGCTTTTTGTGCTTCAGCTGAAAGCTGTAATGTATCACAGTCTTCTTCGGAAATGGACATTAAGGAGAAGCAATTTTAATAACTTTTAACTATACTACCTATTCGACTTTTTGAAAATAATAATATCAAGTAGGTAAGTGTCGATTTACTTTACGAATTACAAGATTTGATTACTGATGAATGTCTTGTATCATTTTGATAACATTTGAAGATCTACTGATAACATTTTCAAAATAAATTGTTTATCATTAACCAAATATCCTAAAGAAAAGCTAAATATGCTCGTTTAGTTTTAAATTTAAATTAAAATGTTTAAAGAATGTTTCAAGTATTACAAACGTATTAATTCACTAGAACATCAATCTGATGTAATTGATTTCGAAAATGTACCTGTAACCAAAATTGTTGTAAGTTATTCATTAAATACAATATCTTTATTAAAATGTACCAAGTTTTATTTTTACTTTTTATATTAAAGAAATCTAAGGAATTAACAAAGGTGATTTGCAACAATGAAAAAGAAAAACTTGATCGTCTTGGTTTAAAAAATGATTTATCAGACTGGAGATGTTATGAAATATCAAACATACCAGGTAAAATAATAAAAATAAAATTATTACTAGACTTTCTAAAATTATTAAATATATTTTTTTGTTATGTGATATATTTAGGTCTAATTTTTATTAGTAACCCTTTCACACCATGTGGTCAAAAATATTGGATGAAACGATGCATTGTAGATTATACAAAAAAACCAAATCGATTAAATATTGATGCTCATCATTGTCTTGATGTTGAAGAAGATTGGTGGACCACAGTAAATAAGTTAGTTGTAAATTAATTATGATACATTAAATAAATAATTGTATACAAAGTAATAATAAAGAATAATCTCTACTTCTTAATAAATATATATAATCATTTTATTTATTCATTTAAACTGTTATTGTTTTAATAAATTAACTTAATATTAACTAATTATATCTTATTTTTTAGTACGGGAAATATCAAACTTAGAGATCAATTACGATGGGCTACACTGGGATACCATCATGATTGGGATACAAAGGTTTGTTTCACAATAAATGTTTTTTTTTTATTGATTTGTAATTGGTAAGTCAATAAAAAAATAATGAGGAAAATTAATTTATTTTCTTTAATTAATTTATTTTCTTTTCTTTAATTTATTGTTATGAATGTTAACATATTTAGTATGAATGCTAAGGGTACACTGTACTCTTTCATTATTACAAGTGCTAATAAGTTCTAGTTAAATACTAAATAATTAAACTTATTTTCTCTCTATTAATTTATTCTCATTATTTGAGTTATATTAATGAATATAAGTTTTTCTATTATTTATGAGAAATACATTTTGTTTATTTATTGTAACCAGTTAGGTAATTAAAAATATTTTAGTTTTTGATCAATATTACTCATTACTATTTGCTTTAATAAATATAAGTACTATAATTTTCTAAAAAATTTTAATCAGGTATATTCTGAATCAGCAAAATCTGAATTTCCTTCTGATTTATATCAACTTAGTAAAACTATTATTGAATTGTTAAAATTTCCCGAAGAATTTATCGCAGAAGCAGCTATTGTGAATTTCTATCATCCATCATCAACACTATCTGGACACACAGATCATTCAGAGTATAACTTAAGTGCTCCACTATTATCAATCAGGTAAAAAAAATGTATTAAATTAATGTATAAATTGTACTTAATAATAAACATATAAATTGTAAAGCAATGTCTATTAACTATTGTTATATGTTACAGTTTTGGTTTAAGTGCTATATTCCTAATTGGAGGTCATTCATTAAATGACAAACCAACCGCTATACTTTTAAGATCAGGAGATACTATTATTATGAGCAGAGAGAGCCGATTAAGTTACCATGGAGTACCGAAAATTTTATTATTTGAAAATGATAAAAAAATAAAATACGAAAATGAATGGGAAGATAATTTTAAGAACTATATGCAAGTTACAAGGATCAATATAAATGTTAGGCAAGTTAATAATGCTGCCAGAGATTAAGAAATTGACTCATTTTAGTACCCATTCATAAAATGTTATTTAATTTAAAAAAAAAAAAAAAATATCATTACTCTTAACTGTATAAACATATAAAATTATATAAATAAATGCAATGTCTAACCTTCATTTTATAGCCATACAGCTATATTTTAGACTATTATCAAATATAAATACAGTTATGAATTGAAAGAGGAGAAAATGGAGTGGTAGAAAGTATGAAAAAAAAAAGAGTAATAAACATTCTGATGAGATTAGAAGGATGTAAGAAGAAGGAAATGTTTAGAGGTGGAGTGACGAATTGTGAAGATGGATGTAAGATTGGATTGATTACCTTCCTTATTTTTAAGGAAGGACTTTCAAGGTCATAAAGGTTCGAGAGCTGATAAATGCAAATGGATAATTTTGAAAGCTAGGTGAAATAGCATTTATTTTTTCTGTAGATGATATATGGATATTGATAAGCCTGACCCTTATGATAGCTATAAGTGTAAAGTGAGGTTGAAATTAAGTGAAAGACTCATAATTTTATAAACTGATACTGGGCATTTTTTGATATTACTAAGAAAATGCAAATTGTAATATTAGATTAAAAGATGAAAAAACTGACATTCAATACGCATATAGAAACAATTTACTCTTAGAAGTTGCTTGAAGGGTCTCAGCAACAGTGCGCTTGTTAATTATGGAACTGTCAATTCCATATGAAGTTAATTTAAAACTTGTTAACATCATCCATAATACTTAAAAACTTCTTCATTATTAGTTCTTTCATAACTAATACATCCAATAAACTTTTTAATGTGTCTACTTGCATTAAACATGTCACAATCTATTCTCTGTAAACCATTAGTATTAGGTTCTATAACTGCAAAGCATTTTACAATTATTTAAAGACATATAATAAACCATGAAGTACCAAATTTAATAAATATGTAGCCTTAAATGTGCATCATTGTTTCTATGTACCTTAAAATGTTCTAATGCCTCAACGATTATACAGATTATTTATACAGTTTTTGTTTTATGTAGTTTTTATTATCTAGTTAAATACAATTCGGTGTGAGATTCGGAGCAGCGTTTTGTCATATTTCACGTTTTTTAAAAAATCGATTGTTTCTTTAATTATACTAATTGTATTATGGATTGTTTCAATAGAGTTAAATTCATTTTAAACTAAATTGAGTCAATGGCTTACACAATGTACGAAAATAGTTCTTTATATAGGGGCGAAACAGCAGGGCTGGTAGGTAACCATACCCACCCAGGCTCTCCAAAAATTTTATGTTCGGACCTCATCTATATTTGCTCATGTAACACGAGTCGCTTGTTTGTTAGTTTGTGACCGCCCGAGCCTTTGAGGCCTTAGTCCGACCCTAGAAATGTCTTTCTATTTTTTTATCACCACTTATATGTCCAGCTATACAATAATACAGTTTACCATAAATTATTAAAAGTTCAATAGATTTATAAGCATTTTGATAACAATAATGACTATTTTTTTATTACAATAATATCTAAAGAAAAAAGTGTTACTAACAATATCCTGAGAACCCTACTGGTTTAATGACATTCAAATTTATATTTTAACTCAGCGCTCAGAATTTAAATTACTAACTATATTCTTTAAAACGACAAAACTTATTTTTAGCACTATATAGGAGTTGATATTTTTTAATTTTCTTATTTTGATTTGGTGCTCGAAACATTATTTTGTTTCGCGCTCATGTTTCACAAATAAACCGATGTTATTCGTAAGCAGAATTGAAGTGAAAACCAAATCTTAATTGAATAATAAAGTAATTTAGTTATTTTTCTATTTTTAAATAAATTAGCGAGGAGGAAATAATAGTTTCTTCGAAGACGTATTCAGTATCCGGTATCGTTTACGTTTGATTAGTGACTGACGCAAGTAATAAAGGCACAAGTAGTGAATATCTTCCTTTAGTTTTTATCAATCATTATTATTATTATTACCTTAGCTCATATACTATGGATAGAGCTACTGGGACAATCTGTGAAGTCAATATAACTAAATTACAAAACAGATATGCGGATACGCGTCTTCTTATCACGTTTATATCATTATTTGGCGTTAATATTTTCTAAATAATAATTTATTAGTATTAATTTTTATTATTTAAATACTAAATACGTGTTGCCAGTAGCAGCTGTTAAAATATTTCGATTAGAATACGTTGTGCATGCTCTGATGTAATATGTCATGTTGTCATTTTGTTGGCTTCAACTCTTTATACAGCAAATATGGGTGATAGCTTTATCCAGTGGCGCCGAAGTCCATGTTAAGGTCGGGCCGTGGCCCGACCTCTTTTTTGAAAAAAATGGTTGGTACGTCAAAATGTGGCTAGTAGGCCACATTATACTCACATCATAATTGTATTATAAGTAAATGTATAGTGTTATGAAAATATTTAAGATATTGAGGCCGCAAAGTTTTGAGATTGCCCTACCACATTTTACAAACTTCGGCGCCACTGGCTTTATCCATAGTACATGATCTAAGATTAATATGAAATTGCTTCATGATACCGAACATTACCTCTTAATGTAATAATTTACAAAAATACATGATGTGTACCGCTTGTAAGAGTAGAGAATATGATAAACTCACGTGTGTGAAGTTAACTCCCCCCCCAAATTTCATCAATAATAATACCAAATATTCATCATAAATTAGCTATACATTTTTAACAATTTTCAAAGATGGTTTCATAATTTGCAACATGATAAGTTTCTCCCAAAATTAATTTTCCGGTATAAGGCTATCGCATATAACTTAGAGGGTATATAATGGGTTGATATTTTCTAAAACACGTGCATTACAAATCAATGAACTGTAACATGGATAAATATACAGTGCGATTCCTTTTAAAGGTAACACCAAATATTTATTTTTAGTGATATCAGATTGATACACTAAATACACAAATAAATACACATTATCGGTGATTTTAAAATGTCTAACCCTTTTATTGTGCACATGCGCATCAAAACTTTTAATTTTTTAAATAGCAACTCCTACTTTAAACAGATTTGGATAGACCAACATAGTTTTAATCGAAATTTTTACTTACGTTTAGTCAATTTTGGTTTTAAATCTATAGTAAAAAAAAAGATCAAATTTACTATAAAAATGTTAGTCTATCCAAATCTTTATAAAACGTAGTGATGGGTACTATCGAATAGTTCGGTGGACTATTCGAATAGCATTATCGAATAGTTCGGTGGAATATTCGAATAGCACTATCGAATATTTCGGTGGACTATTAATAGCCTGAGTGGTTCTCGTTTGCGTGAAACGGTTTTTATCATGTTGTACATTTGTATTGTTTGTAATACAATTATGACAACATGAGTCATGAAGCACCCTCATAAGTTATTGGAATTTACCTTTATCGGCAAATGGGTCGCTGCTCTATGGTATTTTTTAGGCTTTAGATTGTCGGCGGCATCATATTCTTATTTGTTAATATAATATTATTATTACAGTATTACGTAGGTATCTTATCATAGGTCTAAAAAGAGACACAAAAGCCAAAAATAAATTTAAAATTACAATATACCGGTGAAACCTAAAAAGATATTTTTTTTTCGATTAACTATTCAATAAACTATTCGAAGAGTTATTCGATGAACTATCGAATAGTTATTCGATAAACTATTCGAATAGTTCAAATAGAGAACAACTATCGAATAGTTCGATAGTGCCCATCATTAGTGAAAAGTAGGTGTTGTTATTTAAAAATATGAAAGCTGTGTTGCGTATGTGCACAATAAAAGGGTCAGCAATTTGAAAATCATCGGCGATGTATATTAGTGTAAAATGTGTATTTAGGCACTCCCTATCTCCTTCCGAAAATCGCATATCAATCCGATCTCACAAGACAAAATTATTTAGTGTTACCTTTAAAAGGAATCACACTGCATATGTATCCATAAGATAATTAAAATAAGTTCGATACAACTATTGGGAGGAATTATGATAAATTGTTCCCGTCCCCCAGTTATAGTATTTTGAATTGAGTTAAGTGAATTGAAATGGGAATCATGAAATCATAATTGCAAAACTTTTAAAATCAGCTGCTAATTTTAGGTGCATATTTGGTATTAATGTGACAACTTGGGGATGGCGAACTTCACGCACATGATAAATTCACCTATTCAATACTATTTATTTGATTATCGAATACACTCCTAGTAATAATGCACCCGTCACGATCGGTACTGCGGTCCATGTAAAATAAACCATGTATTTGGGTTTCTTAAACCCGATCCAATTGAAACTGGACCGTACCGCTTTCTTCCAGCCGTTAATCTTCTCCTCGCGCTCGTCAACCGTTATCTCAGGCATGTACGTCTTACCTACGTCCTCGGACATGCACAGCGCGTTCCACACATTAATATCGGCCGTATACCCGGCCGCCATGGCCACGCCCAGTTCGGCCATGTCGTCGCTCGTGGCCACCTCTACCCGCGCGTTGGTAATGTTCGACAGAGACTGCATTATCGTCTTGTTCATCGAAAGGTACCCGTCCACCTTCAACCGGTCCAACCGTGCCTTCGAGTCCGACCGCATCACTTCCAGGATGTCTAGCGACTGGAAGCTCACGGACTCCATCGCAGCCTTCAGTATGCTTTCTCCATACGTGTACTGGTTCATGCCGACTAGGGCACCGCGAGCCATGGGCTGCCAATGCGGCGCGTACAGACCTAAAATATAAATTACGTTTGAAGGGAATACAAGCAGAACGTTAGACCAAGGATTTGTTCGGTTTTCGACTTCAATAAAGTATAATGATATACTGAATGTTCCTGAAATGGGTGAAGAAATTAGTAAACGCATACTCTCTGGAGTGGCCAAATGAAGAATTTTTTTAAATTTTTTTTCTGCCTTTAAAACATGGGTCTTATCTAATTATCTTTGGAAAATTATTTCGAAAATTAATACTATTGAAAGACATTTCTTGCAAATTTCTCACGCGACATTTCTATGTGACATCGATTTGAGCGTGTCACTCGTTTTTTAAACTCGAGTTGTCAATATTAAAATATGTGGTGTGACACATCGGTTTATATGAGAACTTAGTATATTATGGTGAAATATATTTGTTGTAATTTCACATATTTGATTAAATAATATATTATATCCTAGACAACCATATTAACTCCGTTCAGAATCGTTATTCGTATACAATGATATCTATCATTACATTCAAATTTAACAAATTCATTGTAATAATGACCTATCCTATAAACGAGGTGCACTCCACCTCCAACTGTACAGCAGAGCGAACCCATCTTTTGTTTTTATTGAATTTAAAATAAATGTTGTATAATTATGATTATTTTAAAATAAAAATCGTGTTAATTAATTAAGTTGGATGCTATGAGGAATTGAGGAAAATTAATACTGACACAAAAGACTCATTAGTAATGACAATAAAATCAAGATTAACTAAACGGGAACGTGGCAAATATTACTGTTGTGGAAATGGCACAGAAAGGATTAAAGAAAGCAAAGAAGAATGCAAGTACACGGTGAAATATTATGGCTTAGATAAAACATTTTTACCGTAGAATGCGGGAATAAAATACATCAAATGTATGTATTTCTTTTGACAATCCTTTTCTTCAATGTTAAACTGTTTCTTCGTCCATTCGATCGATTTGCCAGCCACAGCGATCTTACCTTCCAATGCGTACACAGGCTTCGTGTCTAAATGGTACGCGATGGTCGTCGTGAGCCCGTTACCTGAAAAAACCTTTGACTCGCCGGTAACGTAGAACACAGAACCAGTCTCATCCAAAGTGATTTTGGTCGACCCACGCCTGAAGCATCTGTGGCCGACCAGAGCCGCTTGCCGGTTCCCCATAACCGCTGATATTACCGTGTCCTTCAGCGGCCCGTCCGCAAATTTCCCGTATATATCGGAACTGTTTTTGATCGTTGGCAGACAGTCGAGGGCGATCCCGAAAAATTTGAGGAGTTTTTTATCCCACCATAGCGTGTTTAAGTTCATAAGAAATGTGTTGGCCGCGTTAGTCGTGTCAGTGGCAAACACTCCATCTACGTAAACAAAACCGAAAAACGCATAAAAATACAATATCAGTCGAATTTTAACGTGAGTTATCATTGGTATCCTCAAAGTTTTTATTTATCATACGAGTGTTGTCTCAAAAGTAATGCACAATTTTCCCTGAATAAATAAGTATTTATTAAAAACAAAATACAATATTATGGACATTAATAGGCATGCGTACTCGATAGGAGGTTGGCAGTTGCGTCTTTTATGAGTTAAATTTTTTTCCCGTGAATAAAAGTCATTATGTACATGAATGAGTTATAACACAATAATTTACATTCAACTGCCTTAATAATATTACCATGTGTTCTAATAAATCTTATAAATAAGATATGACGGCAGTTGAACGTTATACATTTCAAACAAATTTTTCAACAGTCATCGAATAAAATTTCTAAAAATTCAAGGAGGTATTCAGACACCTAAAACACCCCCTTTGTTTGCACCACTATAAACTAATGATATACCTATATTTTTTTTCAGGTCCATGGTTCATAAAAGCAATTGGTCGTTTATACATATACGATTTAGTTTCGGTTCGGTCACGTTTTCGGCAAGCGAAAATATTATTTCATTTTCATATTTAAAATTTTTTATTAACATTTGATAATGAATGATTCCGCTTAATATTGTTATTTATCGGTTGATTTCATCAATTTAATCACGTGTATCTTTGAAAAAATTTTAAAAAATGCACCAAACTATATCTGTTTGGTGAGGATAAGGTGTACCCAGTGAAGTCACTCCTCTTTCGTTTTTTGTTTCGTCTATAGATAAATAGCATGACAACAATTCGTGTTTTCTTCATAATGAGGATTGTGAGCAAAGTGGGTGACTACGTAATCGATGATTCGGTCGTGAAATCAAACCTAATACTAACCGAGTGTGTGTAAAGAGTTTTTATTCGGCGTTACCGAATACGAACCGAATAGAACCGCATAAGTGTAAAACGAGTCTACGGCTCGTTAATTTGAATTAACTTATTAACTGATTAATTGTAATTAATCGGTAATTTTTATATCAAGGTTTCACCGTTGAGCTTTGCATCGTTTTTATCACGGTACAGATTCCAATTTATCATAGTTTTCACGTACAACAAACGAGTATTGAAATAAAAAATAAATATTACTTTTCACGCCACCGGTCAGGTTCTACAGCAGCCACGTGTCCACGGTGCCGAAATAGCAATTTCCGTTCTTGTAGGCCTCATTGACGGACACGTCATTGTCGATGAGCCATTTGATCGTGAACGCGGCGAAGTACGTGCTGAACGGCAAGCCGCACGTTTTCTGGAACCGGTACTTGCCGCAGGTCCACGAGTACCTTTCGACCATGGCCGCGGTCCGATTATCCGACGACAGGATCAGGTTGCACAGTGTGGTCCCCGTTCGCCGGTTCCACGCGACCACTGAGCCCGGGTGATTGGCTATGCCGACCGCGGTCACCGGTACGCCCATCACCTGTCCCGCAGTCACTGTCTGGTACACGCACTCCTGCACAGCTTTCAGCAAGGTCATCGGATCCTGTTCTGCCCATCCTTCACGCGACGTTGCTACGTTGGACACCGGCACTCGGTGCGAGCTCACCACGTGCGTGGAGTTGGTCCGGAACGCGTAGAAACACACATCATTGGTGTTCACCACTATCGCGCCCACTACCTCCTTGTCCACTGCCGAACTGTAAAAATCGCGAGAAGAACGTCCACAGTCCATTTTGTTATAAGAAATAAAGTTGAAATGGTTTATTTAACTAATGTTCGAGTTAAAAAAGTATTTTGTGTATGAAATATTATTAAATTTTATCTGAATCGTGCAATATTGCGAGTTCATTCGTGCCTATAGCCGTAGGTCATTGAAAATGTGTATTCGATTGCCATGAAAACCATATTATGTTTTTTTTTCTTTTTTCTTTTTGGCGAGTAACATTTTTTTGATAATATTGTGTAACTACCAGTGCTGGCTAGTGAGTTCTGGTGATGGAGGTGTGATTTTAAATATAGTACCCTTAGTCATAGGCTAAACATATTAAGTATAAAGAAATAACACACTTTACATATATTATTACTTTTAATCTTATTATTTTATTTTTCAAAGTATCTCAAACATAGTACCTATATATTATTGTATAATTTAAAAATAACTAATTTATGCAGTTATTTAATGAATAAAACCCATGCACAAGTTTTTTACTGATGAAAAATGGTTCTACTTGTGTCGCAGACCGCAATAGAAAACATAAGTAAAATTTGTCACGCTGCCGGTCGTCCAAAACGCGTACGTTAAGATTGGAGTTTTAACGTAACTGCACGCATAGCTGCCGGTTGTTCTAATACTGCTCAGTGCTCGGGTTTGCGTGTTTGCGTACGTACACATTATACATACACTCCTGGTATATGTGAAAAAATATTTAATGGTCGTACACGAAAAAATGTATACAAATAATTTTATTCATTGTACTAATTTTACTACGAATTGTACTAATTTTACTACGATCGTCCCGTTGTCCAAGCCACTACCATCATAAACATTGTATTTATAATTTATTTATTTATTTTTTTTAATACAATAATAATCTTTGTTTATCAATTATGATCAAACCATTTTTACAAATAAATGTTACGTACGAGTACGTAAATACGTAGAGTACGAATACGCTGTTGCCAAATGATTATATTCAAAGTCTTCAGCGACTTCTCTACATTATATGTTACGTATTATAATGATAGTTTTACCATCGCAGAACAACTAATAAGATCTTGTTCATGAAACACCGTAGAAGACGGTGATTGAGACATGAAAACACTTCATGCATTTTCGCTCCCACAAAAAAAGTAAAACTCTGTAGATGAATATATAAAAAACACCTCACAAACAAGAGGAAGCAGATAACTGGAAAAGTTTAACCAAACAACTGCTAACTCACAGGCGACCATAGAAAAAATCTGCAGACGACTGGAAACATTCAATTAGACTCCGATTAGTACGACTGAACGTATGCGTAAGTTTTTTTGTTAGCTCAGTAGACTGATGAACGAAATCGCCTCCTTCTAAAGACTATGGAGTCGATTTTACAGTGTCGAGTTAATTATAATATGACTTGTGCACAGTTCTACAAATATGTTCAAAGAAACAAAGAACTGTTGATAAGAGCAAATTCTTCTAAACAGTATGGTCATCTCATTCATCAACAGTACTGGGTAATAAACTAAACTTATTTTTTTTCATGCAACTTAACTAAACAAATATTTTATGTAAAACAAAGAATTACGATTATTTTTTTTTACAAAATTTAGTGTTTTTATAACCTCCATCCCAGAATTCATAGAACGTCCCGACGAGACCCTAACTAAATATGGTAGGTAACCCTAATCATGATTAACTATGTAATCAAAATTAATTGTTATTATGTAGAACAATGTTGATATCAAAACGAATGTTGTGTCGTACTATGATACACTATATACGTACAATGCACGAGAATAAATACAGGTAAGAATTATCACAGAAATAGAAAAAAAATATTATTACGAACTTTTACATTGATTGTTAATCCTAAGATTTACCAATACTCGCTTATAAAATTCCGAACTTCTAAAATTATTCGGGGTTTGATCAAATAATTATGTATATCCTAGGTTTCACCGGTATTTGTACTATTACCGTAACATATGTACTACTTATCGCCGTATGCTCTCAACATTATTTTGGAAATTTAAGGATATACGAAAAATATTTTAAAGTCTCAAGAACTTCGCGGAGAATTATTAAATGTAATTCGTTTTAGAAATTCTAATTTAAGTATTATTCAAAAATTAATCAACGTATTCGTTTCAAAATTGCTTGAGTTGTGACATCACTTTTGGTATAAGTTTCCAAAAAAAAATCTCTCTGAGAACCGTGTTTTTTTTTTTATAATAAATTTAATACACATTGGTATTTGTAAAACGTAAATTTAATGTTCATACTTCATAATATTACCTCTATATATTTTCATTATACGTGTATATATATATATATAAAATCCTAATACTACTTAGTCACTGATCGCCGTATCTCAAAAACTACTCAACATAAGCACTTGGAATTTGGAATAGTAGTTCCTCTAATATTTTCATCGTGCATTAAGAAAGGATTTTTTTGAAAATCGCATTTTTAAAGGTCGAAACTGTTTTGGACTGGACATATAAACGTTTTCATTTTTTGGTTACCTAGGAAATTTGTTGACGTGTTTAATATGTTGATTTTAATGATTGTCGATTGAGATTTATGTAAACTATTAAACAGTATGAATCAACAAAATCAAAAACATTTGAATACACAAATATATTATGCTTATTTTAACAGGCTGGTCACAATGACCAGTCGCAAATAAGAAACCGTACCTTAACATAAACCAATACACATACAAATTGTATTTATTAGTTGATTTAGTATTACTGCTTCTCGAAGAAAGAACCAAAAATATTGTATACAAGGAGGTATTATAAAAATGCAAAAACGCCTTTGCATAAAAAAAACTATTATGCACACAACAATGATAATTATAAAAAAAAAAGCAAAAACGATTGTCTAAGCATAACAATTATTGTATTGCACTCAAAAATATTACCCATAGTATTCTAAAATAATATTGTAAATATGAAAAAACAAAAATACACATGTGGCTACACATTTAAATGAAGGGTATAGGGAAAAAACGATTGTAGTCCATTTCTGTAAATTTTACAATTTACAATATATTTTCCCCATAACTAGATGGACTAAAATCTTTCTTCGTAGTATACCTAATCTTTTCCATTTAAAACTATGGACTGAAAGATTTTTTCACTGAATCGATTCCAACTGTTAATATTACTCCTAAATTAAATCATAAAATCAAAATCGAAAAAAATTGACTAGTATCGTTTTTCCCCCGTACCCTTCAAATATTATATAATTTACACTTAAAAAGACATTGCTTTCCCAGCGTTTTACACCTAAAAGGAATTTTTCCAGGCAACGCCGTGTAATTCAGCTAGTATATATGTATATGCAATTACGTTGTAAAAGTAATTATATTTAGTTTATTTGAGTTGTCGTGGTAATCATGAAATAATCACGAATAATAATAATTATTAAAGATTGTGAACGAAAAAAATCACAAAATTGAGTGTACAACAGCTACATCACAAATTATCTATTACAGTTATTGATAACAAAACGAATAAGTATGAAATTGTTGCTTACAAGTCTTATGCCGCATGCACATTGGAGAGCGTTGCGCAATACAATGAACGGTAAGTGGTGAGCATTGACGAAAATAAATCTTACACGGGAATCTTAACGGAACTGTTTACACTGAGTTGTTGCGTTGGATGTTAGCGGTACGCGGTACGCGATGTGATGTTCATTTTTCAAGTTGTCTTGAATTATGAGCGGTGTCATCAAGCGTTACAATATATTAAACGTAATTTGAAACACACTACGAGCCAGGCTTTATTGTAAGAATTTTTTCCAACTGCACAAATAAAAAATATATCACACTCTGAACACTAATTTTATTGGTTCTGATAAAACAGATACTAAATATTATAGACAACGCTCATCGCTAGCTGTTTGATGTACACACTCCACCGCTCACCGCTTTGATGCTTGCCGCCTCACCGCCCACCGCACAACGCTCTCCAATGTGCACGCGGTTATACTCCGTAAACAGGATGGAGTAGTCAATACTTGTATATATGTGTGTGTACATGTTTTAGTAAAGTGAAATTTCTTAAGTATAAATAGTTATCGGTACCTTTCACTATTATTATTATTATTATTATGCTATTACTATTATAATTAATATTTATTACAAGAATGTTTGGTTCGGAAATTCTTATGTATAGGACCCCTGCGGACAGTACGCGCACGTTTATGACTACTAGTGTAAATGATAGTGACATATATGCCATACAGTTTTAAATTGTTTCATGAAAAAACTGACATCGTGCGTTACCTTTTGAATATGGGATTATGATATAGAATTTTAATTTGGAATACTATACAGAATAGTTTAAAAGGTGGGATACTGCTGACATATAAGCAATTTTCAAATGTGTTTTACGTACATAATGATCAGCTATAATAACGTTTTTGTTTTTATGTTCAAATGCACATAATCTATATGTATAAGAATGGTGCCAAAAATGTATGACAATTCATAAATTGAGAACGGCTGGGCCGATTTGGCTCAATTTTTTTTTAATTGTTCGTAATTGCCAGGAGAAGGTCCTTATGTAAGAAAAAATGAAGAAAGTTATACGGAAAATTAAAAACTAATATAACTGTGTAAATTGTATACCTATATAGCTAACTGCAACCTGACCTTTTTTTTGTTGAGTTATTGTGTGTTTTATGGGCGTGTATAAATATATCTGTATTCCCTTAGTTACGGAATTACGTAATTACAGTTTATCGTATAAAACAGATGCATCCGTTAAAATTTATTGATAAGTATTAATCATTTTTTATAGAGTTTTGGTATGGTTGTTTTTAAAAATGCTAGCAATTAGACGTATAAACTTAAATCGCAGAACTCACAATTCTGCGAGTCAAAAATATAGAAGAGCAAGTCAAACTGACGAGCAACGCGAAATATGGAATGAAGTTGAACAGAATTGATGGAATCAACAACATAGTATTATATACTATTTGGTTCAGAAATATATTAAACTTACTGGCACAAGAGAAGCTAAGTTAAAAAGTGATAGTAACCCTGGGAGGTACTCAAGCAGACATTTTGATATTTACGATGGAAATTTTAATAATTTATTATTTATATTTTATTTATTTTAATAATAATAATTAGTGCGAAATAAATTATTAAAAATTATTATTAAAATATTAACGAATTTAACACACAGTTTGAGACATATAAGAGGTAGGATTTTTAACGGGCTACAAAGTGCACGGGTTCAGCTAGTAAAATATATTTATAATAGTATTTCCCAAAATATTATTATCTAATATTTACGTAGTGTGGTAAATATCTAGTGGTTGTATTGTTGGGTATAATTCTTGGTAATTGCTTACACCAATGGATATTAGCATTGATTATATATAGTAGTATATTATATTATAATCATTGATATTAGCATTGATTATAGAATAAACTTAATTCATATAATTAATAATATTAGTCACCGCTTATATCAGTGAATTTAGTTAAGTTGTATTCAAACCTTATGAGATATTTTTAACCATCGAAATGTTATCGAGTTAATACGTTATCGAAGTGTGATACGCACATAAAATATGTTGTAGGTAGGGGATAGTGATTCCATTTCTAGAATTTTAATATTTTTGAATATTTTCACAATAAGACTTACATTTTCAAATGTAATGAGGGCTAAATTAATTAATTAATCGCAAAGCTTAATTTTTCTAGTTACAATTTATAATACAGTCGTTAAATTATGCTGTTACGTTATTTTGTCCTCCATTAGCTTTGATCAATATTAAGGGAGCGCATATAAAACACCGTATATAACAGCCAAAAATATTTATTTTTTACAGTATTTTAACCGAAGAGTATTATGCTTTACGTCTCAACCGTAATATATTTTGAAAAATTTATGTATTAAAGTTCTCTGCCCCTCTTCTTTTTTTTTTCACCACCTCTGGCAGATGGAAAAGTATTTCCCCCCATATTTTTATACGACTCGCGATAACGGTCGTCGAAACGCGTTCGTCAGATAAGACTGTGACAACGAAAACAGATTTCGTATTGCTGTTTAGAGAATCATTTAGTTTTCTATGAGAATCACTTCAATTTTAATCCGTAATGTTAGGGTGAAACGATTATACTTAAATTTTCATGAGCAATAATTCCGAGCTAACGACAACGACCGCTAACGAAAATTGTTCGCATTTAATATCGTTTTATAAATTATTATTTTACTGTTATTTGGTTTTACCACGTATTATAATCGTTTAGTCATCGTAAAACGCAACGGTTTTCATCGCCTTTTTTTTTTTTATCTGAATCGTTGGACTCACGTATATAGCTTTCGGCTCTCGTGCAATCGTCTTCATTTGGAAACTGTCATTTACTCCTTTGAGGTCCAGTGCAAGTTCATTTCTCGTCTCGCTCAAGATTCGGTTATTGTCGTTAGATACATGTGCGGAGCAGCAGTATCCGTTTAGTCTTTGTGTCGTCTTTCATCGGTTTTTACTCTTACCATTTACCCTTTGATTGTTGAACATTTTACTTTTACGTTTCATCCCTCCGTCTGCCCGTGATGCCCGCCGACTACAGAAAACGGGTATTTAACAAAGGACATTACGACCGTCCATGTGAGTATCTAATTAGATCAGTTATTACTGTTAGAGTTTATTAAGAGTGTCGGAACTAATGTGATTTCAATATAAAAAAAAACCTGCCTTACAGAAAAAATATTCACGCCTCGTAAAATTGTTAGATTTTGATAATTTATTTTATTTTTATTTGGACCATGAAGACTATAGGTCGCATTGGACTTCAATATTCGAAATTCAAATTATAAAAACTAAATAAAATTCTTAATGGCTCGAAATTTTGGTATTTTTAAAAAATGTGTTTCTAACATAATGTAAAGTTGTATCAAAAATTCAATGCGACCTGTAAAAGATTTATTCATTTTCAAATATATAAAAAAAAAAATAAAATCCAACCATTCTACGAGAAATCATCTTTTTTCCTGTGAAGTCGTTTTTGTTTATCAATTTTGACCATATACATAAATAGTCAAATGCATGGGACTTGAGCCCAAAAGGCTTCAAGAACAATATTTCAAATGAAGTACCTATAGATCTATCTAGTATACTTAACATATCATAGGAAGGGCTTAAGATGGCTCAGGGAGGGCTAAGTCCCTCCCCCCCCAATTTACGTCCATGATTTTGACATTATTTTTCCATAAGATAATGATAATAACGGCACTTATTGACATATGCATTCTAATTCTTCCGGCGAAGTTTGTAACTTAGTATATCCCAGTTTGTTCACATATCTGTACCTAGTCTTTATTGGGGTCAGCAAATTTTTTAAAATGTAAAATTGTATGATATTTTCACTAAAATGTATATAAACCATTTAAAATTAACAATATAGGAAAGAGAAATATAACAAGAAAAAAAAAATTAAATAACTTGTATGCATACAATTTGTTAGATGACCCAAAGTTCAGTTTAAACCTTTTTTTTTTTTTTTGTTTGATCTAATGTAGGTACTTTACCCTAAATAATTTTTTAAATAACATTTTTCTTAAATTTCTCAGGTTCGATTATTAATTGGGCATGGCACTTGAATATTCAATAATTTATTTTACTTCTCAATGAATAATTTATTTTTTTTCTTCCACACACAAATTTTGCTTTATATACTATGTACTATATACTATACTCAGACTTAGGTAGTGTTCCGAATATAGTTTTCTGAATATTTTTCAAGTATTTTAAATACTTGAAAAATATTTTTTTTTAAAGTATTCAATTAAGTATTTTTAATACTTAGGTATAACGATTATTTTGAATGCAGCATTCCGAAAACCTTTTAAATGTTGAATTATCTTTCTTCTTTTAATTATTTTATTACTTTTCTTTCATATCATGTACAAGATAATATCAGATATTTATAATTGTTGTAAATCATAAATTATCATAGTTATATATTATTAAAATACAATATAATAGCATATATATAGGCTAAAATTTCAAATATTTCCCATGATATCTATCATTTTTAGGGTGTAAGAAACTTGAAGTATTTTAAAAGTATTCGGAATACAATTTTTTGAAAGTATTTGAGTGTTTATTCTAAATAATTTATAAAGTATTTTATCCAAGTCTGACAATATTATTATATGATTCTACATATTAATTACATTGTAAACCATGTCATCCTAATTAAAGGTTAACAAAATTCTTAACAGCAGAAATATCTTGCTACAAACCACAGTTCTCCATCTTGGGTACATAATTTGTGTACATAATAATACCATTATTACTATATACTACACTTTTATGGCTGGAGCTTATCTATACGTCTGTCGAGTGTCGACTTTAGCTAAAATAGTTGTATAAATGAATAAATTCAACAAAATTGCAACAAAGTTGAGAACCCCTGAAAAAGAAATAAAAATTCTACTACCTAACCAATATAGTAGGACGCAATTCATGTATACCTTTTTAACGGGACGCAACTAAGGAGCCCCGAAAGTAGTTTCCCTAATTTTCTTATTATTTTAATCTTATTTAATTGACCATGTAAAACCGAGATAATTAATCATATATGTTAATTAAGAACAAATAAATGTTATTATCGTTTATTTCGAAAAAAGTTCGTACAAATCAATATGTCACACCATATTTTTGATTCTGGCTACCAGTGCCGGATCTAAGACATTTGACGACCGGGGCTAATAAAAATGTAGCGCCCTTAGTTAGTATTAGTTACGGTATTAGCAGTATTTTTCATAATCTTAAGAGCGCCCTGATACCAACAGCGCCCGTGGCAAGAATACCCACTTGCCCCCCCCCCCTAGATCCGGCACTGCTGGCTACTCGATTGTTAAAAACGCACAATAAATCTAAAATCAATGACATATCGATTTACATGAGACATTTGCAAGATATTTTTTACAAGTACATTATCGCAATATGACCCTAAGGGTACGCTCCAGAGGTCCAAGTATTCCATCTAAACGTTAAAATACTGTTAATTATGTAATTATGTTTACATACATTTGTTTCCATTTAATCCTTGGAAAAAATATCCAATGGTTATATTGTGGAACTGTTGAGTTTTTGTCGGTTAGAACAATAGTATTTTATAGTTATAATATATACAGATTTTGCCGCCTGGACATTTTTTTTTTCTATCGACACTGTATAAGTTAAAAATAAATTTCGACGGATAAAGTTTAAACGGACGCTTTGTGATTTGTAAATGTCAAAATCGGTTTGTCACTAGTCCATTAAACTTGGTTAATATGTACACTGTATGGTATATTTAGTGGTATTTATGGAGAGGGGTGATTAACAAATAATGTATTTCAGTGGTCAGGGATATAATGTTTAATAAAACCTGTTTTATATATGGATTTTAAATTTGGTCTAAGATTTAAGGTGCATGAAATAAATAAATTAACTGATCGCTTATAATGTTTTGGTATAAATAAGATTATTTAAAGTAATTGTTATTGCTTATTTGTTTTTATGTTATACTAAACAGTATTGTATGCATAATTTATTTTATATTATATATTTAAATATGTTAATTTTAATTTAACATGTTTACTAAGTCTTGATAATGTTAATTGTTTATTTATTCAACAATTTTAATGACAAACATGATTATTAAGTTTAGATTTTAGATACATATATTTTAATTTTATAATTTACGTGGTATTTAAGCTTATTTAGATAGTAACTTTATTTTTTCTATTTAGTTTTATTATGGGGTTTTATTATAAAAATTTAAATTTTAAAACTTGTATCACGGACTTACATAAATGTACGCCCTTACAAATATAATATAGGGAAACTACATACCATATAAATAATTCCATTAGAATAACTATTAATATTATAATTATACAAGGGCACCAATAGTACAGTATGAATTGTCATCGGTTGATTGTAAGCCATGTGAAAGGTAGTTATGTCAAGACAGAAATTGATCCACTGGGCGATTTATCAACTCGTAGGACATGTAAGAGGTAGTGCTCCAAAGACAGTATTCGCTAGCTCCAACCTATTGTATTAACTAATCCACGTGTGTGGGGTTCACAGTTAAATTTAATTGGTTCTGTAGTATTTTACAGTAATAAACAAAACAATACTTATATCAGTATTGTATTGACACGGAGATGAGTAAACGAACAACGGGTAATTCACACGAGATCGGGACGTATAAAGGGGTTCCGAACAGACGCATATTCAGATGTATCCTTGTCCGGTCTTTGCAAGCACCTTCACTTCAGTTTATTTAATAAATTAATGTTTTGGACTTAGAATTATTTGACAACTAATGCGTTGAACTTAGAAATATTTTATAGTAAACAGTTAATAAATTTAAAGTTGAATTATTAATTGAACAACTTTCACTCAGAATTCAACTCAATAACCATTGAATTAACGGCAAGCAATACTTGCATAACATCTGTATTAGGGTTGGGAAAGGTCTCGATTTGGCGGGATATTCCAGAATTTTAATATTCTTGTCCCGCGTCCCGTTTAAATTCTTAGCGAGACGCGTATAATGTGTTTCTATGTTTTTTAATTTTTGTCTTGTGTCCCTTACAAGCGAGCAGGACAAGAAAGTCTCAATTTTTTTACGACCACCTTACGCAAAATATTTGTACTGCAAATTTGTAAATACTTAAGTTCTACTATCTCTTTAGTTTAATTGTATCGTTATAATTTCATGTTATAATTTATAATTTATAGGTAATACCTACCTTACAACTATTACATTAAAATATTAAATAGGTACCTAACTATTTACCTATTTCGTTATACTACATAGCCAATACATAAAAAGTATGCGTTAGTATAGTAATATAGTCACTGACCAACATCTCGCTAATATTTAGTATAGCTTATATATCTTTTAATATTATAACTTAAATTTATTGTATTGTGAAAAGTGAAAAAATGTCTGACTATCTGTATCTATCTCACAATTTAAATAAAAATATAATTTATTTATTGTTTTTTTTTTTATGTTTCAATTCCGCTTTATAATAAAGCATCTATACCTCGATATTTTACAATAGGTATTACATTTCAAAAAGTTGTGTCTGAAAAAAAAGAATTCCAACTTTGTTCCGTATCATATTAAAAAAAGAATCGGATGGGCCTCGCTCTGCTGTACAGTTGGGGGTGGAGTGCACCTCATTTATAGGATAGGTCATTATTACAACGGATTTATTAAATTTGAATGCAATAATAGATATTATTGTATACGAATAACGATTCTGAACGGAGTTAATATGCTTGTCTAGGATATAATACATTGTTATTTATAAATATTGTAAAAAGTATATTTTATTTTGAAACGATAAATATATTTTTCAATTGGGATGGGTTGGCAGTTGCATACAGCGACATAATTTGTCAGTCTAGAATATTATGCATTATATTATATTTTACATGTAATTTTGTGTCAATATTCGCTGTTCAAACGCTTATAAAAAAAATTGTGCCTATGGATTTTAATAATTTTTGAATGACAATAAGAACTACTTCTGTGGAATCTTCTATTAAATTTTCAAATATTTTGTACGAGCCAAATTTTTTTTATCACCGATTATAAAAATAAAATGTAAAAAAATCGAATATTTTAAATGCCTATAAGTGGCTTAAAAATCAATATAATATTTTGAAAAAATTATGACATAAAGGAAATGCCAATCTCAACAGCTGGTAAAAATTTCAAAAATCTGCGACTTATACTTTTTGAATTATAACAAATATTTAAAATCGTTAATCGAGAATAAATCGCTATTTTATGCGATTTCGTAAATATTTAAATTTCAAACAGTCATACAATTTTTTCCTCTAAGTCAGGTAGACATTTTTTTAAAAATTGTTGAAGAGTAGCTTATAGATAACCTAGTGTTAAGGGCTTATAAAAAAAAATTTGAGTAAACCGATCGCCGATATTTTTTAGTTACGATAAGTTTAACTTATTATAAATTATTATTATTATTATTAAGTATTACATTTTTAAGAGTTTTCGGTCTGCCAATTAAATTGTATAGATTTTTAAAAACAAAAATTTTACAAAAATCGAAAATTTAAACTGTCTATAAATAAGACAAAATATGTCAAAATACTTTGAAAACTTAACCATGTATAGAAAACGTCAATATAAAGATTTGGTGAAAATTTCAAGTTGTTGCGATTTTTGGTTTTTGAGTTAGAGCATTTTAAAAAAAAATGTAATTTGTAAAAACGTGATTTTGCGTAAAATTTCCCGTTTTTTCGTAATTTTTTTATCGTTTTTTCGATTTTTTTAAAAAGTATTGAAAAGTTGGATTTTAGACTAGCCAAAATACCATCTACATTCACTTTCCTTTCAGAAAAGTTGCTGCTTAAGCAAATCGAAGCATTTTTATTGCCAAAAAAGGTGTCGTCAGACACAAAAATAAAAAAATAAACACACATCATTGTAAAACCAATAGATTCCATCACTCCGTTCAGAATCTAAAATATAGGTTGTATTCTTATTTTAAGTTTATTCAAAAAAACTATAAAAATGTAATTGATGGTAATCATATTACTTGATATTTACTATTTTTGAGTAAGCCTCAAATAACCTAAAAATAATATTTTTATGAAATGTAAAAAATATTATTTATAGTTTATAGTTATATATTATAGTTTGTAGTTAAAAGCAAATTTGGTGCTCTCATTATATTAATTCATTGTACAATTTCTCACAATTTTTTTTTTTTATGTTATTACTATTACTTTAGATATTGAACATAATAATCAAAAGTCAAAGCTTAGAACTCTCCATAATCATCGTAGTATTAACACCTTCAAAGCAAACAATCGTGGGAGTAAATACATTAATAAAAATTTGGATTATATAACTGATCTAGTTGGTATGCAATCGAGAAGTACATCAAACTATAAGGGACACTCCAAACATAATTTATCTGAACGGTATATTTTGTTTATTAATATATTTTTTAAGTAATTTATTGATATTTTTTTTAACTCAATTAATTATGATAATTAAATGAATCTTACATTGAAAGGTATCAAAGTAAAAAAGGTTACGATAAATATAGAAATCCAACATGGAATGTAAATAAAAGTTGCACTGGATGGTATTCAATATTTGTAAGTATTCAATTTTAAGAGGTTATTATACTCGTATTATTTTTTCCCTACTATAAACATTAAAAAATTAAATGGACATATTTTAAGTCATCAAGGCCATAATAATTGTTAATTTATTAGGTAGTTATTACACTTATAAATAATTTAAATTGTTGATCTTTATTATGTTTTTTGAATCTGAATATACTTATGATATGTAAAGAAAATAAATTTATTATTTTTATTATATTCTAAATGATTTTGAGTGTTTCAAGCTTTGTATTATGTGTATATTCAACAGAACAAAATGTATATTTATACAGTTACTTTAATAGTGTACATTTTTAATTAATAACTTTTATGGTTTTTAAGATTCCAAATGTTTATGACTGCGATGAAATCTTAAACAAATTTGAAACCTATTTACATCCTGATATATTTTACCCTTACAATGTAAGTTATTTACTGTATTATACATTTTATTTCTGAAGTATTAATAACTTGAATGTATTTTTACAGAAAACTTATAAAAATAATGAATTAAAATTTCTTGTTGACAATTATGATATTGCTAAAAAATTACACCTTGCTTGTTACAAGATACAATTAAGAAATGATCGAAAAGTAAATGTAGTAATTGTAGTTTAGTATTTATAAAATTTGAATTATTTTTTTTTTAAGTTGAAGATAAAGGTATGTGACTATTTTCCCAAACATCAAACTATATCATATACGCCAGTGTCTAGTGTCATAAAGGAAAAGATATTTGAAGCAATGTCAACTCGTTATGATCCTAATACTAAGAGTTTGGATTTGTCTCGTTTTTATGCTTGTATATGTATGTAAAAATATATTTTATTTCAAACCATTAAATTTTTAATAATTTATTAATAAGTATAAAAAAAAATCTTACATTTGTTTTAGTTTTTACTGAAAATAAATTGTTCGTGCCTTTAAATCGACCATCAGTTCTTTTGGCTACATTAAATATAGCTGCTAAATATACTAAGCATGAACTTTGTAGGCTTAGTCTTGAAAATAACCATATCTATTTGAAGGAAGGACTTGTATGGATACGCAGATTATTTCCAAAGTTAAAAGTCTTAGATTTGTCTGGCAATAAAGTAATATATTTTAATTTTTTAAGTTTGAACTTTAATTTTCTTTTATATTTTAGTTAACTGAGTTACAAATGTTAAATAAACTCTCAGGTTATTCTATTGAAGTCCTTAATTTATCCAAAAATCCTGTTTGTAGTACAACAAATAAAGAAAAATTTGTATTGTAAGTATATTTTTGTTTTTTTAAAACCAATTCACCATTTGAATTCGGTTTTTTTTTTCAGGGATGTAAAAAAATTATTTCCTATGCTAAATAAATTGGTAAGTGTGTTCTATTATTATTTTTCTTGGACATAAAATCAATGATAACAATGTTTCTTAGTAGTACTTGCTTGATTGAAATTTTTCTTTTTCATTTTTATTAAACGAATATGTCCAAGGTGGAAAATATAACTTTGTTTAAATTTAAAATTCTAATTGGACTGACCTATGATTTTTAAGAAAATTAATTGTCAGTATTATCCCGATAGAATCTAGATATTATCTAAAAAGAAAAAGAACTATTATTAGCTAATCTCAGTATTAATTAATTGTTTAGTTAATATTGGTTTTTTTTTTAAATTTATAGCATATTTTGTATATTGAAAGAATTTCAATTTCTAAATTGACAAAAATATTAGTCTGCTATTAAAAATATTTTTTATTGCATCTCTCTCTTCATCTTCTAAAGGTTGTTGTATTTCTGGTTTTCAATGCTTTGTTTGTGTCTTATCTATTAATATTGGCATATATCTTGCAACCAATACTATCATTGGATATTTAAGTTATTGAATTTCAGAAAAAAAAAATCTTATTCTGAAAAATGTATTATTTGTACTTCATATAGTTATTCAATAATTTGTTTTGATTATTGCTATGATACTAAAGGTGTGGTTAAAATAATATTATTCAATTAACTTGAAAAAAATTGAAATATGATAAAATAATTATATAAAGGCACATCCTCTTGCTTCATTTGTTCATTATGACTATTTAAGTTAAATCTTAAGCTTTATGCTTTTTAATATAAATTTAATGAAAAATATTTGAAATTGAAAGAGTTAACTCTTAAAATGACAAGTTTTGAAAATAACTCAAAAAATTAAAGATATAAAGTTAGCTGATTTTTAGTAATTATTAAGAAATTAAAAAAAAAAAATCAGTTGAACTATTATATATATATGTATATACATATGTATAAAAAATAAAAAATTTACAATTCTTTGAGGTGACTGATAATTGTATAATTGTTCTTTTAATTTTGAAATAAATTTACCACCATTGGTTTTCGATAAATGATTCTGATTAATGGAGGTTCAATTAGGGTTGCCATATGTACCGGTTTGGTTGGAACTACTAATTTTGAGTGCAGTACCTTATGTCCCGATAATGTGTTTTAAGACAGCCAATTATCCCGGAATGAGACTTCAATAATGTACCTATGTTTGTATTTTATATAACTCTAAGTTGAAAAATAATCTAGGTGAAATTACTCTAGATAAAAAAAGAATAGAAGCATTAGATATGTGGAACGTAGGAAACTGATGAAAATCAGTTGGAGAGAAAGGAAATCAAGCATTGAAGTGTTAAATATGATAGAAGAACCAAGATAAATGATCAAAATAAATAAGAAAAACTCAGTTTTTTGGATACATCATGACACACCAAATGTTGATTACAAGTATAATGGATTAGGAATATAAATGGAAAAAGAAGAAAACGACAACAGAAAGAAACAAATCTGGAGAATATGAAGAAGCTATTATCTTTAGCGAGTATGAAAAAACTAGCAGATAGATAGCAGATAGCAGATAGATAGCAGAAGATTGGCTGAAGCGACAAGGCAAAGCCTTTGGATAATAAAAAAGAAAAGTTGAAAAACCGTAATGAAATAGTCATATTATCAAAAGTTGAATTATTGACTAACAAAATTGTGTAGTTGGATTAGTATTGACAAAATCATTTTAATATGTTGGAAAACTATTTCAACAAACAAAATGAATAATGCCATAACATATCACTCAAAGAATGTTGATTAAGTTAGCTTAAAACATATACTATAATGTGTGTGTTATAATAATTGAAAACAAAAAATCAAAAAAAGATTATGTCAATAAGAAAAAATAAATAAATAAATTGTCTGTTTTTGCCGGACAAACTATGGTAACCCTAGGTTGGATGAACTTCACTGACAAAAATTAGTTTTTGATATTATTACTATATTAGTAAAAGTTAATTTGTATGTGTATAGATTATAAATGCGAAGGGTATAGAAGCTAAATTGTCTAATAAACAATTTGTTAGTTGTATCTAAAAGTTCAATTTATATTCCATTAAGTGTTTCAACAAATTTCCCCTGTCTTCTTCCTTTACAAATGCAATTTATGTTATCATTTTAACACAGTAAAATAAATACTGTTAATTCAAAATTCTAATTATCCAAACAATTTAATAGAAATACCCAATTTTGTCGATATTTTATACTTAAGCACAATTGAAATTGTAGTTTGAAAGTAAGACAATGTATTACAATTGAAAGTCCAACATTTTAAAGTAAAACTCTTATAGAATGAAGTAAGAGTATCATTTGTATGTGAATATGGATTTTTATTTTTGTTTAAGTAGGAACAATATATAAGAAACTTTGTATAACATTATCAAGGTCTTTAGTCAAGTTAAAACTGTTTTTAATTTTTTGGGAACTGTTAAGTTCAAAAAATGACCTTCATTTTACAACATTTGTTACTAGAAAAAAATATCTACTTTAAAATTTGAGCAATAATTCTGGTAGATATTGTGTGAGTATACAGAAAAAATCAAATAAATATGTTTGGTATAATTAGTATATTCCCGCTTTGCTTCAAATTGAAAATTTAATGTGATTTAAATAATTGTGATAAAAACTAATTTTTGATGCAGTAATATACCATACTGTTGAACAATTATTGCAAATTGAGTTTTATTTTGTAGATATTTAATTTGAGCAGATATCTATGATGTAGGTCAATGTAAATTTTTCAGGATAATTTAGAATTACCATGTAGGCATAGTACTATTGATAGAACTAAATTGTATATGCCAATAAACATGGATAATAGTTACCCAATACTAGAAGGTCATAATTCCGAACAGACAAATCCTTTGTTAACTTCAGTAGAATTATTTATTACACAATTCTACAATATATATGATAATAGAGTCTCCAGACAATTGATCTCTGAAGCATATCATGAAAATGCCACACTTTCTTTATCCAGTTGTTTTCTATCCAATTTGTATGTATATGACAACGTTTATTAAAATATCTGTGTTCTTTATAAATAAGTAAATTATATATTTTAGTAGTAAAGGTTCTTTAGCTGATTATGAGCCAATTAGTCGAAACCTAATGGTATCAAGCAAATTTGGAAGGAGTGAAAAATGTGTTCTATACAAAGGCAAAAAGGAAATACTTAGTCTTTTAGAAAAGTTACCTAAGACAAAGCATGACCTTGATTCATTTTTTATTGATGTACCGATTGCAAATGTAAGTTTAAAACCTATTTTCATTAAATTGTTCATAATGGTTATAATTTTCTTGTTTTTCGAAGTCTGCCATGATTCAAATTGTAGTAAATGGAGTGTTTGCTGAAAATCTCACTGAAACCCATCCAAGGCCAGTTTTACGGTCATTTTGTAGAATATTTACTATAATTCCCATAGGAACTTCTTGGTTTATACAGAGTGATATGATTTTTGTGACTATGGTTTCTTACGAGTTGTTGGTAGTAAGTTAATTTTCTATTGATGTTGTTTTGTAAGTATTAGTTGTATGTACATTTACAGGAATCATCAAAACGGTTTTATCATTTCAACCATAAAAATGTATCATCACTAACAGATAATGTTAGTTACAATAAAATTCAAATGGCAGTGTGCAAAGAGGAAATTGATAAATTTCCTTACGTAAAAGTTTCATGTACTAAGAATTTGGATTCTCCATTGACTCTTCCTTCAAGTCCTAAAAAACAACCACCTTATGAAAGTAATTTTAAATATTTTAAATTTGTTTAACCTTCCAAAACAAAATTATCTTACTGCAGTAATTATTCAATCAATAATACAAACATTTTAATGAGTCATTTCTTATGTTTGAAGATTCATCATTAGAATTGGAAAGAAAAATGTCTGCTCCTCTTTCGCCAGCAGAATATAAAACTACACAAAAGATTGTGATGAGTCCCATTAAAGGTATTAAATCCTGCTCTGACAGTCAACTGTCTATGATCAAGCGTTTTTCAAGTGAATCTGGAATGTATCCTGAGTGGGCTAAAAAGTAAGAGATTAACAGTATAATTATTGGCTGTTATATAAAAAAGTTTAAAAAATTTTTTTGAAACTTATAACACTTAGAAAGTTAAATGTTCAGTGTTGAATTTGAAACTTTCCTGTATGAATTCAAAATTTTAATAATGTTAAACTTAAATAAATAATAGTATTTACTTTTTGTTGTAGGTGTTTGGAAGAAAACGATTGGGATTACACTAAAGCTACGTTTTGTTTTTCTAAACTAAAACCAAATATTCCTGCTGTAGCATATAAACACTGATGATTCTAAGAACAAATTTTTATAAATCGTATAAAATTAAGTTTATATATATTTATTTATTTATTTTTTTTTAATGCTAAAATCTATTATTTTGAACGTTTAATGTATGCATACATTTTATAACTTTAATTTTAAATCTATTGGAATAATAAAAATTAATTATTTGGTTATTTTTACTATCAAATTAGGTATACTGTTAAATATGAATCTATAAAACTAATATATCAAGCAAGATAGAAGATTGTTTTTCATTTAACTGAAATTTTCTGTTTTTTATTTATCTGCTTTTTTAAATGTTATTTCAACCAATTTCACAATTTTCAGTATTTTGATAATTTGTTCATGTTTTAATTTGATTGTAATTATTATAAAATCATATTAACAATATTTGGTATTTACTTAAATATTACATTCTATAAATGTCATATTGGATTTTTAATACAACTTTGTTGACTTAATTTTATTATGAAATGAAAAACAATATTTTCAATAATATTTGTTAGTGTATTTAGTGCCAACAATTAATTTTAAAAACTATTAAAAATTACTTTTATAAATGTAACTTAGTCTGTATTATTATTATTAGGGGCCGGAATTATATTCTTTTGCATATTTTTTTTAAGGCTATGCAGTTAGACGGGGGTTCGAAATCTTTACAAATCATGAAACCGGTTAATTAATGGCAAATGTTTTTTTAGCGTATTTGAGAATATTTCAATATAAAAAAGAATATTTTGTACAATAAAGAATATTTGAGAATATATCGATTGGTTTTTATAGATATTCCATATTTTTTATCGCAGTGGCGTAAATATTATAAATTATATGTGTCCGATAACAGTGATATCATATTATGATATTGATATAATTTATACGATCATTATGTCCTTATTATTAATGTACTGTAATAATCTGTGGTAGATAAGTTACTTATTCTTAAACATTTTAACCCTGTGGAAAGGGGTTGTCAGAATACATCCACGGTTTCTCCAGCCAGTCGTAAGAGGCGACTAATGTGGTTGCGTCAGGTCGACAGCCGGTGTAAAATTATGTCAAATAGAATGAGGAGTCCTTATCGATACTTAGGCGGTTTGTCTCATCTCGGATGTGCGCGGGGACAACAAGTGAGAGGAAATATTATATCTAGAGGAGGAGGAGACCTGGATGTTGAAGTGTGTGATACCACCCGGACAGCAAGTGTGGTAGCTGTTCCACCAGTTATGTGTGCAGGTCTACCCAACACGGTAATGTCAACGGTGTTGGGACATCACCATTGCGCCCCGGGTTAAATCTGAGTCTAGGTATGAGAGATAGATTTAAAGTGAGAATAGGCACGTGGAATGTTGGAACGTTGAAAGGCAGAAGTAGAGAATTAGCAGAAGTATTGAAGAGAAGGAAAGTTAATATTTGTTGTGTACAGGAAACTAAATGGAAAGGAGAGAAAGCAAAAGAAATAGGAGAGGGCTATAAGGTAATATATTCAGGTAGGACTAGTACTAGGAATGGCGTTGGAGTAGTATTGGATGATGAGATGAAAATTAAGGTAGTTGACGTAGGAAGGAAAAGTGATAGAATTATTATTGTAAAATTGGTATTTGAGGAGAAACTATTAAACGTAGTAAGTGCGTATGCACCACAAATAGGATGCGAAGAAAGTGAAAAGGAAGAGTTTTGGCGAGAAATGGATGAGGTGATGCAAGGAATACCAGGAAATGAGGATGCTGTGATTGGTGGTGATATGAATGGTCACGTAGGGAGTGAGAGGGTAGGATATGAAAGAGTGCATGGAGGGCATGGTTTTGGCGAGAGGAATGAGGCTGGAGAAAAAGTTTTGGATTTTGCAGAATCGTTTGAGCTTGCAGTAATCAATACATATTTTAGGAAAAGAGAAGAGCATTATATAACATATAATAGTGGAAGAAATAGGTCGCAGATTGATTATTTTATGTGGAAGAGAGACAATATGAAAAGAGTAAAGGATTGTATAATAACACAACATAGGTTGATGATAATGGAAGTATGGTGTAGTGGAAAAAAGATGAACATAAGAAGGAAGACAGGAAAGGAGATCAGAATTAATGTGGAATTAATGGTGGTAGAAATTAATAGGAAGCAAAGAGAAGGAGTTTATAAAGAAATTAAAAGAAAAAGCTGTGTGGAATTTTGAGGGACATATAAATGAGGTTTGGAGAAGGATGGCCACTTGTGATAAGAACATAGCAAAAGAGGTTGTTGGTGAAACCAAAAGTAGTTAAACAGAAGACAAGGAAACGTGGTGGTGGGATGAGGAGATTCAGAGAGTAGTAGCGAGTAAGAAAAAGCAATTTAAGGTATGGCAGAAAAGCAGGAAGAGAGAAGATTGGATAGAATATAAAAATGTATGTAAAATAATGAAGAGTGCGGTAAGCAAAGCGAAGCTTAATAGGTATGATGAGTTATATGAGCGGCTAGGAAGAACACAGGAAGGAGAAAAATAAATTTATAGACTGGCGAAGGTGAGAGAAAAGCAATCCAAGGATTTCCAAGATGTCTGGTGTATAAAAAATGAGGAAAAGAGAGTTTTAACAAAAGATGAGGATGTGAAAAAAAGATGGAAAGAATATTTTGAGAAATTACTGAACGAGGAATATCCAAAAGAAGCTTTAGAGAGTATTTCATGGAATGAAGGATTGATTGGTCTAGTAGGTGAAGAGGAAGTGAGAGATGCGGTGAAGGCAATGAAAAATAAAAAAGCGGTAGGACCAGATGGAGTACCTGTAGAGGAGTGGAAAATGTTAGGGGATGTAAGCATTGGGTGGTTGAAAAATCTTTTTAATAAGGTACTAATAGAGGGAAAAATGCCAGAAGATTGAGAAAGAGTTTTATTGTACCAATATTTAAAGGAAAAGGAGACATACAAGAATGTGGGAACTATAGAGGAATAAAGCTCATGAGTCATAGTATGAAGATCTGGGAAAAGATTATAGAGGAGAGGATAAGAATTGAGACGTCGATATCAGAAAACCAGTTTGGTTTTATGCCAGGGAAATCGACAATGGAGCCATTATTTTGTGTTAGGCAATTAGTAGAGAAGTACAGAAAAAAGAATAAAAAACTATGCATGGTGGTTTATAGATTTAGAAAAGGCGTATGACAAGATTCCAAGGGAAGTTTTAAGGTGGGCATTAATGAGGAAAAATGTCTCAAAAATGTATGAAAATTTGATCCAGGATATGTATGAAGGGTCGAGTACTAGTGTCAAGAGTCAGTGTGGAATATCAGAAGGCTTCAGTGTAGGAGTAGGTGTGCACCAGGGATCAGCTCTAATCCCCTACCTGTTTTCAGTGGTAATGGATGAGGTTTCAAAGAAGATATCATGGTGTATGATGTTTGCGGATGATATAGTTCTGGTAGAAGAGAACCTGGAAGTTTTCAATAATAGGGTAAATTAGTGGAGGTTAGACATCGAAGAAAAGGGATTGAGAATTAGTAGAAATAAAACAGAGTATATAGAGTATGATTTTGGACAAAGAAACCAAGAAGTTGAGAGCTTTAAATATTTAGGATCTTTTGTTCAAAAGGACGGGGGCTTTGACATGGATGTAAAACATAGGATTAAGTGCGGGTGGATAAAATGGAGAGAAGCATCGGACGTGTTATGCGATAAGAGAATTTCAATGTGGCTGAAAGGTAAATTTTATAAAAGTGAAGTGAGAATAGTTGGGAGGAAGGCGAGGCAGAAGAAGAAGAAGAAGATAAGTGACTTATTCATGTTACATGTGTAGCTCACATGTTTAATAGGGTTGCAGAAAGGGTTAAAGAAATGTACCTAAACATAAATAAATTAATTAATAACATAAAAAAAGTATTTCTAAAATCTCCATACCATGTACAAGTGTATAAAGAAATATTACCAGATATTCCGTTACCCCCTGAATCATTACTAACCAGGTTGGAAGTTGCTATTTTTAATTGTGATAATTTCTAAGGTTTAAAAAAAGTTAAAAATAGTAGTAAAAAATTCCCAGTCAGTCAGTACTTAAATGTAAATCAATTTTTGACTTAGAAACCATAGAAAATGATCTAATATTTATTAAGGTCCATTTTCTTGTTCTCATAACATCCATCAAAAGTTTAGAAAAGTCTAATGTATCTCTTGTTGATTCGATAACTCTAATTGAAAATACAGTTGATCAACTTCAAAAAATACCTGGAGAAAATGGAAATAAAATAAAATTAAAAATTAATCAACTTCAACAAAAAAATCAAGGGCTCATCATTTTGAAAAACGTAGCTAAATTTTTGAATGGAAATAATGAAGTTCAACTTGTAGACAATTTTTCACCGGCTATGATTACTAACTTGAAAATTCTCTCGTGACTTCAGTTGACGTTGAACGTTCATTCAGCACGTATAAAAACATATTAACAGACCGTCGTACAAATATGACATCAGAACATATGGAACAAAATATAGTTGTCAACTGTTTTCAAAAATTTTCTTAATTAAAAATACCTTATTGTTATTAATATAATTTAATCAAATTTTTTTTTAACATGTATTGTTTTGCTTATTTTTTGCATATTATTTTAGATTCTGAACGGAGTGATGGAATCTATTGTTTTTTCAATGATGTGTGTTTTTTTTTTTTATTTTTTTTTTTTGTGTCTAACGACACCTTTTTTGGCAGTAAAAATGCTTCGATTTGCTTATGTAGCAACTTTTCTGAAAGGAAAGTGAATCTAGTTGGTACTTTGGGGGGTCAAAAGTAAAAAATTTTCAATATTTTTTATTTTGCTATAACTCAAAAACTAATCGATATAAATACTTGAAGTTTTCACCAAATGTTTAGATTAGCGTTCTCTATACACCGTTAAGTTTTCAAAGTATTTTGACTTTTATTGAGCTACTTATAGACAATTGAAATTTTCAATTTTTTTAAGTATTATTTCTTAAAATAACGATAAAATTTTTTTGGCCGGCCAGCAAATCTTAAAAATTTAATACAAGGTTTCTTATAAGTTGTTCCTAAACTGATAAAAAAAAATCTAAAATCGTAAGTCACAATTTTTTTTTATAAGTGCTCAAAGTTCCAATTTATACGAAATATGTAAAAATTGCGAAAATTTGCAAGTTATTTTGTAGATAAAAATTCATAAAATTTTTTCTGTTCATACTTAAGGTTCAAAATTTTAACACTAGGTTATCTATAAGCTACTCTTCAAAAATCTTTAAAAAATTTTATACCGTACTTAGAGGAAAAAATTTTATGACTGAAATTTAAATATTTACGAAATTGCATAAAATTTATTCTCATACGATTTTTAATATTTGTAATAATTCAAAAAGTATAAGTCGCAGATTTTTGAAATTTCTACCAGCTGTTAAGATTGGTATTTCCTATATGTCATATTTTTGTCAAAATATAATATTGATTTTTAAGCCACTTATAGGCATTTAAAATATTCGATTTTTTTACATTTTATTTTTATAATCGGTGATAAAAAAAATTTGGCTCCTACAAAATACTTGAAAATTTAATAGGAGATTCTACAGAAGTAGTTCTTATTGTCATTCAAAAATTATTAAAATCCATAGGCACAATTTTTTTTTATAAGCGTTTGAACAGCGAATATTGACATAAAATTACATGTAAAATATAATATAATGTATAATATTCTAGACTGACAAATGATATCGGTATTTATAAAATGCTCTAACTCAAAAACGAAAAACCGCAACAACTTGAAATTTTCACCAAATCTTTATATTGACGTTTTCTATACATGGTTATGATTTCAAAGTATTTTGACATAATTTGACTTATTTATAGACAATTTAAATTTTCGATTTTTCTAAATTTTTTGTTTCAAAATAAAATATACTTATTACAATATTTATAAATAACATTGTATTATATTCTAGACAAACATATCTCCGTTCAGAATCGTTTTTCGTATACAATGATACCTATCATTGAATTCAAATTTAACAAATCCATTATAATGACCTATCCTATGAAGAGTCGCACTTCATCTCCAAGTGTACAGCAGAGCGAGGCCCATTCGGTTCTTTTTTTTATTATGATTTTTAAAGAATATTGGAAGAATATTTTCAACTTTTTAAGAGAATATTAGCATCTTATTTTGGCTATTTTAAAAAAATATAACTCCGGCCCCTAATTATTATATATATTAAATAAACTTGATTTAATTTATTAAATATTTTACAGTTTTAATTCATTAAATGTGTGAAATTTTAACCTACAAAAAGGGTTTGATTTTAGGAATCAATGGTTCAACTCTAATGTCTGTTTAGAATTTTAACTGTCGTTTTCTACACGTTTGTAATGTAATGATAATATCTTATTTAAACCCTAACAATATTTTATAATACAGACCATTTAAAAAAAAAAATGTTATTTTTTACATGAATAATCGTGTTCCAACCGCACTAGACGGTAAACGTGAGAATAACTAAATAAATTTGAATTTTTAATAATATTTCGAATTTTAGTTGGTTAAGATGATGGGCGAGAGAAGCACGTCCACAGCGCTATCTGCGTGCGTGATTCGTAGATCGAGTTAGTAGTCTGTCGTGCGTGATGTAGATTAGTGGTTCTCAACGTTTTTTTATTCACGTACCCCTTTACCCTTCACCACTATTTCACGTACCCCAAATATCAATTTTGAATATAAATAATGGAAAATAATAATAATAATAATAATAATAATTTTTAAAGAAAATTAGCAAATATTTATTTATTTTAATTAGCTTGCGTCAAACAATGTATATAAAAATAATAATATCATCAAAACAATTTTATTTTAATATGAACCTTGAGGTTGTTTGCTTGAATTTAATTTTTTGAAATCTGGCTCCACACTTGATAAATAAACCCGTAAGTCTGAACTTACAGACAATTTATTACGATATTTATTTTTCATGAACGTGTACGTAGAAAAAAGCCCTTTCCACCAACATGAGTTCGAGTCGATCGCGACATCCTTTCAAATTTTTTCAAACTCTTTCAAAATAGAGTAAAAATATTTATTTATTTTCTGTAAATTTTTATATCTTGATTTAACCCACAGAAAAAAAAAAAATTAAAATAATAACTACTAATAAATAATATGTATGGTAATAATATATAGCATTAAACAACTATGAAAAATGAAGTTATTTAATCAAATAGCTATGCAGGTATGGTACGTATTCTAATGCATATTCCGTTTTAATATAATAGTATTTATTGCTTCCTATAAATTGATAAAATATTTATTAAAATACGTGTTATGTAAAATTATAAAATTAAAGTTATTATTACTTATTGATATTTTAAACCGAATTAATTAAGGAAAAATAACATGGATGTATATAAAATAAATTTTTGTTAGTTACAACCAAATTTTTTTTTTTTTAGGTCGTAACAACCTAGAAAAACTCAGAAGTCGATCACAAGTATTTAAAGTTTGGCCACCCCTGGTGTAGATATTCGCGCCAAAAAGCGAGTCGAAAATTGATGGCATTTAGTTTGCGCAATTGTCTACCAGGGACGCTAAAAGTCATTACATTGGTCTTTACTACAATATAGATTTTCACTTATATTTGTTATTCAATATTTAATAATAATTAGAGCTAGGATTTTAATGACCTAAAAAATACACAAAAATGCATTAAAAAAAATGCAAAAATAACCTAAAAATGTACTTAGATGAGTGGAAAAAATTTATTTTTAAAATATTAATTAAAAACTATGTGAACTCGTCTACGACAACGACGATAGTATTGTATTATAGCTTATCTTATTGTTTAAGAAATGTCTCGTAAAACTATAATAAGCAAAAATTGCATATTAGGTAGGTATTGAAAAAATTAATTTATTTGAGGATATTTTATTAAAGAGGTAATAAGTTTTTTTTAGATAGGGGCGGCAAATTTAATTTGGCATAGGAGCGGAAAATTGTAAAATCCGCCCCTGAATAGAGATGGGAATTTTCGGTCATTTGAATGATTCGAATCATTTAAATCGTATCAGTCTAGTGATTCGGTTATTTCAGTCATTTCAGTCAGGCATCTAATATTGTTCTTATCTATGGGTGAGTCAATTTTCTTTTGAATCAGTCACAAACACGGCTGTACATAGGAATTTAAATTCTAAATTCCTATTTAAAGCCGTGGTCACAAAAATTAAAAACCGCCAAAAAACCTAAAGATTGATTTTACTGAATATTTTTAGTACATCATTCGATCGTGATTCGGTCACTTCTCAGATTCGTTAATTTTGATTCGGTCATTCGTGTAGTAAACCGACAAACGTAAACGAGCACGACTTTATTTTTTCTCTCTAACAACTGTGAAGTAAATGTTCACTCGTAGTAAAGCTAGAGACGAGAAACCAGATTCTGATATAGGCACATCTATAGATACTACAAGCAGTAGTGATAACACGTACCCAAACGATAATAACGATACTAATAATACGTCTGACGTTAGCACCGACTCTGACGATCAACTTAATCGAACTTTTATAGATCCACCAATTACAATAGCAAAATCAGCCCTAGGCGTTGACTCTGCCATTCGGCTCATTCCTACATTTAGTGGAGGCACCGAAAGTGAACTAACTTTTTTTGAAAATAAATGCGAACTAGCTCTCGCAAATGTCGAAGAGGGATTGAAAACCCTTATTTTACAAACAATCATATCGCAATTAACAGAGGGGGCATTTGAAAATGTTAAATATCACGAATTCGAAACATGGGAACAATTAAAAACCCATCTACGTTAAATTTATAAACCCGCTCAATCTATAAATTATTTACAAAAACAATTAGGCTCTATGAGACAAAAATACGATGAAAATATACATTCGTTTTCAAAGCGAATAGAAAATGTTTATCATCAACTTACAAGCGCGTTGACAGTAGGGAAAACTGCCGCCGAATCACGAACAATAGCCGATACCGTTTTAATCAACGCATTTAGCGTAGTTCTCGAGGGCATCAACCCATCAATTCGGTTAATCATAGAAGCACGAAATCTTAAGGTGGGTTTACACGTTCAGTTAAACTGCACAAACAAATTTGAGGTATTTTTGATCAGTCAGTTTGTGCAAATGAACTGAATAAATTATTTAGGTTTACACGTTCATTTATTGACACAAATTTTTGTTCAGTTCTAATTTGACTCTCAAACAAAATGTCGTCCATTACCGAACAGGAGCTCTCAATTCTCGCATTGTGTGATTAAAAAAAAACAATTAATACTAGAAAAAATGTATTTATAATTAATCATGGAGTATTGAAATCCAACCATAGTACCTAGGTACATAGGGGTAAACAGTGTTTGAAGTTTAGGGAGGCTCAAATTTTTTCAATGGAGTATACAATTTTTAGATTTTTGAGGAGGGCTATTAGCTTCTTCATAGTTTGTTTCTATGCCTACTCAGTACTCGATAAGAAAACTGTACGCTAGCGTTAATTTCGTCTATGATAAAAGGTTGTTCCGAAATATTTATAATATTACTAACAATCCCGTGTTCATTAACTGGACTTACACTGTTTGCCAGGATTACGTCGTCATGCAAATCTTGTTTTTTAATACTAATTGTATCGTGCGTGATATTTTCGTAGTTTTTTACAAGTAGGACCCAATTGCTACGCGGCGGAATAATAATAGGTTTTACCGTTACTTTATATCGGGTATAATAAGTTTATCTTTACTTAAATATGTTGGCAACACTGACTCCGCGCAAGGATACCCTTCCTTGCGCTTCCTATTAGTTTTTAAGTTAGTCTAAGTTATGGCGACCACAGCGGTGGTACTTTCAAAGTGCGCCATACCCAACATTAGGCATATGTGCCGCTCATTCTTAGTACAAATTGTTTATTTACTTGTGTTGATTATTAATCAATGTGTTGAACTTTATATTGTGTGTTACTGTTTAAACTCTTACAACAAATAATAATAATTTCATTTTCGATCAGGAAACCCCGTCCGATTATAAACCGTCTTCGGCTATTGGAAAATCGTCGTTGACTATTTCGAATTTCGCGATTTATGTTACCGAGTTAATTATTATTGGAGTGGTTACGCTACCTAGGGTTTCGACAGGCCACGGATTAATGCCTTTAATAGAACGTTTATTGGTTTCGTTCACGATAACGTTGTCGTGAAACGATGACATTTTAATTAGATTCATATCAGCATCCGTGTCAATAAGAAAACGTAATTTATCATTTATAAACTTGGGCGATTTAATATTGATTTGTTCTTTATTAAGAATTGGAGTTATTACCCGAACATTATTTCGTACCTCACCGATGGTATGCTCGTTGTTTTTATTTTCGTGATCTTGTTTCTTACTTTCATTATATAGGCGTTTTCGACATTCAGAGATATCGTGATTTGGTTTTTTGCAATATTTACAATATTTTACAGTCCCAGAATTCCCGGGTTTTGGATCGGCTCGATAAATATTTGGGTTCCGAAAATTATTTGACCCACTTGATCGACATTCATTAGCGTAATGCCCCATTTTATTACATTTATTACACATATTGCTTTTGTTATGACTGCGATTTTGATTATTATTGTTACGAAAAGTTTGGGGCTTACTATTTTTCCAAGTATTGGATTTCTCATTGACGGATTCTTTTTCCATTGCTAGTCGAACTGCGTCTTCGAAAGACGTAAAGGTGGGTTTACACGTTCAGTTAAACTGCGTAAACGGACTGTATGAACTCAAGTTTGCACAAACTATGTGTAAATGAAAATCGTATGACTGCACAGTTAAAAATTTTGGACTGTGCGAGTTCAGGCGATGTCTGAAAAAAAATTGTGCAGTTATAGTAGTTGTACAGTTTTTCTATCGAGTACTGAGTAGGCATAGAAACAAACTATGAAGAAGCTAATAGCCCTCCTCAAAAATCTAAAAATTGTATACTCCATTGAAAAAATTTGAGCCTCCCTAAACTTCAAACACTGTTTACCCCTATGTACCTAGGTACTATGGTTGGATTTCAATACTCCATGATTAATTATAAATACATTTTTTCTAGTATTAATTGTTGTTTTTTAATCACACAATGCGAGAATTGAGAGCTCCTGTTCGGTAATGGACGACATTTTTGTTTGAGAGTCAAATTAGAACTGAACAAAAATTTGTGTCAATAAATGAACGTGTAAACCTAAATAATTTATTCAGTTCATTTGCACAAACTGACTGATCAAAAATACCTCAAATTTGTTTGTGCAGTTTAACTGAACGTGTAAACCCACCTTAAGATTTCGTGCTTCTATGATTAACCGAATTGATGGGTTAATGCCCTCGAGAACTACGCTAAATGCGTTGATTAAAACGGTATCGGCTATTGTTCGTGATTCGGCGGCAGTTTTCCCTACTGTCAACGCGCTTGTAAGTTGATGATAAACATTTTCTATTCGCTTTGAAAACGAATGTATATTTTCATCGTATTTTTGTCTCATAGAGCCTAATTGTTTTTGTAAATAATTTATAGATTGAGCGGGTTTATAAATTTAACGTAGATGGGTTTTTAATTGTTCCCATGTTTCGAATTCGTGATATTTAACATTTTCAAATGCCCCCTCTGTTAATTGCGATATGATTGTTTGTAAAATAAGGGTTTTCAATCCCTCTTCGACATTTGCGAGAGCTAGTTCGCATTTATTTTCAAAAAAAGTTAGTTCACTTTCGGTGCCTCCACTAAATGTAGGAATGAGCCGAATGGCAGAGTCAACGCCTAGGGCTGATTTTGCTATTGTAATTGGTGGATCTATAAAAGTTCGATTAAGTTGATCGTCAGAGTCGGTGCTAACGTCAGACGTATTATTAGTATCGTTATTATCGTTTGGGTACGTGTTATCACTACTGCTTGTAGTATCTATAGATGTGCCTATATCAGAATCTGGTTTCTCGTCTCTAGCTTTACTACGAGTGAACATTTACTTCACAGTTGTTAGAGAGAAAAAATAAAGTCGTGCTCGTTTACGTTTGTCGGTTTACTACACGAATGACCGAATCAAAATTAACGAATCTGAGAAGTGACCGAATCACGATCGAATGATGTACTAAAAATATTCAGTAAAATCAATCTTTAGGTTTTTTGGCGGTTTTTAATTTTTGTGACCACGGCTTTAAATAGGAATTTAGAATTTAAATTCCTATGTACAGCCGTGTTTGTGACTGATTCAAAAGAAAATTGACTCACCCATAGATAAGAACAATATTAGATGCCTGACTGAAATGACTGAAATAACCGAATCACTAGACTGATACGATTTAAATGATTCGAATCATTCAAATGACCGAAAATTCCCATCTCTATTCAGGGGCGGATTTTACAATTTTCCGCTCCTATGCCAAATTAAATTTGCCGCCCCTATCTAAAAAAAACTTATTACCTCTTTAATAAAATATCCTCAAATAAATTAATTTTTTCAATACCTACCTAATATGCAATTTTTGCTTATTATAGTTTTACGAGACATTTCTTAAACAATAAGATAAGCTATAATACAATACTATCGTCGTTGTCGTAGACGAGTTCCTGGGAAAATATAAATATTATTTTGCTAAAAATAAACAAATACAAAATCCACAATTTCAAGATTTTGAAGTACAATTTAAAAATTATGTTCCTAATTTTACAAAATAAAAATAAATTTTCAACATAATTTTGCCGCCCTTCAAAATTTTCCGCCCTATGCGGCCGCATAGTTCGCAGTGCCTTAAATCCACCCCTGTCTCTATTGCCCGCAGTAAAAAAAAAATTTGAAGTAAAGAAACTGTTGTAAAAAAACGGTTGAGCAATTACGATGACGTAAGGCTGTTTGCACACAGTCCGATAATATCGGACGATATAATCGGTAACGATAATAATATCGGGTCTATTTTGCACATTAGGCCGTATGCACACAGTCCGATAAAATCGGACGATATTATCGGTGATTGTGTCGGATACACCGATAATACGTTATTTTAAATCAATCGTTTGCACACTAGTTCCGATCCGATAAAATGTTGATTTCATTTCACCGATATCGTTGAGCATGTCGGACAAACGACCAAAATCGGACGATACTTTATCGGTCCGGTTTTAATGATTACTAAAAATAAATGATACGTTTGCACACTTGTCGATATTATCGGAATAATGAAATAAAATGTAATAGTTCATGCGAAAATAATTAAAAAATTTTCGTTCATCATCAAAAAGTTTTTCAAATAACGTATAAAAAACACCTTCTACGTATCTTGCTGTTAAAATAGGGTACCCCCAAAAAGTCCTCTTGCGTTTTTTTGATAATAATTCACGTTTCAGTTTTATGTGTAATACAGCTAAGAGGGCGATTTTCTGTTTAGAATTCATTTTAAATTATTAAACACTAGAAATGGTAAGGAATTTCTGACAGATACAAGCCCAAAAACCGTAATAATATGATTTTTATTCTTTTATCGGACCGATAATTTTGACTAATGTGCAAAATAGATCCGATTATATCGTCCGATATTATCGGACTGCGTGCAAACGGTCTAAGGGTCCATTTAGCAAACACTGCACTTCGGGAACAGCGCTACTACCGTTGAAAATTGGAACTACTACTATGCTTCATGTTCCCATTATAATATTATGACGCGGAATGAGTTAAATTAATTTATTTTTTCTATTGTTATTGTTGTTATTCTATAGTATTAAGATTGTCTATGGGTATTTCATGAAATCCGTACAGTCTTGCCATGTTGACGTCGATGAGTTGACGGGGATCATATTTTAGTACTCTGTGGTTAGCTGATACAATTGCGGCGGACCAATGAAGGACGCGGTCGCGCGTCATTTGATAAGACGTGATAACTGATAGCGTCAACCGTACGCGTCGTCCCGTGTTGTTCCGTATATCTTGGAATCCCGTCTACTTTCATGTTACCTGACTTATTTTGTACGGATCCCGCGACAGCTGTCTTACGTGCGCATCCGATTATCTGATACGTCGATAGCCGTTGCAACGACAGCCTTTGCACGGTACACTGAACGCAACGCTACCGAAATCAATCGTCCATCCGCGTACCCGATCGCCATTGCCGCAGGGCCGTGTACGCACACGCTGCTTTTCACCGGCCGTCGACACCGCGTGACACACTTTGGCTATGGCTGGCAGATCGCGAGGACGTAACTTTAACAACAGATTCCATTACACCAATCAACGTGAGTACCACCGCAGCTGTGTACACTAATCCGGTCGACGGATCTAGTTCCAAGTGCTGGTCGCCCGGATTTCGACAATCATTTAGTGTCGTAGTTATTTAGGAAACAGTTTTCAAATGTCATTAAGTTCGTATGTGTTAGTTCTGTCTGCATTTTACGACAAGCAAAACTTATTTTTCTTGCCTTGCAGCTTTGATATTCATTGATCAATATTACATCTTGTTCATTCTTAGAAAAAGTCCAATATTTGTTATATAAAGTCACTAAACTAATGTTTAATGAACAAAAATATATTTGCAGTTAGTGGTATCGAAGTTCTTACAATTTAGTTTGATAAAAAATATTTTTTAAGGCCACAATATCTAAATATTAATTCCAATGGCATACTGAATATAAGAGGGGATAATGGTTTTTACCTATAAAATATTGGTATTAGGCTTTAATTTTATAATAAGCTTTTTTGAAAGCCAAACTTTAGCCCTATACGTTTAAAGTAGATACATCATCAATTTTCAAAAGATGTCAGGGCAAGGCTTGACCTTAATATAAAGTTTGGTACAGTTTACAGTAGTAGTACTCAATGTAGTCTATATTGCTTCCGTGTAGGTGGTGAACTGGTTTAGAATGGTATGGTGTTGAGCATGTTATATTTATATTAAAAATAAAAACTGAAATATAGTTATTTTACTGAGCTTTGCGTCATTACTTATCTATTGTAATAGTTTTTAAATAATATAATTTCATCTATTAATTTATAAAATAAATTTAAGGTAATTTATTATATTATACATAGGTTGACATGTGTTTGATTATCTGTAATTGTTTTCAAACTTATTATCTTTAATATATTACTTTGAAGCAAACCATTTATTTTAATGGGCATTGAAAAATATTTTGCATCTAAAGGGGGCAGCTTAACAAAAGTTCAGAGCCACTGGCTTACAACTATATTATAATTATATTTACAGTATATTTAAAAATGTATTAATTCATAACTTTCTATAAAATAGTTTAGCTCTATTATTTGATTTAGATTGATTTGGTTCAGATAATTACTAAATAATAATTATTATATACAATTAGGTCAATTCCCTCTACAATAATAATAAATAGAGTAACAAATTTTCTTTTTTAGTAAATTGTGGTAAGTGAAGTTTTATGATGGTTTTTGATTATTTTTTTTTATTAAACTATTTGATATATATATTTATAGTTGAACCTTGATAATTCAAACCTCTATAAGTTAAATTTTTGATAGCTCAAAGGAATGCGTTGGCCTCTGCATTTCAATATATGATATGTATGATACATTTTTTCAATAAGTCAGTCATTTTAGTTGAATTTTGGTTATAACTTACCTCGTTACTCACATTGTTTGGCATATATTACTGAAAATTACTGAAATAATATAATAAGTGTATGCATAAATAGTGTATATTCATAAATAACTATACTAAATAATAAGACGTGTCTAATAAGTTAAGTGGGAAGGAGTCTGATATTGATGTAGGATTGCATTTGCTTTCTCAAGCATTAGGTGGTTACCAGATTTTTTTCTGTGCTCAACATAGTTGAAAAATGTACAGATACTTATAATTAGAGACTGGAATTATATGCACTGAAAATGTGGCAAATATGGTTCATATATGCAAAGTAAAAAGGTCAAAATATGCTTAAATATGCATTATAAATTTATATTACGTTATACCTTAAGATGATCAACAAAATACCTATTAAATTTAAAAAAACTTTTTTATTTATTTTTTAAAACAATTTAAAAAAAATAATCATTAGCAAATTTTATAGAAGTGTTTGACCTTTCAGCAACTTAGTAGTTAATGAACAAAATAATTAAATTGAAATAAGACATCATTCTATACTTTTCAAATTTACAGTGTAACCAATAAATTAATACTAATTATTTACACAACTTTAAGAAGTATATGTTTTATATAATTGTATGTAATATAATTTTATTTATTAGATAATAGTTTATTGACATTATATTAAATTATATGAGATGAAATTTAATACAATGAACAGTAATTTTTTTTCGCTAGTTTTTAAAAATTCCAATTTTTCAAAATGGAAATGTAAAATAATTAGATTATTTAATGAAATAGTAATATTATGCACATTATATCCACTTACTAAAAAATGCCCCAACCCTTCAAATATGCAATTTTATGCAAAATTAAATTTGGTCTACAGAATCAGTTAGTCTTAATCGCCGACATTTCAAATCCTTGTATAAGTGCATACAACTAGTATGAACATACAAATGCATAAAATTCCGGTCTCTACTTATAACCTTATCATGCAATAAAAAATATTGAAAAATATGTAATTTTTTTCAAAAATAGTCCTTTATTTATTATTTTTTTTATTATTTACATATTTATTTTATTATAGAATACTTTTTTGAAAATTGTAATACATATACACTTATATTATAAATACTATTATTAAATGAATACAATTAATAAAAAAAGTATGTTATATAATAAAATATTTTTGATAACTATAATTTTTTTTTTGCCCTGTACCAATTTAAGTTATCGAGATAATACTATATATTGAATATCATTTATAATAAAAAATTTAAAAGAGATTATTGTTTATAAATTTATCTTTTTATTACTTAATTGCAGTTATGTTGTAGAGAATTAATAACTATGTTTCATAATAAAATTATTTTTAATATTTTTTTTCATTTTAGGTAATGAACATGATGATAGATTATCTAGACCAAGCACTAGTCGAGGAGGTGGTAGTTATTCGGATCGCCATGGTTTTAATAAAAAAGTGACATTTAAAGCAAACAATCGTGGTGGTAACCATTATCGTAAAAGCTGGGAAAATAAAACTGATTTAGTTCGTGAGCAATTGGATAGCAATGAATTTTCCAGTCGAAATGGACAATCTAATAGAAATAATTCTGGTCGAAGGTATTTTTTAAATGATTTATTGATTATTATAAATATATAAATATTATATTATATTTATTTATATATATATATATATATATATATATATATATATATATATATATATATATATATATATATATATATATATATATATATATATATATATAAATATATATTATATTAAACATAATTATAAAAAAAAATATAACTAGGTCTTATCCTGAAAGAAATTTTGGCCGTGGTGGTCATGGTAACTACAGAAATTCACCATGGGCTTTAAAAGAAAGTAGTACAGGATGGTATTCTGTATTTGTAAGTTTTTACTTTGTATATTGTAATTATATTCTTAAATATAAACATTTTTAATTTTTTAGGTACCAAATGTTGACGATTGTGATGAAGTCTTAAAAATAATTCAAACCTATACTACACCTATTGTTTTTTATCCGTACAATGTAAGCCATGGCTTTATATTCTTATACCTATAAAATGTAATAATAATTTTATTTTGCAGAAACAATATTTCGATAATGCATTAAGATTTCTTGTTGACGATTTTAAAATTGCCAAAACATTGCAAAATACCAGTTATAAGATAACACTGAGAGATGATCGAAAAGTAAATTGTTATATGTTTGACAGTTTTAGTATATTGCTTATAATCTTAATTACTTTTGTTTAGTTGGTTATTAAAGTGGTGAGTTACTTTCCTCCTCGCGGACCAATATCATTTACACCTGTATCTAATGAAGTAAAAGAAAAAATGATTGAAGCAATGGCCATTCGTTACAATCCTAGTACCAAAAGTTTAGATTTATCACGGTTTTATGCATGTTCATGTGTGTATAAGTATATATTGCATAAAATCAATAAAAGTTATTAGTATCCAACTCCTAATAATTGTTTTTATTTGTTTTAGTATTTACTGATAACCAATTGTTTGTACCATTAAATCGACCAGCAGTTCTTTTGGCTGCATTAAACATGGTCGCTCAGCATACTAAACATGACTTATATGGTCTTAGTCTTGAAAATAATCACATATACCTTGGAGAGGGACTCATATGGATACGTAGATTATTTCCTGAATTGAAAGTGTTGGATTTGGCAGGCAATAAAGTAAAAATAAAGACAATTAATTTTATGTATCTGCATTTTGTTATAATTATTTTTATTTCAGTTTTCTGATCTAAAAGAGCTTAAATGCCTCACAGGTTTCACTGTTGAAGTGCTCAATTTATCGAGGAATCCAGTGTGTGATACAGAGGACAAAGAGCGTTACAGACGGTAAGCATATTTTTCATTTTTCTTTAACTTCTGTTTACATGTTTTATTGTTGTTTCAGGGATGTACAACAATTATTTCCTATGCTTAATAAATTGGTAAGTGTCATATGTTTTATCTTATTGCGCTTGTACATTCTTTATGTGTACAAAGAACAACAAGATCAATGTTTCTATTGTACTAGATTAACAGTATTGTGATATTTTTTGGTGTTTTATAAGGTAAGGTGTCTATGGTAAGTACATCTTACCTGGTTTAAATTTTGAATTATGATCAGGCATGATAATTTTTTTCTATGTAAAGTCAGATGGGTTTAAGTAAATAAGTTGCATAATTCTGAAAATAAGTAAATATTTAGATTTTTTGTCGAGAAAAAATGTACATTGTAAGAAATGGTTACTTTGACAGTTCATTCAATTAAATATCAAAAAATTAATAATTAACACATTCATTTTTTTTTTTTAAACAATTATTAAGCTGACTATTGAATCATGTTATGTGTTATTATTTAGTTTTATTTTTAATTTAAATTTATGTTTCAATTTGTAAATTCTATTTAGGTGCAAATTAATGCATAATTAATGATATATGTGTTAAATCATTTTCAATTTTCAATTTTCTAATTGTAGCAGTTTATTTAAAATTAAGAGTATTGAATCAAGGATTCAACAGTAAAAATGTTTTAAATAATATAAACAAATTTAATTAAATATGTTAATAGAACAATACATTTTACTGTTGTCTTTAAATGAAATTGTAATGTTTGAGGATTGGTCAATTACTACTATTATTTATCATAAACTAAATATTATTCCTTTTAAAACATAGTTGACTATTTGCGTGTGAGACAGTGGTAGCACATTACATTAGCACTAATAGTAATTTGATTAATAATTAATTTTTTTTTAAATAAAAACATAATTGAATTATCTATCCAAGTTCTTAAATAAGAAATTTAAGTATTTGTAGAGTGTATTTTTTGTTTTAAGTTTCTACTTCTATGTTGCTTGGAATAAATAAAGTCCAAAAATCTTTATTGAAGAAACCTTTAATAATGTATTTGATATTTATTTTGAGTGGATTTCTAGGATATCGGACAATATTGTAAATTTATTTCAGGATGATTTGGAATTGCCTTCTCGATATAGTGCCATTGTGGGAACAAAATTTAAAATGCCAATTAACCTGGGTAATAGTTACCCAATTCCTGAAGGCCACAATCCTGAACAGATTAATCCAGTCACAACTTTAGTAGAATCATTCTTAACTCAATACTACACTCTATACGATAACACAGTGTCCAGACAAATGGTTTCTGAAGCTTACCATGAAAATGCTACATTTTCATTATCCTCTTGTTTTCTATCCACTGTGTAAGTATATGAATGTTGAATACCTTTAATTAAAAAATTATCTGATTATGGATTGTTGTAATTTTATTTTTATTATTTTTAGTTCTAAAGGTAGTTTAACACAGTATGTGCCTGAATGTCGGAACTTTTTGAAATCTGAAAAACATAGATCAGGGAGAAATCGTTATCTACATAGAGGTAGAGAGAATATTGTTAACTTTTTAGAAAAATTACCCAAAACTAAACATGACCTTGGGTCATTCATTGTTGACGTGCCATTAGCAAATGTGAGTCAGAGATTTTGGTTTTATTTAAATTTTGTTAATAATTTAAATTATTTTTTCTTTTAAAGCCTGTAATGGTTCAGATTGTACTAAATGGTGTTTTTGCTGAAGATTTTAAAGAAACAAATCAAAGGCAGGTGTTCCGATCGTTTTGTAGGACATTCAGCATAGTGCCTGTCGGAAGTGGTTGGAGTATAGTGAGCGATATGCTTTTTGTAACAGTGGTCAATGAAGAGTTATTAGTAGTAAGTGAATTGGTATTTTAATGTGTTGCAATAAAAAGTAAATTTAAAATTATTTTTGTTTTACAGGAATCTTCAAAACGGTTTCATATTTTTAAACCAAAACCATTATCATCCAAAAAGAATAATTCCAATAATAGTGGCAATAATAATGTTACCATGTTTATGGAAGATACTGATGAAATGCTTGGCATGGAATCATCATCGTCCTACATGGCATCTTCTACACCTAACTATCCTCCGCCACCATATCAGCAAAATACATTTTCGTCATACGAGCCTTCTTCAATGAATCTACAGCAACAGCAACAGCAACAGCAGCAGCAGCAGCAGCAGCAGCAGCAGCAACAGCAGCCTCCACCACCTTATCAAAGTACTTCACATACCTCTGCCATGCTTAATCAAACAACTCCTAACTTCCAGCAGCCAAGTCAACAAATATCCTATCAGCAGCAGAATCATTCTGTAGCAGTACCATCACCATCAGTAAACTTTCAATCCAATCCACAACAGTCAAATATAGCATTTCCTATGTTCAATTCAACATCATCAGGATCTACTTCTGTATCAGATAATCAACAGACAAAAGAAGTTCTTTTGAATTTAAATAGTGATGCCAACTCAAACCCCGACACAAAATTGGGCATGATCAAAAGTTTTTCCAATGAATCTGGAATGAATGATGAGTGGGCCAAAAAGTAAGATTTTAATTTTGTTAAATATTACTGTTAAAAACATTCTTATTTGAATTGAGAAATAAGATTTTAAATAGAACTTCAAATATTTTTTCTCAATTTGAATATTATTTGAACTAATTTAATTTATTTAACTAATTTAATTTCCTATAGATGCTTGGAAGAAAATAATTGGGATTACGCCAAAGCTGCTTTGTGTTTTTCAAAACTTAAACCCAATATTCCACCTGCTGCTTTTATACGCCGATGAGTGTGTGTGATTATGAATTTAATATAACAGAATGAAAATTATTGTAATTTTCATACTGTGGACTATTTTTTATTTATCTTTATATTATTAAATATTAATTTGTATCTCATTATTTTGGTTTTTATTTCTTTTTCATACATTTGTATAACTTAATTAAAAAAAAAAAAATGTAAGAACTTACTATGTTGGACAACTAATATCATTTAATTTTTTTTTTCATTATTATTTTATTTTCTTAATTATGTTTATATATTCATTGGTTTTAAAAATAAATTCTTAGTCTGTATTAGAAAAAAAAAAAAAAATAAGAAACCTGTCTAGTTATAACAAGTCAAGAGAAACAAGTAAACAAGCAAAAAGTATAATAGATATAATGGATAAAAATGTTATAATCAAATAATTGTGGTAAATAATGGTCTTAAGTTATAATTTGTGCTGTGTTGACAATGAGAAATTATTTAAAAAACAATAGCACATGGGGCCTAACATCTTACTAAGATGGTTTATTTTTTTGTACAGACTAAGAACTTATACTAAAAAGCCTGTAAAATAATTTTATTTAAATGGTTTTGATTGTCTAACCTCATAGTATTGTTCGAAAGAAAAATAAAACTAAATAATAAAATTCAATAGAAACTTATCGTTTTTATTTTATTTGTTCAATGTTTGTATAATAAATAATAAGAAAAAAAAAAAATGTATAATTGTGCCTTAATAATATTCTCTATGAACTTAACTCATATTAAATGGTTACATTGAAGATGTTTTAAAATGTTGAAGTAGATTTTAAAATTATTAACCATTACTAAGAGTAGACCAATGATCATGTTATAATGATTTTTTTTTTCTCTAAATTATGTTTTATGTGATATCCTATATAATTGTCGTATTTACTTACTACACAGATATACTTTTCTGTATTATTTGTTATTCTTTCTTTTTATAACAATATGAATTTGTGTACAAATTATTTTTACTCTATTTTTAATTAGAAAACTGTTGATAATACAAAAATGTTAACATTATATAAAAAAAAAGAAAAAAAAAAAAAATATAAGTAACTATTATAATGTTAAGCAAATAAAAAATTTATATTAAAAAGAATAATTAAGTACAACGTTGTCTTCTACTTGTATACACTTGACTCGATCTAGTCAATATATGTATTATCTTAAGCATTAAACATACGATGGTGAGTGATATAGTGAAATAGAGTATGTACAGTATTTGATGAAATATTCTTTGCGCAAGCATGATCTATTAATTTTAAAAATGAAGGTCGCATAGTTTAACAAAGTGACCGGATTTTTGTCGGTCAAGTTGTCTTCACTAGTAGTTGGCCAAGTTTACAGAGTATATTCGACCACATTCAAAAACAGAAAACATTTTACAAGCCAGGTTGGATGGAAAAAAAATTGTTTTATCTTCTTTTATGAATGTTTTTATTGACCTGTAGACACTATAGATAGGCACAATTGGGTGGAAACTAAAGGGGTTTAGACCTTCAAATATTTATCTGTCTTCCTCATAATAGGTGAAAAAAGTAATAACCATTTATTAAAAGGATCCTTTAAAAAAAAAAAATGCTTCAAAAATTAAACCGTAATTGTGCTAATGATATTATAACGTAAAATGTTTTAAAATGTTAGTGCGATACTTTATCACTTAAAATTATTGTTATACTTAGTGATACTTACTAAATATTGTAATATGAAATTAATGATAATACGTTGTGAACAATAAATGATTAAGATCATAATAATATATTAGTTTACCATGCAAATAGCTTACAAGAGATAAGTACCTATACTAAAATGAAAATACAAGTGTGTCTAAAGGTTTATCGATGGAAAAATTGAGTGAAGCAAAAGGTTTTGTTAAGTAGTAAGAACAGTTATTGTATTAGGTAGAAGCAGTGGCGTAAACTGGATACTGGATTTTGGTCCCTTTTGTGACCCTAAAATATCACGTATATAGTTTTCAAAAATTAAAAATTAAAAAATGTCCAACCGCAATATCAATAATATAATAATAAACTAATTTATATTTTAAGAACCAATATTTAAATTAGTGTTGACGTACTGCAGCACTAGCATAATTAATAAAATAAAATAAAATAAAAAAAAGAACCGGATGGGCCTCGCTCTGCTGTACAGTTAGGGGTGGAGTGCACCTCGCTTATAGGATAGGTCATTATTATAATGGATTTGTTAAATTTGAATGCAATTCAATGATTGATAGATATCATTGAATAGATGATAGATATCATTGTATACGAATAACGATTCTGAACGGAGTTCATATGTTAGTCTAGAATATAATACAATGTTATTTATAAATATTATATAAGTATATTTTATTTTTAAACGAAAAATTTAGAAAAACCGAAAATTTAAATTGTCTATAAATAAGTCAAAATATGTCAAAATACTTTGAAATTTTAACCATGTATAGAAAACGTCAATATAAAGATTTAATGATAATTTCAAGTTGTTGCGGTTTTTCGTTTTTGAGTTAGGGCATTTTAAAAAAACCGATATCATTTGTCAGTCTAGAACATTCTACATTATATTATATTTTACATGTAATTTTATGTCAATATTCGATGTTCAAACGCTTATAAAAAAAAATTGTGCCTATGGATTTTAATAATTTTTGAATGACATTAAGAACTACTTCAGTGGAATCTTCGATTAAATTTTCAAGTATTTTGTAGTAGCCAAATTTTTTTTATCACCGATTATAAAAATAAAATGTAAAAAAATCGAATATTTTAAATGCCTATAAGTGGCTTAAAAATCAATATAATATTTTGAAAAAAATATTGCATAAAAGAAATACCAATCTTAACAGCTGGTAGAAATTTCAAAAATCTGCGACTTATACTTTTTGAATTATAACAAATATTTAAAATCGTTTGAGAATAAATCGCTATTTTATGCAGTTTCGTAAATATTTAAATTTCAAACAGTCATACAATTTTTTCCTCTTAGTCCGGTAGAAATTTTTTTAAAGATTTTTGAAGAGTAGCTCATAGATAACCTAGTGTTAAAATTTTGAACCTTAGGTATGAACAAAAAAAATTTTATGAATTTTTATCTACAAAATAACTTGCAAATTATCGTGATTTTTACACATTTTATACAAATTTGAGAATTAAGGGCTTATAAAAAAAAATTGAGTTTACCAATCACCGATATTTTTTAGTTACGATAAGTTTAACTTATTATAAACCTAGTATAAAATTTTCAAGAGTTTTCGCTCAATCAATTAAATTTTATAGATGTTTAAAAACAAAAATTTAACAAAAATGGAAAATTTAAATTGTCTATAAATAAGTCAAAATATGTCAAAATACTTTGAAATCTTAACCATGTATAGAGAACGTCAATATAAAGATTTGGTGAAAATTTCAAGTTGTTGCGGTTTTTCATTTTTGAGTTAGAGCATTTTAAAAAAAACCGATATCTTTGTCAGTCTAGAATATTATACAGTATATTATATTTTACATGTAATTTTTTGTCAATATTCGCTGTTCAAACGCTTATAAAAAAAAATTGTGCCTATGGATTTTAATAATTTTTGAATGACTTTAAGAACTACTTCTGTGGAATCTTCTATTAAATTTTCAAGTATTTTGTACGAGCCAAATTTTTTTTATCACCGATTATAAAAAAAAAATGTAAAAAAATCGAATATTTTAAATGCCTATAAGTGGCTTAAAAATCAATATAATATTTTGAAAAAAATATGACATAAAGGAAATACCAATCTTAACAGCTGGTAGAAATTTCAAAAATCTGCGACTTATACTTTTTGAATTATAAAAAATATTTAAAATCGTTTGAGAATAAATCGCTATTTTATGCAATTTCGTAAATATTTAAATTTCAAACAGTCATAAAATTTTTTCCTCTAATTCCGGTAGAAATTTTTTTAAAGATTTTTGAAAAGTAGCTTATACATAACCTCGTGTTAAAATTTTGAACCTTAAGTATGATCAGAAAAAATTTTATGAATTTTTAACTACAAAAAAACTTGCAAATTATCGTGATTTTTACATATTTCGTATAAATTGTCACTTTGAGCACTTATAAAAAAAAATTGTGACTTAGGATTTTAGATTTTTTTTTATCAGTTAAGGAACAACTTATAAGAAACCTTGTATTAAATTTTCAAGATTTTCTAGGCAGCCAAAAAAATTTTATCGTTATTTAAAAAAAAAATACTTAAAAATATTGAAAATTTCAATTGTCTATAAATTGCTTAATAAAAGTCAAAATACTTTGAAAATTTAATGGTGTATAGAGAACGCTAATCTAAACATTTGGTGAAAATTTCAAGTATTTACATCGATTAGTTTTTGAGTTATAGCAAAATAAAAAATTTGATTATGTCAAAAACTGGTTTTGCGTAAAAACTCCCGTTTTTCCAAAATTTTATTATGGTTTTTCCCGTCGCATTTAAAAAATATTGGAAATTTTTAACTTTTGACCCCCCAAAGTACCAAATAGATTCCCTTTTCTTTCAGAAATGTTGCCACGTAAGGCAATCGAAGCATTTTTACTGCTCCAAATCGTGTCGACAGACACAAAAAAAAAAAAAAACACACATCATTGTAAAATCAATACCTTCTTCACTCCGTTCAGAATCTAAAATAAAACTAAAATCATCAGATGGTAAATAATCGTACATGAAAATATAAAATAATTGATTAATACGTAGCCTGGATTATTATTATATGTTACTCCCGAGGGTTTACGACCTGTTTTGAATTAAAAACCATAATCAGGTATATGTGATTCACTGATGTGCACACGGACAGAGGGGTGCCAGGTGAGCCCGGGCACCCCATTCCCTAAAATGTTGTAAATGGGGCCCTACAGTTAAATCTAAGAGTAAGAGGTCCGTATTTAAACTTTCGTTGCTCTAATTAAATGTAATTTATTCCAAAATATTTGGTAAAAAAATTATTATGTTTCGTTATATAAAAGATAAAATATTTAGGATGATATAGCAGTCACAATTTACTGCAAAAGTATAGATCATAAATAGTTGAAACTACCCGAGAGAAATATTAGAAATTTAAGAATAATAAATTCATTGGGATTATATACCATAATACCAATGAAAAATTAAAATTGTGTTTATTTAATTATTTATAAATGATCATTTATTAAGTATACCTATTCGTATTGTTAAGAAAGGGCCCAAAAGTAAGGTAGGCACTCCTAAAATAAAAGCCTGCGCACACTTATAACAACGTTAATGAAATTGCGATTGAATATGAACAAATAAAGGCATGAATACATTGAGAAAAATGTATTGTTTTACATAAAGATAATTTATTTTTATACAAAAAATTATTTAAAATGAGTTATTACTAGACACAGGTGTGTTAAGAAATATAAATACTTAGGCGATTATTTTTTATTATCTAAAATGTATTTATATATGTTATTGTTTATATATATTATTTTTAAAATTGGTTTTTATGTTTAAAATATTATTAAAATAATTTTTCTATATTTCATTGTTTTTGTGTAATTTTTTAAAACTAAATTAATATAAATGGTATTTGAGTATTTAATATTTCTTAGTGCCTATTGATATAAAAATGTATATTATAGTTATTTTCGAAACACGTTTAGCTAAATTTTAATTATGGGTACCTAGTCTTTTTTAATTTTATTTCAGGAAAGTGTTCTTTAAATATTATTTTAAAATGTATACTTGTCATACCTGTATAGAGTTTATTACAAAAAGAGTGGTGCAGAGGAAACGCATGTTTTTCGAACCGCTAGTACGCGGAGACGAGAGGGAGTATTGACCTTGAACGAATGTTAGCAGATAGCCCATGCAATGCCGTTTCAGTCGCCATGGAGCGTTGGAGCGTACAACATCGTGTGTTCGTTGTAGAGCAGTTTTTTAGAAACAATGATTCTGTAGTCACAGTGCAACGTATTTTTCGTCAATATTTTAGAGTTGGACGTCATGGTGCAGTGCCTGATCGAAATACTGTACTCCGATGGGTTGCAGCGTTTAGAAGTACTGGTTCTGTGATGAAAAAGAAACCACCTGGTCTTCCCCGTTCAGTTCGTACACCGGAAAATGTAGACCGAGTCAGAACGGCAATGGTTGCTAGTCCTAGACGATCGACTAGACGACATGCAGTAGCGATGGGTATGTCACGTCGTTCGCTTCACCGCATTTTACATGATGACCTCAAGTTTCATCCGTACAAAATAATGATCGTCCAGCAGCTTAATGAAGGGGATTTTGTCCAGCGCAGAGAGTTTTGTCGCATAATGGATGAAACGTTTACGGAAGATCCCGATGCTACAGTCTTCATGAGTGATGAAGCACATTTTCATCTGGACGGTTACGTCAATGTTCAAAACTGTCGGTATTGGGCATCTGAGAACCCACTACAGTTACACCAAAGACCTCTGCACAGTTTAAAAGTAACAGTGTGGTGCTGCATTTCAAAGTTGGGGATTGTTGGACCCTATTTTTTTGAAGGAGAAGGAATTGCAGTTACTGTTACATCAGCTCGCTACGTTAAAATGTTAAACAACTTCCTTCGTCCAGAACTTGGAAGGCGTCAAGTGAACATGAGAGACATTTGGTTTCAGTAGGATGGTGCCACAGCTCACACGGCGAGAGCATCCATGGCAGTGGTTCGACAAATGTTTCCAGGACATGTGATTTCGAGATTTGGCGATGTTCACTGGCCCCCTCGCTCACCCGACCTGTCGATATGTGACTTCTTTTTGTGGGGATATTTAAAATCAAAAGTGTACATCAACAAGCCTCGCACACTCGAAGACCTTAAGAATTCCATTTGTCAGGAAATTGAAGCCGTGCCGAATAAAATGTTGGAGAGAGCCGTTCGTAATTTTCAGAAGAGGATCCACATTTGTATCCAGCAAGAAGGACGTCATCTCAAAGACATTATTTTCCAAACCTAAATATGCTTTGTAATTTCAAAATGGCATTAAAAATCCTATCATTTAATATTTTTTTTTATTTTTTTCAACCCATTGTGTCCCAGTAATTCAATATTGAAAAACAATGCGTTTCCTCTGCACCACCCTGTATTAACCTAAATGTAATACATTATATTCAAATTTAGAATATAATAAAACAGTGTTAGACAATGTTAGTTAAACTATCTGCAATCCTAAAAACTTAGCCCAATTTATGCCATTGGGTAAGTGATTTATAATAAATTAAAATAGGAAACATTTTCGAATGTGGATTGCCAGCTTGCAGCGAGCAAAGCAATCGAAACATTTTTACATTTTTCAATTATTCCCAACACAAATAATGTCATTGTTCAAGCGCTGCGATAGGTATCGAGCCTGTAGCATCCCCTCACCCTTTAATTCCTGTTCAAAACGCACTTAAAAATTAAAATATTATAAAAACCAACATACAATACGAATAAAATGTTCTTTTCTTTAAAGTTAGTTTCACGGAATGTACATTTCAAGACAAAACGTCATGTGGGTCTTCTTGACAGTTTTAACGCTCTCACAGTCTTAGCCAACCAACACGTTTGCTGCGTCTTGCGCAGCAATGGAATATAATCTGCATGGATTGAAAAATGTTTTGAACTGTGCATTGTGCACGCGCGTTTGATGAGTTATTTAAATATTTTATACCTATGCCGATACATCACGCCGTGTGTAAAAACGAACTTTGTGTTGTTGGTATTTCTCTCTCTCTATCTCTGTCTTTCTATCTTTCTCGTTCTTTTTCTTCATCACTTTGCGCCATACGACTTTGCCACATTTTAAACCAAAAAATACATAAGTTATATAAAAACGCAATAAAAAGTACATACGAATAAATTGAGCCACGGAAGAGAAATAACATTAAGAAGAACAATAAAAAAAAAACATTATTACTCGCGACGTTACAGTACGTGTACGAGATATTAAAATATTCCCGGTAATTCCTTCGGGATGGCATGGGCATGCCACTGGGCGCGTCCCCAGGCTGCGGATAGGGGAACGCCCTGCAGATATACAGGGTAGCCGCGATATAAGCTATCCACTCAGGATGGACGAATAAGCGGTCGCGGACAAGCTCACCACCGGGGAAATGATCGCTCCCCGGTGTCCACCAAGATCAGGAGAACGGACGGCAAAAGGACAGACGGCGCGAGGCTGGTGCCGTCAGTGGCGGCTAAGCCACACTTAAAACTATGATGAGTAAAACTAACGATAACGATGTTATTGCTACAGGGACCTCGGAAACCCTAGAGCCGGCGGTTGGGGGTTGGGCGGTGCTCGCCCCGGGTGTCGTCATCACTCGCAAGCACTCAAGATCCGGAAGTTCCGAGCCAGGCTTCCGGATCCAGCCACGGGGCTGGTTTCGCAACTGGTGGAGGGAGTGAGAAGCAGGCTCCCTCCGGTGGCAGACAGGCCACCGAAGTAACTGCAAGGCCCGTAGACATGGATTTACCCGACAAGGCACCGAGGACGATAAACGTCACAACTCTCAGTGAGGTTCAGTTGCTGGAAATGATCTCTGGGTACGTTAGTACTATGTGCAAATTTGCCAACGATACGCGTAACCTACACAGAGAGCTTAAGGAGACCCTGCCCAAGACGCGCATGCTGCTGTCGCAGTACATGAAGGTCAAGAACCAGAGACTGCGAGACTCGGTAAAGAACCCTGTAGGGGTAAAAGTGAAAGATTTGGGCATCAACGTGGCCACACAAACCCTGGCAAATGAGGTGAAGCTGGATGATCCTGTAACACTCATGCTGGAAAAGATCCAGGAGCAGTTGGCAGAGCAGCAAGTGTCTCTTGACCAGCTAGTGCCAGATAGGGACCACCAGTCGCCGAAAACTCGGAATCAGCGCACCAACAGCAGAAACAGCAGCACCAATAGCAGCAGCAACAGCAGAAGTAGCCGCGGCAGCAGCAGCAGCAGCAGCGGCAGCAGCAGCAGCAGCAGCAGCAACAGCAGAAGCAGCAGCAGCAGCAGCAACAACAGCAGCAGCAGCAGCAGGAAACAAGCCAGGAGGAGCCGATGTGGAGCGAGGTCGTTGTGAGAGGGCGGAATCCCAAGGGGATGCCCACTCCCCAACTAGCTCTTCGACCGACGACGGCAAAAATGAAGATAAATCTACTCCGGCGCAGAGTCCCTAAGACGGCGGCGGTCACCATTGACCGGCCGCCTGAGGGTGGTTCTCTGTCAGAGGTAATGAAAAAGGTATCTAGCACCATCAACCTCACGGCGCTAGGGATAAACGTGAGGACTACGAGGATGACCAGGGCTGGTGGAGTCCTGACAGAAGTGGACGGAGAAGACAAGGCTGCCCTACTCACCGAGAGAGTGCGGGTACTTGTAGGAGACGGAGCAAGGGTAAGACAACCACAAAGCCTGACTCCCGTTCTCTTATTGGACGTACCCGAGTGGGTGGCCAAAGAAGAGATCCAAGAAGGACTCCGGAAGGTGGGAGTGAGCGTCGGCGTAGAAGACACCATTCAAAAATGGAGAAACACTGGTGGCCGTGGAAGGTACGTGACACGCGTGAGCGTGCCACTCCGAGAGGCCATCAAGCTTGTAGAGGCGAAGACGGTGACGGTCGGGTGGACCCGGTGCAGGGTGAAACCGATCGAAAAGGCTCAACCGACCTGCTACAGGTTCCAAGAGAGGGGACACCTAGCTGCCGAGTGTAAGAACCCGGCCAAGCCACGCCGATGCCACGGATGCGGAAGCGTAGATCACATTCGTAGGGAATGCCACCAGCCCGGGAAGGCCGAGGAAAGAAGAGAAGGAGCGATGCCGACGGAGCTGCCACCTGCGAATCCGGAAGCCGACGGTTCGGTGGTGCGGTCTGCATCCACGCCGCAGCCAAAACGCGCGCAATGATAGAGCAGAGGTACGTGCAAACAAACCTAAACCACTGTAGGGCAGCTCAGGACTTGTTCTGGGAGTTCGTTCGAGCCGAGAACATCGGGGTGGCGCTGGTTAGCGATCCGTACGGTGTCGATTCCGCTGGCGGGCACCTAGACTCAACGGGTCTAGCCGCCTTAGGAGTCCTTGACGGCTCGGCGAGGTTGATACGGGTGACGGGTTCGTGGCAGCAACTGTCGGAGGCGTGACGCGCGTCCACAGTTGTTACGCGTCCCCAGCCCTATCGCCCGACGAGTTTGAGCGATTCCTGAGTCGCCTCAAGGCATCTGTGAGGAAGTACCGAGGCAGCGGGGTCGACCTCGTCATCGGGGGTGACTTCAACGCCAGGTCAGCGTCCTGGGGGGACCGCCTAACGAACGCCCGGGGCGATGCGCTCGCGAGATTTTCCGACTCCCTGGGCCTGGTTGTCATGAACATGGGTAGGGAGCCAACTTTTTTCGGTAGGGGAGAGGGATCGTGCGTAGACGTGACTTTCGCCTCCGAGTCGACCGCAAGGAAGATTCGGGGTGAGCCGTGCGCTCGGACGTAGAGAACATGAGTGACCACCATCACATATGTTTCGACTACGCTCCGGACTACATGTCTCCGCAAACCATCGGTGTCCCCACTGCTGCGTGACCCATGGGACGACTTTGCCCCCGGTGCTCCCAGCCGAGCTTGAAGACGCCGAAACCGGAGCCGAACGGTTGGTGGAAAGCGTGACCGCGGCCTGTGACATGGGTCTCCCGAAGAGGTCAACATACCCTGGCGGGAGAACACCGGTTTACTGGTGGAACGGCAGGATCGCGGCCGCGCGGACCGAATGTGTGCGAAAGAAGCGGCTGTGGACCAGGTCACGCGGTCGTTGTCACGATGGTACAGCGGCCGTGGCGGCCGAGGCGGCCGAGGCGGAGTACCGTGAAGCCCGAAAGGTGCTAAAGTGCTGCATTCGAGAAGCGAAGGCAAAGTGCTGTGCAGAGTTGGTCAAGTGCGTAGACGCCGACCCCTGGGGCAAGCCCTACAAGGTGGTCCTGAAGAAACTTCGAGGACTCCCGGCTATGGCGACGATGGAGCCACGGACCATCCGAAACATCGCCGCCGTACTCTTCCCCTAAGGGGACGGAGATGGGATGCCGGCCGACCTCGACGAACGGCCCGAGATCGTTCCGGAATTCACTTGGGCGGAGGTGACCGCGGCGGTGGGTCGCTTTAGGTCCCGTGGCAAGGCACCCGGTCTGGACGGTATACCGTCCCGGGTCTGGGGCGTCGTGCACGCAACGAGACCGGATCGGCTCACTGACGTGTTCAACCGATGTCTGAGGGAAGGCGTCTTCCCCGGCCGGTGGAAGCGTGCTCGGCTCGCGCTGATCGCCAAACCGGGAAAACCGGTGGAGGTGCCGTCTTCGTACAGAACTCTGTGCCTGCTCGACGACGTTGGCAAGATCTTCGAGTCATTGTTGGTCATCAGAGTCGACGCTCACATGGCCGCTACCGGAGTCGGCTTGTCGGAAAGACAATTCGGCTTCCGGAGTGGTCGGTCCACCGACGATGCACTGCGGCTGCTGCATGAGCGGCTGGCAGTCGCGGTAACCAACGGTCGTATGGCTGTGGCCGTGAGCCTTGACATACGGAACGCGTTCAACACCATCGGGTGGGAGATCATACGCGAGGCATTGATACGTATGGGCTTCTCGCCACACCTTCGACGGATCTTGGATTCGTATCTAAGCGCGCGGTCCTTGTACCTGTGCGACGACTCCACGGGCGACCCGGTGACAATAGGAGTCACCCGGGGTGTACCGCAGGACTCCGTGCTCGGTCTGCTCCTCTGGAACGTCGCATATGACACCGTGTTCCGCCTACCGATGTCCCGAGGCACCATTGTCTCGGGGTATGCGGATGACACGCTAGTCGTGGCCGAGGGGGACACGGAAGAGTCGGTGCAAAACCACGCGAACGCCGCACTGGCGTCCGTCGCCGGCCACATTCGGCAATTGGGGCTGCGACTCGCCGTCGAGAAGACGGAGGCCGTGGTCTTTAAGAACCGGTATCGGCCGGTCGACCTTAGACTGCGGATCGAGGGTCAGATCGTATGGCCAGGCGCGTCCCTCAAGTACCTCGGAGTTATCCTTGAGAACAAGGGTACGTGGTTCGGTGCGCACCTGCACGCCGCGGCAGACTAGGCCCGGCGCGTTATGACGGCTCTGAGGAGGCTCATGCCGAACGTCGACGGCCCTCGTGAGAGCAGACGGCGTTTATTGACGAGTGTCGTGCACTCAGTGCTGCTGTACGGCGCTCCGACATGGGCGCCGACCCTGCAATACAACCAGCGGGCCGTCAAAGCTTTGGCCTCTGTGCAGCGCAGGACCGCCATCGTGAGTGTAGGTGCGTATCGCACTGTGTCCTACGACGCCGTGACGGTCGTCTCGTGTACGATACCCATCGACCTTATGGCCTACGAGCGCTTCAGGGCGTTCGAGGCCAGGAGGGCGTCAAGACCAACGGTGACTGCAGGAAACCGCGTAGAAGAGGAAACTTCAGCATCCGCGGCGCTGCCGGTCGGGCCTCGCGAAGAGCGAAACCGTACGGTGGCGGAGTTGGCACGGAGGTATAAGCGGACGGATACACCAGCGGACAGCGGCCGCAAGTGGACACGTACGCTAATCCCCCCGGGTCTGCTCGACCAATGGGTGAACCAACCGCACGGGGAGATGTCATTTCGCCTCACCCAGCTCATGACGGGGCACGGCTGCTTCAACCGGTTCCTCCACAGGATCGGTCGTGCACCGTCCACCGGGTATTCCCATTGCGGACCAACCGACGAGCTAGGAGATGAGGAGGATGACGCGCATCACACACTCATACGTTGCGAGGCGTTCGAGTGCGATCGTGAGCACTTAGTTCTGGCCTTAGGCCCCTTCGACCCGGGCGACCTTGTTCACCTGATGCTGGAGAGTCCGGCTAACTGGAAAGCGGTGGCGAAATTCGTGGAGGACGTGATGACCGCCAAGGAGAAGGCCGAGCACGTGAGATAGTCCCGGCAAGTGTTGGCTCCAGCATGGCGCGCGAGACGGAGGGCGTCGGGGCTACCCGCTGACACCCCGGTCCCCGGAGCAGAGCAGGCAGACGATGTTTTCCTTGTAAGGGGGAACCGGCAGTGGTTCACCAATTTCAATTCCCCACAGAGATAAAAAAAAAAAAACTGTTAAAAATTTGTGTGGGGCTGCCGGCAGGGGATTGTCCTGCCCGCACCCCAAATCCAGCATGTAAATTCATTGAAATAAATGATGGTGACCCGTCATTTGAAGCATTGCTTTACGGCTTTACCAAGTGGCGGGTGCATTGCCGGTTTAAAAAAAAAAAAAAAAGATATTAAAATATTATAATTGTTGTCATTGTGCGTCCTGGAAACTGTTTTCCTGCCTCTTCTTCGGGTACCACACCTAGAACAGAGTAGTGGCCGTAGTCCATGTTCATGTTCATTATTTGTCAACTTTAGCGAAATAAACAGAAACGAACACTTGAACGGAGTCCGTGCGTGGCATCAGTAATCAGTCTCGTCAGAGAGTGAGTTCGTTTTTAGAAACAGAATTATAAATCAAAGAAAAGCCTAAGCCTCACATTTTTGTCAGAGCCAAGGTATGTTTTTATTTTAAAAGTAACTGAATATTTTTTCCTAATTTAATGTACTGACAAGCGCCTACGATTGCGAGAACGCCGATAACGCAATAATTACGCGATATTTACTTAGATCATAGGATGACGAACCGTTAATCTAAAAAAATATTTAGAAAATTATCAAACAATAATAGTCTGAATAATAATAATTTTTTCTTCACACATAATAATATCCAAATTATTTATATTCCTTAATATAATCTATATATATATATATATATATGTATATATCTATGACTAATACAATTTCTAAAAAATAATTTTTTTCTATTAAAATAAATTATATTGATGTAAAACGACCAATTTCTCTCAATGTTTTCTTTCTTTTTCATATTCAGTCGCGATTTTATTTTATTTATATATGGCTGATAATTAATTGTTCATTTGAAACCGGCCACACTTTACAATTATAATAATACTCCAGGCTAAGTATTTATTTATTTATTTCTATGTATAAACGATTTGTTGATTTATTTATAATTATTATTTATACATTTAAGGTAAATAATGGTTGAAAATTAATAAACTGTTTCCTGAATTTTTTATTCTGAGTGAAGTGAAAATATATTACTTTTACATATCTAAGTGTTTTTATTTTTTTTTCATGTATTTAAAAAAAAAAAAAAATTTAAAAGGAGTAATTTTAATATTCATAGTATGAATTTCATACCCGTTGTCTGTTATAAAATTTAAAAAAAAACTGGAATAATTACGGAAAAACTCATAATTTTTTTTATAAAAGTACCCGAGGTACTTTTTAGCACTTTAGGTAAATGTACCGATTAATTTTTCACTGTTCATGAAATAAAAACAATATTTTCTTAGTACAATCTGACCTTATTTCGATAAGTTCAAAAATAATGCGATTAACTAAATTACCAACAATTCAATATATATATAGACATGTATAATTGGAGTTAGTACAAAAGAAGTATAATTAATTGGCGTAAGAAATGAGTATTGTCGTATTTGTATTTTACATAGAAATAAAGATTATTATTAAAATAATTGTTGTATTCAATTAAGGTATACGTTTAGCCATAGGAGCCTTTAGGACAAGCCCAGTTAACAGTATATTCTACTACGCAGGAGAAGCTCCCCTCCATTTCAGACGCCAAAAACATATCTTAAAATATGTAACTAAAATTAAAAATCTGCCTGATCACATCACCAACTATATTCTTCACAACCCATTACCCCCTAATCTATCACCCTCTAGAAGAACATTATTTGAAAACTTTAAAACTATTAGTGAAAACCTATCCTTCCAAGCACAATCACTAAATAAAATTACCGTCCCACACTCCCTGGCTCTGGTCGCCAATCATCAACACCAAACTGACTGAATACTGCAAACAAAACACTGATAATTTAATTATACGAAACCAGTTCCTGGAAATAATACACTAAAAATTCCCGGAATACACCCAAATTTATACTAATGCCTCCAAAAATACAAATGGTGTGGGTTTCTCCGTCATCACAAACCAGGAAAATCATCTTTTCCAACTACTGCCTTCCACCAATATATATACAGCCGAAACTGACGCTATTTATGAAGCATTATCATCAGTGACTTTCTGAGCGCCCTCTCATCAATATCAAACCCCTATTCAAAAAACAAGCTCGTCCAACATATCCAGAAACTAATATCTGAAATAAATAGACCAACAAGCTTCATGTGGGTCCCCTCTCACATTGGGATACCCGGAAATGAGAAAGCTGACTCTATAGCCTATGAAGCCACCACATCTCCTTCACAAAGATAAACACACTAACCTCATCCGAAAATTTCAACATTATACATCATAAACTAATGGAAGAATGGCTAAAATTCTGGTCTAACCTATCCTTCTCTAACAAACTGAGAAACGTAAAATTATCTATTAAAAAATTAAAATACCCTCTCAACACCAAACGAAGAGATGAAGTAAATATTACTCAAGCTAAAATAGGCCACTCACATTTAACACTTGCTTATCTCATAAGAAAAGAACCAGCCCCAGTATGCGATACTACTATGCAATGTGACACTAACATTAAAACATATCATCATAAATTGCACCAAATACACGGAAGCCCGCACGATCCTCGAAAACCCCACCACACTCCATCAAGCACTCAATGAAGACCATACGGACGCAATAAAAGTATTCTTTCATAGTATGAACATAAGCCATAAATTGTAAACACATGTAAATACTTGTAAAACCTATAATGTACATATATATATTAATTTAATGCAGGCTAAAGACCTTCGATTTCGCAGCCTCAATAAATATAAAAAAAAATTGTTGTATTGAAACATTACAATTATAACGTGTTTGTATTTACATAAATAAATCGTGTAATAATAAAGTAGTAAAGTAGTAAGATCATTGATCTTAATTGGGTTTATCGTGAGCTAACTGTACTATTTTAAATAATACCAAAATAATATAATATAATAGTAGCGTACATTGCATGTTGGTGCAGTATAAATATAATTTATGTAATTTATGTAATGTAATTTATTGCTTAATTCTCAGAATACGGGTTGCGGATACGGGTTGCGGCGCGTTGAGTACACTGCGGTATGTAGTGCACATATACTGATGTTAATTTACAATCGTACACTTTAATACGACCCGGTTGTACCTGCCACGTAGTTTACCTAATTTTCACCCCTTAGAAATTATCGACTGGAATCTCCTTAAGTGTCATATATTTTACAGATTTTAATCGAATTGTCTATACTTTTTTCAACTTTTCTTATGAAAATACTTAAACATTTTTCTCAGAATTCCGTAAACATTTTATTCGACCAAAAGTTTTGTCATATATTTTTCTATATATGTATCAAATTTCATAAAGGTTGAATATGATATTTTTTAAAAAAAATTATGGTTGTTTGTTTATTGGATATGTATAATCTATATATTATTTTATATAAACTTTTATAGCTAGAATTTCCTGGAAAAACTTAAGCTTTTTACGTTAAATTTTAACTTTAAACATTTATAAATTTTCGATTAAATATTTTGGAGTACTTATATTATTCGAGAAAAATCATATTAAATTTCCAGGTCAAATATTAAAAATGGCTCTTTTTCGTGTTTTAGTTTTTTTTTTTAACAATTATTAAAATATTTTTTCACTTTAAAATTTATTATATACTTTATTATTTTATTTTCAATAGAAAAAAAATAGCATATCGTATAAATGAATTAGACATTTTAAGGTATTGCAATAAACGTCTGGTCAAGTATCAATATATGAAATAATGTTCAAATACAAAAAATAAAAAATAAACATCAGTATTAAAAATTTCACTTTGAGTCTAAAACTTTGACTTAGAGTGAGTACTCGATACACGTAACTGCTTCATTGGAAACTTCGCACCACTAATGGTCACCAGATCTTGTTTTTTCTAATTTTACTAAACGATTTTCACTAATGGATGAGTTAGTGTCCGGGCTTGATATTTTGTTTTCGACTAAAACTTTGTCGTGATGAGAAAAACAATATTCAGGAAGGGATCGTGCATTTCAATACGGTGGGTTTGTTTTAGTACTTTATTTTTTAATTTTTCTGCCACACGGAGTTTTCGTTTTTAGGACCGTGGGCGTCACTAGACACAAAAAAAGCATTACACATGACGAGGAAAAAAATAAAAACCGTAAAAATTATAATAAATTGAAATCGCTAGAGGTTTATCGTGCTTTTCTCCTGTACGTCATCATCGCACGTACACAATACACCTATTACGTATACAATATCGAATATTATGACGGTGTCCGGGTCTAACCATGATGATGATAAATTGTAGTGGAAAAAAATTTGGCTCCTACGAGTCTCGGGTCGTGGATGAGCGGTCGATCCGTAGAGCCGGAAGATCGTGAGGATTAAGTCGAATAATGAAAAAGAAAAAAAAAAAGAAGATGGACGGACGTTTAATTATTATTACAGCGGTTGACGGGGAAAAAAGCGTGCGCCAGCGGATTATTGAGGACTGTGTCGTCCGGTGGTGGTGGTGGTGGTGGTGGTGTCCCGTCAAAGTCTCGGAGTCCCAATATACAGCTGTTATGGGCAGAGGGTAAATAAGAGAAAATAACTCGTGATTTTAGGTCTTCAAGGGTAAACACTTTTAAGCATTAATCTTCCGTTGTCGGCTTTACGAGTTAAGTACCAGTGAAAACGGTGGCTTGGAATTGCTGTACGAGTGCGGTAGGTCGTGGTAAGTATGTGTAAACATAACTAATTTGAAATGTAATTAAATGCTGGTAGAACAAAAAAAAAGTACATAACGGGGGCTAGTGATTTTGAACGGCTGCTACCGGCACGTATTTATTATGTTAAAGTCAATATCAAAATTAAAATCTATACAAAAATTACGCAAAAGTGACATGTGTTCCGGTTTACAACAGGGACCACCCTCATCAAAAACCTTTCCCATAAGTGAACATTGAAAATCTGAAGTTTGAGGCGAGTGATATCAGTTCGTTTATATTTTGTCTTTTATTATAATTATACGTGTTTTCTCATGGCGAGACGAATCCAATTTTCTGGACTACAAGATATTAACTAATCTTTTTATTCAATTTTAACTTCGATTGATATTTAATTTCATGTCTTTTAATTGTCTTCAACATTTTATATCTGTGCAATTTGTTAAGTACGTATTTTTCTAAGGAAAACCGATTAGTTCAAGGTTCTGTTCAATAATAATAATTTTCATTAATTATGTACTAAATATTTAAGTATAAAAATAACTGTTAATATTTATTAATATTGTTTTTTATTTACATCAGAGAGTTAAGTAAAGGGGCTAAGTAAAAATGGTAAATACTTCTAAAGTGTGCCGGTTGAAGTAACTGAATCTACGAGTAAATTGGATCGAATATTCTAATAATTAAATATTTTTTTTTTAGTAATATGTTGCGCACGTGTGTATAGGTTAAAGTACATGTTGGCGAGTAAAGCAGTACTCAGGGCTGGATCATGGTCATAATCTAAAAGGAGCAATTACTTTTTGTAAGGCCCTTTCACCCAAAACAGTTTTTTTTTTATTCAGATTTAGTTATAATAAATATTAATTAAAATAAGTATAGTATTTTTGTGTATCGGATAAAGCTACAATTAATTGATAAAACAGTATCTACTTTATATTTATAAGCCAACTATTATAAAACACGCTATGCCTTTTTTTAGCTTGTGGTCCGAGGCTATAACCCACTTGAGTCTCCCTTGATTCAGCTTTGGCAGTACTTACGTGCAATGTAAAATTATGAAGTAACCGATACTTCACATAATATTGAAATGAGAACGAAACGGTGATTTATCGTGCATAAATGCATCGAGAGTGAATCCTTGCTGTTGCTATGTATGTTCCCTTACTTTATATTCGGTGTCGAGATTTAAACGTTGCAAAATGGGTTCTAGAATATAAGTTTATCTAAATATTTATTATCTATTTATTTTTATTACAATCCAGTGATTTGGGAAAATTGTATTTTTTTTTAAATAGTGTAGATAATGGCACCTCTTTTGATGTACATTTTTAATTTATATTTATGTTTATTTTAATTAAAATTGTATTACTATGTTCTCATCTAAATCAAATAGCCTACGGGAATCTGCAGACCCATTCTTATTTTTTTTAACTTATAAAAGTTTATATTTTAAATCAGAATTTGAAGGATATTAAATATATTAAATTATTATTTGTGTTACTTTAATAAATAATTATTTTTTTCTGTAATGTAAATAATATTTTGAAATAACTTAAATCAAATGTCTTATATTCATATTTCGTTTTTTTTCAGCATAAGTATGTTTATTCAATATTTAATAAATATTTAAAGAAAAGTGAAAATATTTGATAAGTGTTCAATATTCATTAGCTATATGTTTTTAAACATAGAACTATGTATTAAATATTTATATAGTTTTAAATTTTCATTAATTTTTAAATACTTATTTTCGAATATTAATAAATTTTAATAAATGTTTCAGGTTCAACATGAATGTATAATATAAATATAAATATATGTTCAATGTTGTTTTAAGTTTTTTTTTAAATATTTTAATTCCGATCACATATAAATATTTTTCAATTTATATGATTGACAAATGCTGTATGGATAATATTTTAAATTTTAAATTTTAAATTTAAATTATAATTTTGTTTTTTTTATTAAGAATTTGGTTTATTTTTTCTCATCTTAATCAAATAGCCTACAAATGCCCGGGGGAGAACTTCTCATATATTTTAGTTCTTAAAATTTAAATTGTGAAAAAAAATGTAGGTATAATGACTTCAATAATATTTATGTTCCATTATTATAGTTAATCCTAATTTAGTTTTCTCCTAAAACAAAATTCCTTTGGAAACATGGAGACCACTTCTATTTTTATTTTTTGTTTTAAAGTTTAAATTTAAATTTACAATTATAAGTAAATTGCTTTCAATTTATTATACACGAGAAGGTATATTATCTTTTGTAAGTAAATAATTTTCTAAGAAACTTGGGAATATTGTATTCTATTCATGCTTATTTTAAGGTTTTTTACGTGAGTAAATATCTTTGTAACCGATTTGTAACCATTACGCTCGTATTTCTTTGTTGATTATTATTTTTTTTTATTTTCATTAAATTTTATATCAACATTTCTGAATTATAAGGTAATTATTTTTTTTTAATTTTAAAATTAATTTTTTTTTATATATTATTAAATAAAACTTTCTTTGTTCTGTAAATACTATTTTAAAATAATTTAAATCAATTGCATTTCATTTTTTTCTCAATTTTTTATTGAAAAATAAATATTTTTAATGCATATAAATATAAATTTTAAATTTTAACTTAGCTTTAATTTTTGTTTTTTTTTTAAATTTAATATATTATATTCTCACTTAAATCAAATGTCTAGTGGGCACTCAAAAACCCATTCTCATATTTTTAAAGTAATAAAAGTGTATTAATGTTTAAATTTTAAATATCGATATTTTGAGATACAGTAGAGAATTGGTTTTTTGGATTTATTGGGAGTGGCATACAAATGTTGAAAAATAGGGTAATGTTTTCATAATTTTTCTTTTGCGTTTCTTTGAAAAATGATTTGTCAATGTTTAAACGATGAGTGTTGGTACATTTATCTCCAAATTGGCCCACCACTGTACTTTTGTTGTTCATGAAAAATAATTTTGTACAAATTATCCTTCCATTGATATAATTAGGGTAGAGTCTCTTTCTTCAGATTTTAGAAATTATTTAAAAGAAAATTGATAAGATAAATTTTAATTTATTTATGAAACTGTTTAACAAAGTAACATTGGAATATATTTGGAAAAATTAAGTGAAAATTATTCAAAAATTTAACATTATTATAAAACCTATCAAGGTTTTAACAATGTTAGTTTGTTGAAAAAAGGGGTTACAAGTTTATATACAAGATCAATATTGTTTATTTGCAACACTGCAGAATATTTTGGACTTTAGGCTAATAGGTCCCAACACCACTGCCTTTTCAACCTATTTTTGCGGATTTATAGACGCAAGATCTTTGATTAAGGGATTTGAATGGTTTTTTTTTAGGTATTTGATAATTAGATCAAAACTGCACTAATATTATAATGATATGACGAGTTGTACTCGGATGTAGTTATAAATTATTAAAAATAAAACTTATCTTAGTTGGTGATTATAATTGATAAAACTTACCTTGTTCAATGGAATAATCCCGATTTTATAATCAAGACATTCTAAGCATCAACAAATATATAAATAATATTCAAAAAAAATAATTGACCAATTTTGTAAGAATTATTAAATAATATTATTTACGTTTTTAATAATACGTTTTTCATAAATTAGCTTTGGGGGAGAGTAAAAACATCCTCCTTCTCACCCCTAGGCACGTCTCTGTTTATCATAGATAAACTAGACGATTGTTCTGATGGGTGTGATAAACTGTGGCAGAATATCGGTTAATAATATTAACTTAATATATTGTTTCGTTTGCTGAAGTGCAAAAGTTAAATTGTTGATAAGATGACGATTAATATGATAGATATTATTTATTAAAACATAAGTACTCTGAATTTAAATAGTCATACCGAATGTCAATGAGTATGTTATAAAAAATTCGATTTTAGTGAAAAGTCGATTATTATTATATAAAGATAAATATTATATTATAATTTATACTTTTTTGAAAAACAGGCTTTATTTGTGCACACTAATTTACTGAAGAGATCATTAGAGATTTTCAAAAATTTTAATTTTAAACTTGTTCCAAATACTCACCTATGAGTGTCCTCACGTCGTATTTTTTTAACTTCAGGCTTTGAGAAGAAGAGGGTAAAATTATTGTGTACGTATCATTTTTCCTACGATATTTTTAAAAATGTTTTCAATTTTTTTTTCAGCACTGTACCAACTATTCCCTCGAGTTTTTTTTAATTAAATTTTTTTTCATTTGTTGGCTAAAAAGAAAGGATGAGATAAATTTTGAATATAACTCGTGACGACAAGTAAATAACTAACTACCCCTATCATCTTGAATTTCACAATGGTTTTCCTCGAAGGTTTAAATTGTTGAATTACATTTTTAGAGTATACTCGAAATCTTAAATATATCATTAAGATTAATTTTAACTTTATAAGATTAACTTTATCGAGACTCATTTGGTAGGACGATACATTGTTCAGTCGTAATAAAAAGGGTATTGGTACTTATTTCTATGGCCACATCCTGTCTGTGAATTTTGTATTAACAATAAAGGTGCATTTACTTATAAAAATAAATTCTTGACTCTTGGATGACTATGCTATTGCGCATATATTTATTTACATAATATACCTAAATTATAATTTATCCGTTAGCTCTTGATGACATGCTATCGATTTGCATACAAACACTTTTGCGTATGACAAGTATTGTGTTGAAAATAAGTAGGTATAATTTATATTTGATTTTATCGTGTTGACAATTTTTTCTTAATCCGAGCGTTTCCTTCAATATTCGCTTAAAACGACTAAACGAATCACCAAGACTAAAATATGACAAAAATGTAAAACTATTTGCGTAGAAAATAAGTTTTCGAGAAATGAAAAACTTCGCGCTTATCACACAAAGTCAAAGACATGACCATAATGAATTTTGAACGAATGTATGGTGTGATCAAAATTTTATGCGATTGCGGTTTTCTTTTTCGATATGCAAAACATATTTTTGAAAATAAAGTATAATCTAAAAATTTGAATTTCGTATATCGTTAGCTTAGGACTAATCTGCGCCACGTCCTAGTTACACCCGTACATCGTCATCGGTGTTTATCGTAATCCGCCAAAGGGTTGCATACTACATATACGTTTGTCCACATTGGTATGAATATATTACAATATGTGTACAACGGTGCTGCCCGGGTAACACAATACATTATTACACGGAGTCCATGTAATGACTGATATGCAAGTTATTAACCGGGATGAACACATATATATATATATATACGTTTATGTATATGAGGAGGCAAGAAACAACCATAAGCGCATTGTTTTATTAATTATACTCCGTGTAGCGTCGGCGGTGGAGATCTCCTCATGGTGCCAGCTGGTTAGATTATTACAAATTTTATGTTCGTAATTTGTAGGCATGACTCGGGTCAACATTCTAGGGGTGTTTGGATGAAAGAGTGAAATACAATTTAAGTATAGAACACGACATTAAAAATAATAATAATAATAAAAAAAAACAGTTTTAATATTAGCAATACTCGTAGAAATGCATAAATACGTGTAATTATGTAATAATTCATTGTATTGCAGGATGGTCATGAGGACTATTTTAAAAAAAGTGCCGAGCAGAAAAGGCTTGAGCTTCCCACCTTTAACGCATCCAAGGCACGCAAACAAAATAGGTCGTCGCGTATGTATACACGTGTGTAATTAATGTCACGTACGGTGGACGTACTGCTGCAATTAAATTAATTTAAGAAGCAAACCGTGATTGAAACCGGTCTTAAATTCTGCGCATGATCTCCTGTAACGATAATCCATTTACATATATATATATATATATACTCGTATATCAATACAAGTATACTGAAATACAATAAGATAATAGTCCGAGTCGATGTATGTGCTATTTTTGCCAGCTTTTGATGTCATCGACACACCGCTGTGCAGGTTTTCCGACCCCATTGAGGTATCAACGGTCCCTTACGACCCTACGACTCCACGTCGGTCGTCTCTATATTATAATACCTTTTGACGTGGGTCGGGTGATCGGTTATACGTGATAATATTCGTATTATACACGAGTATACCTCGAACGTCCGGCCCGTTGAAAGCAGATACAGCCAATCAGGGTATAAGTGCATAGAAATCCGCACACCGGTGAAAACGAGGTTTTGCGACCGAAAGAAAATTTCTCGGTTGAGTATTATATCTGTAATATAATGTATAGAGGATGTGAAGTCGGTCTCGTACATACGCTGCGTATTATACTCGTATATCGTTCGCAACACCACCGGACCTTTTTTCCATTCATTTTTCCCTCCTTATATCTCTATTTGTCCTCTTCCCTTCTTCCACTCACTCTCTTTCATAATCTCTTATTTTTTTTTCACTCCCGTTCCTGAAGAATTTTACGCCGCGTCGTCTCGGCCGACCTGTTGTCACGGGCAGTGCGGCAACGGCGGCGATGGTTAATTGATTATCATCGTCGCCGCCAGCGTTCTGACGTCGTAGTATAAAAACACGTCGACGTTGTTTTCGTCGGCCACGAAAACAATTTATCATTAATTTTTTGTTCGCGGTAAAACAGCGCACTATGTGATGTCGTCGTCGTCGTCGCAGCCGACGCCAACACCGTCAACGTTGAGGCGCAAATGCATGAAAAGAAGGGAAAAAATCGATTTTTCACGCGGTCGGACGACTGCTTTTCGACTACATCATCATCACCAGGGATCTGAATGGTGCGGATTTTATAATAAAGCTACACGCTTATCACTCTACTTCTCGTTGTACCTGAGGATGTTTATCTTGTGCCGTTAGACAACAGATATCATATTTTATTGAACCAATGCCATTGAAACACCAAAATCTGAGATGCGTGATTTATACGGTTCTGCCACAGGATCATTTTAATAAATACAAATTTAAATTGTAATTTTTGAAGAAAACCGTTTTGGCCGAAAGAGAGGCACATTATGGTTGAAAGCGGTGACGCCCGTTTAGACAAAAGCGGTTTGCCTGCGTTGCGAAAAAGTCGTTTTGTGTATGTTTCGAGGGAAGAAAAAAACCCAACCATATACCCACTGATCATTCACACAGTATAATTATTGTGGTAAAATGTTAAGCCCCCTCGTCTTCCTATGATATTATATTGTTGGCAATTACTTTTTTCGATTAAAATAAAAAACCCGTAAAACCCTTTAAAAGATACGAGATGATTGCACGGTTCTATACGCACTAATAATTATGTCACGCTAACAAAACCATACTTAATTAACTTTATCATTCTGGATAACACTATAGCAGTTTTATAATGATATAATAATGAGTATACTACACGATGAAAAATGATTTTTCTTTCTTCTTTCGATTATTATTGCATGTGATCTTGATAAAATATCGTTAAAAAAACGATTTAAAAATAACTAATCATTTAAATTATATAAGAGAAATATGATAACACGGTTTATAATACGGTGCGTTAATTATCTAGTCAAAATATGATTTACATTGGTTGTGTCGCAGCAATATATATAATTCTTCATAGAAAAAAAGCCAATGAAAAATTATCGTATCGAAAATTTCATTTTTAATCTAATATAAACTTTTAAGCAGAGCTTGATGCGCACTATATTATGATGCTACTTTAATATTGTTTACATTATATGATGCGTTGTGATTTTTTTTTACGTCTGCCGAGCTGAAAAAATGAAGTTCAAACACAGCAGTTAATCGAGAAAACGAACAAATTGGTTTTTACATCACAAAATGTAATATAATATAATATACATATACGTATATATATATATATATATATATATATATATATATATATATATATATATATATATATATATATATATATATATAATATTGTATATTAATCACGTTTTAATAATGTTATATAACCGCCTACGTGTTACAACTACTAGTTGCCTACGTGCGATCGACAGGAATAATAAATGTATACACTTGCACGTAGTTTAACGAATCGAAATTTATATACATTAACATGTTATAAAGAATGGCTCACAGAGTTAAAGCTTTTGTTTATTGAAGTTGAAGAAGAAAGTTTATTAAAATGGGGGGGGGGGAAATGTATCAACTTTGGATGTGTATTTTTAACAGTAATTTAAAACGACAAGAATGTAATGCTATAAGTACAATGTGTGATGTGTAAATGTGTAATATATACATAAGTTGGCAGTGCGTGGCCGTGCCCCTGAAACTCGAACATTTGCGTTTTATCAAAAACAAGAAGTATGGTCAAAGTTGATGAAATTTGATTAAGTACAATAGTAGATTTTATTATTATAATTTGGTTAAAAGCATTGCATTCCTCTATAAACTAGTGCATGCGTTACGAGTTTGTCATTTGATCATGTGCGTAATGTGCGGAAAAATAACTTTTATACGATTGTTAAGTATTCCGAATTGAATACGTTTTCGAAAAACAAGATAAACCAATTAAAAATAGTTTTATTTTTTTTAGTACCTATTTTAAATGTTCTAACAGTTGATTAAATGCAATGGAAAAAAATATAGTCGTAGTAGTATGGTACTAACTGGGTTTTTTTTTTAAATTTATTGCGTGACGTCTATTACGGTTTTATTTAAAACAAAACAATTGTGTATTTTAATAGAAAATTAAAATTAAGTTTTTCGAATTTAATAAATTGCGAGCACTTTGTTAATTATTTATTGCTTTCAGGCATGTAAATATATATTATTAAAACAAAGTTTACACAATTTGACTGTAATATTTGACGTAATGTATGTCGTTTCTATAGTTTTGATTTTGCAATTTCTCGAAAAAAAAAAAATGGTAATAAGAATGATATAATTTCACATTTACAATACGGGTATCATATAGACGTATATCATTTTATAATAAAAGCAGATTTCCATGTACCTACGCCATAGTTTGTTTAATGTATTTATATTATATATAAATTACAGGGAAAAACAAATTAATAAAACCGTTTAAAAACGAATAATTCAAATAAAGCAATAAAAATATTAGTATTTTTAAACAACGGAACGTATTAAGTATTGCGTCAAACAAAATGGTTTTCTAAACACTAATTTTTTTAAACGTTTCGAATAGATCAGTGGCGAAATTACACATACAGTTTACGGAATTTCCAGGAGAACAGTAAAAAAGATATACTCGTACATGATTTTAACCAGAAGAGTACGCGAAAACTAAAGGGACTGTATACTACAAGCGCTTTGTACCTGGTATGTAATTATTAAATTGTGAATTGATGCACGAGACTAATCGGTGTGCTTGGATATCAATCGGGTAGCATATTTGCATCGGATAAATACAACATTCCGTTCGGTGTGGTTATTCTATACTACCCACACTGCAGCAACTCTGAAAAAGCACAAGGAAAACACACAGTATTCAAACATTATTAGGTTTGATTCAAAACAATCAAAAGTTATAGTTTATACCAACCAATATGGTAATTTATTATTTTTACAGAGTTCCAACGTATATAGCAATATATGGTGTATAATGTTATAATATATATGTATATAAATGTAACTTATATACCTATATGTACATTATAAATCCTAAAATAGTTATACAAAAATCATTTTGATAAAAAAAAAATTTCCCAAGTACAAATTAATTGAATTAGTTCGACACCGCAGTCGTATAAAATAAATTAACACAAAGTTTGGTTTTCATTTACGGTACACTAAATATTACATTTTTTATTAGGGTATGTATATTTATATATTTATAGAGGTTAGAAAGGTAGAAAATAGTAGAAAAGTAATTTCGATAGGTTTAATTTACATATTACAATGTAGAAAATTATGCAATTTGCATATCCAAATAAAGGCATTATTTGGAAAAGTATTCCAATCGTTTTCATAAATTTCATCGATATCGAACTCTTATTTTCGATAATTTATAGTATTTATAATAATAATAACAATAACTAATAAAATAATAAAAAGACATTTACAATAATAATAACTATCAATTTAAAATAATTTTCCTATGCTTTCAAAGATTGTTCGAAATGCGAAATACATGTATATATAGCCTAGCACATATTTTATTATTAATATTCGTTAATGACACCGAGTTACTGTGTACAGTGATTTTTCCTTTAATGATATGCAATACTACTTGAAAAAAAATGTATTTTTAAATACTCATATATTTTTATGTTAAACATACGACTAAATTATATGTTAAACTCTTTTAAATATTCATTTATACATTATACCGATTGATTCGTCATCGTACACAATATATTCCGTACAAAATTATAAAATATAAAACCTCACAAAAGCGTTAAATGTAATAATAATAATAATAATAATAATAATAATAATAATAATAATACTTATAATAATAATAATAATAATAATAATAATAATAATAATAATAATAATAATAATAATAATAATATTAATAATAATGATAATTATTATAGTAATAATTATAATAATAATAATAATAATAAAAAAATAATAATAATAATAATGATAATTAAGTTAATTATATAATTATATATGTACCGAGTGCAATGAGACTTTCGTTTAAAAATAATAGTATAAAACATTTTATAATACTGTCAAAACCGAAGCGCATTAAATTACCATTCAGACTTAGCGAACGTAGTCGCATGAACGATCTACATTACGTTACCAAATAACAATATAATATAATAAATCTATAACACTATCTCGCAAAAAATGACGTACGATCGAAAATCACGTACGTTTTAGGACGTTTGAACCATTCGCAAACAAAAATACAATCCCAAAAATTCAACGGAGAGCACAACAAAAGCTGAAATATTGTTTAACGTCGCATAATCGCACGCGGAGTGAGAATTATGATAAAAAAAAAAAAAAACCGCAATGTGATAAGGTAGCCTAACGCTGCCTAAATGCGTGTGAAATTAACTGTGCATCGCGTGTCTGGAAAGCGCTAGAAAAATCTACATCAACAGCACCGACGATCGGACGCGACACGTGACGACAATCGCGATCGTCGGGCGACGCAATACGAGAGTATTATAGATTCGATGGTTAGCAATAATTCACGACCGAGAATCCACGCGAATGGACGGTTTCCTATGTGCCACACACCTGCTCTTAACACTCACCAGACGCACGGTGTGTACGTATATAAAATTCAAAGTATGTATAGACTTGGTATAGTGTACGAGAGAAAAAAAAAATCAAGCAAGCGAAAGCCGTTTATTTTTCAGTGCGAAAAATAATAATGATACATAAATATTTAACGACTAGATAAAATAAAAATAAAAAGATAAGAATAAAAAAAAAAAAAAAAAACGATAAAAATAGGTGTATATATATTTTTATACGTAAACTAAATGTTTCTAGACGTGCACTGGGCACTATGTTTTGTAACCCGCGCGTACACGTACGAATAACATATAGCATCAGCGCTGCCAAATTATTTTCATGTACACACACGCACCACGTACACGTGAACGCGCGTGCGTTTGTGTGCAGCATAATTTGTCCAATGCGAATTACTCACGCTGGTGCGCACGTGTGTGTGCGCGTGCGAGGGGAGATCTTGAGCAAAAGCTTTTAGCTTGGAACGGCAGTCTTGGGGGATGGACTAATTTTAAAAGTTTCCCCCGGTCGGTCAATGTGGCGCGCACACGTTTTCGTCGTCCTTCTGCACGCGCCGCGCGGACAATTGCCGAATTTAATTTCGCAGAACAAAACGATTTCAATGCGATTATTCGCCACCGCCGTCGCCGTCGCCTACGCCGAAGCAATACGCGAAGCACACCGGATCCCTTCCCGGCCCGTGCGCCCACTGGTCTAGCGCCTTTTTGTTTGAAAAAAATCCGAGCGGTTCTCGTCTCTTTCTCCGTGCGTTTGACAGCAGCGCGACGCGGCCACCGCCGAAGAACCGCGCGCACGGTCGGCGGTTCGATAAAATATTACTATGCGGATAATACCACCGCCGTATGGTTATGGGTCGATAATAGTGGAGAAATAAAAAAAAAAAAAAAACAACAAAACCCGACTGTTTGCACTGTCTGCCATCAACCGCAAATCCGGCCAAACGACATATTATAAAGGAGCCAAAGTCGATTTGGTTAATTTCGCACACGGAATAATCCCACGGATTGCCGAGATCTCGCGTAGTTCGTCTAACGCATTATGAGCTTGTTTTTAATTCCTTTTGGGATTATAGAAACGTGCACCACGATGGTGCTCTCGACGGATTGGTGGCAGAGAGGGTAGGTAAATTATAGTGGAAAAGGGTCATGACTTTGCGGGAGGAGTAATGGCTAAATCGAAGGGGTTGACGGCGTGACGGCAATTGACTTTCGTCTGGGAAGTTTTTTTTTTGAGTTATTACGCGTTATATAGATTATCACGTTTTTATCCATAAATATAATAAATTATACCAATATAGTAATATGCGATCCACACGCTATTCGTGTTGATATTTGGTTTACAATGGTGATTACAATCCAATCGACGCTTTGCTCGTATATACGATGACAATTGGGGCGGTCCAAATTTCATTTGTAAGATCGTGAAAGTAACGATTGTGAAGAAACGATTCCCATTCGCCTTATTCCTTTGATTCGCGGCGCGAACTTCAGATCTACCATAGAGGCTGAGGATGGGTTTCTCCGGTACATTATCATTGTAATACTATTTGTCACCAAAAAAGTTTGAGTGTGCATGTGTGTGTATGCGACGTAGAAAACGATCGATAAAATGTCGTGGAGAATATGACGCGCAACAATAGGCGACGGAGGGCGAAAACAAGTGACGTTACGATTATTAGCCGTGTCAGAAATGATTGATGCGACTTGGGCCCGATCGGTTGGCCAACGATTATTATATTGTTTCGGAGTACACTCGGAATGACAGACGTAATAATACGACGCGGAGTGTCGGAGAGGAACAGTTGGTCCGAAAACCGATTTCGCGAAGTGTATAGTGTACATTATATAACGTACGAAGCATGTGAATTCCAATGATCCACGCTGCCGATTGTTAATCATAAATATTCGGAACAACAGCAGGTGTTGCGGTATTTAATTAAGTTCCTTCGTATTCGCGTGTATACAATATTGGTACTCCTCAAAAGCGGAAGCTATATGCTATATGCCGCACGATTCCGAATCGTTTTGACGCCGTAAAATAAATATACAGAAAGTATTGTAATTTTCTGCGGCAATACGCGTACTGTAGACACTATACTGTTATACATATGAATACATACATATATTGTACAGATTCACAGAACTGCTGCACAGTGGAAATGCAACCGTTTCGTCCCGCTATTATATATATATATATATATATATATATATATATATATATATATATATATATATAAATGCAGGATACATTTATATATATATATATATATATATAAATACAGGAGGTATAATACTGTAGACGTACTGCGGTGAATTTTAAAACATTTTACCCGGGAAAACATTTGTCGAAAAATAAAATTAACTTTATGAAAAACATGCATCGGTGGATTTTCGTTTTTTCATGAATATTTAATATATAAATAAAAATACTGCGTACACAAAATAAAAATATTGCAACGGTACGCCGCGCGCTGCATATCTTAACGAAAAGTCATGGTCTACGGACATGTAATAATAGTAATAATAATAATAATAATAATAACATGCGGTGTTTGAATGAATCTATATGAATCGGTCGTGCAAAATTACGGAGGGGATGGGCATTCTTACCAGCCTTTGATGCTTTTCTAACTTTGTTCAGCGGCTATGTGATTTTGAACGTTCAAAGGCATACCGTGTACTTTTTGTCACCCCCTTTGTAATTTTTTACCACCACCGGTGCGTGTAGATCGGGTATGCGGACAAACACGTGTTTGTACACTGCAGTAGAATATGTTTCGCACCCTCAAAAACAATTCCAGCGAGATTATCGACACTTCATGAGCATATATAAAATATAATAACACGATAATTGAGATTACAAGCCGTAATTAGTCAATACAAAATAATATCCTCAGGGTTATTCACTCATCGGTAACTCATCAATGTGCTGCTTTAGTGTGCATTATTTTGTAGGACATGGTATTTAGTATGGTATTTTCTTTATTTTTGTAACAATTCGAAAATTATACGGTTTTGGGTAACTTTCTATAATGTACCTATTATGTTATATACGAATCGATGTCCGGTGCACGGAACCGGATTCATGAAGAATACAGTAATGTAAAATATACGGTTGAGCTGCGGAGTGGAAGAGCTCGATGGAAATCATTATAAATCGTGTGTAATGTTGTCGGCGTACAGAGGGGTGACGATACCGATTGCAGAGACAAACCGCGGACGTAGGACTAACAATGTTGGGGATTTTACGATTTCTGATACAAATGATAATAATAAAATACGGGTGGGAACTGTCGGCCGAGTGAGTATTACGACTTAGACCGTTTTGATCTGGACGTGGTTGTTGCGGACAAGTGTATACCGCGTGATATTATTTCCAAGGGTTTTCGACCCCCACGGAAAAGTATGCGGCTCGTCGACATTTGTGTGGCGTTTTTACACGTAGTCCACCCGTTATTCGTGAAATACGTCCGAGTGCCCTTCGGTTTTATTTTCGCGCGGTGTTCCTTTACACACCACTCGTGAACGCCCTAACGATAAAGCCGTGAAACCGTACATCTGCAGCCGAATACCAGTCCGAGTCGACGACCGCGATATATTATAATCCGTATACAGGTTCATCGAACGATTCATCCACCCCCTCCTCCTTTCACATCCACTAAATCGTCGGTACTGAAAACATTATAGTCTGACGGCGGCATATCGTCTCAACAGCAATTTCTGCACCCTTTACAAAATATTGCCGTGACCCTTTCTACGTCATATATTATTATATTCCACATTTTGCGTCTACAAATAGTTTCGGTTCAACTTTTCATCAAAAGACCGATTGCCACGCATTTTCATCACGCCCTAAATAACGTGCATGCACATCGTGGTTACACGTTCGACTTTCAAACATTGCAATAAGGGTAGTAACACCATCGGTGGCTGTGTATATGTAGTATATTTATACGAACTTGACCGTTCCACACGTAGTCGACGCCACTATTCACTGTGGCGAGCGAGGGACGAACGGAGGATATCACGCACGACTAAATACGTATATTATACACACGTGGAGACCGCGAGGTTGACACAACTGTATATTCTGACGTTGGTTTTGTCGGGGATGGGTCTAACAGCGAGGGATTTGCGATTGTGATGCGGGGGGTTGTGGTTTCCATAGGTTTTCAATCCCTTTACCGTGGTGTATAATATTATTAAAGTAAGTCGTGTATATTATACTACCCATTGCCAGGTTTCTCTATACCGATGACACGCATAATACACGTAGGCGAAGCGGACCCGTCGTCCTGGGATGACGTGTTCGTTTTATTGGATCAATATTTTCACCGCGATTAACTCAACGGTCAGATATCCTGCGCGGGTCCAGAGAGTAGCGTACTAAGGGTTTTGGTTCCGCTAGTCGTTTAACTATAAACCGATACTAAAATCAACCGAACATTTTATCAACACTGAAACTTTGGGAGGAGGAAGAAATTTTAGAGGGTTAGGACCTTAGCTGATTACGACATATGAGTACGAGTTATATGTACACACGAGAGCGTTTGGACGAGAACCGCGGAATCTTGAGCGCAAATAAAAACCCAGAGACTTGAATCTCCCCACCCATCATTGGTGGTTAATTTAAAGCCGTAATGATTACGCGATGGGAGCACACCCATGCGTGTTAATATCGTATATAATAGAGGCGGAAGAGGCGGTGTTGACGTCGTTTGCGACGGTGGTCATTCCAAATCACTTACGTCACCCTATACGCAGACCTCCGTGATCCACAGGTGTTTTTTTTCTCTCCAAAACTCTAAACTCTAACAATAGCATCTGCTGTGTTCAATGCTATTCGACGTGTCACGATCTATGGAAAATAAAAGATTACTATAACACACAATCACTGACAAACATATCGTTTCAAACTTGAGCTTATATTTATATTTATTTGTATCATAACCGTGTAATTCTTAACACATGATAGTTATGACAATAATAATATACTCAGTCTACTTAAATTAAATACAGTATATACTTAGCCTCGCATGTTCCCGCATTCACATATCAATCTGTATTACACACATATATACACACACACACACACACACACACATATATATATATATATATATATATATAAATGTCATATATTAAACACTCTGACGATAGAACAAAATATTTTAAGAACGATATAATTCTTACACAAAATTACCCTTATATAGACAACTTGTACATCATAACCCATGATCGTATCATCATAGGAACACTTGCGTCATTTTTCCTTATGGAGATGCATGACGTAGTTGTTTGTACGACACAACCATGGGGTGATAGTATCACTAGAAACGTTGTGTTTGAGTTGGAGGAAAAATAATATTCGTTATCAAGAACTTGAAAAAGCTTACAAACAGGACCGTTGTCCGATGCTCACTCTCTAAATCTATATGCAGATAAAAAACGATCACGTGGTTCTCAGAGAGTTCAAAACAAACGAATAATACGGAATCGGATCGGCCCGTGGATTCTATGGACGGAATCGGTGGCGGTGGAGAAATGATCGAAATTCTTTCTGTGGTATGAACAAGATGTGCATTAATATGTGCAGCTATAAAATATATTACATTAGCACTCGATAATAGAACACATACTGCACCATGGTAGCTTAACGAAGAATGTTATAGAAGGCGACGTATAGGGCTATATTGGAAGAGGAAATCTAAGGATGGAATACATAAAACTAATCATGATCGACATAGGAAAGGATAGCAATAAAGAAAAAAAGGAGTAAGGTAACAATAGGGAATCATGAAGAACAAACCAATCAAACTATTGAAGACGCAAAGAAGATGAAATGTACTTATATGTATATATAGATGTCCGAGAAATGGCAAGTCTTGTGTCTCAAAAGTAGGAGAATTTTGATTAAAAAAAAAATATATACCGTTAGTACTTATTATAATTAGTACTATCGTGTCGATATTCGACGTCAATGTTATGGGGTTTTTGTGATAAGCTTGCAATATTATTATGTATCGCGGTACCGAACGTTTGCCGAGAGACAAAAAGAGGCAGACAGATAGAAACATAGATAGAAGGAGAAATATAGAGAACGCGGAACGCTTGGTTTTTGCTCTCAAAATCTGCTAATTGAATAACGTCGTATTCCATAACAATGAACTGGCATTGATCGTACGTATTGTGTAAAAAATCAATCGCCTGATATATGGTATTATAATTATTGGAGTGCCGCGTCAGCGTGTCGATTGTGCCCACGCCGTGGGACACATTTTGAGGTTGAAACTTCGCTTACGCACGGGCCACCGAGTTCACACGAAAAGCAAACTGTTGCAAAATCTTTGCTGCCTCCGTACAAAATGTTTGTCCTTGCCGGGACTTACATACGCAATTTATATTAAAATTACAATTATTTCCTTATAAATTATTATACAACTCGCGGGAAACAATCTTCGAGTTTCGAATCGACTGCGTGACGTATATATTATTATATTATTTGTTCATGCCAATGCGTATGAAAAGATTTACAAGAAAACTTAACTGTACAAACACCGATATTAATTAATTCGTCTAATACTGGAGCTTAATATTTATAAAAACTACAATAGTAACTATGTACGATTATTGAATTACGTTGAGCACGTATTCTATACTTATAAATTAATCGTCTAACAGAGAAAACTTTTACATTCCATTTAGTAACCATTAGACGTTTATATATATGTATATATGGGGTGTATCATGAACAGAGCTTAAAATCAATGCGTTTTGTACAGAACTATTATTTTAAACATTTATAGTTGATACGATTACTCCATAAGTATATATATATATTAATTTATAAGCTAATATTGAATATTTTGATAAGCACTTGGATAAAATATTTATAAATTACTAAAATATTTAATGAATACGACGTAAGATATTCGGAAAATGTATACAATCGATAACGAGTATTCAAGGTGTGTAAAATGAAAAAAATTATAATATCGTACCATCCACAGTTATGTACTAATTTTGCATATACATAACGCCGGTTTATTAATTTTTTAAAAACAATAAATTCGATTTTAAGTTAATGTTGTTATATATTAAGTAGCTATCTAGTAACTAAAACTACCAAAATTACAAATACGTTATGGAAAAAGAAATTATTTTCTGAGAAAGAGAAAATCCTTTGAAATTCAGATATTAATATACCATCATCAAAAATCATTCAATATTTCGTGGCATTTGGTAAATTGCATTAGAATTGTAATTTAGAAAAGTTATTTTAAATGTTAATCATTGAAAAATATCTACAATTAGAAAAACAGATTTTCATGAATACAAAGTAGAATGTATATCAACACAACCTAATATTGTCATCATAAATATGCAAATTTCAAATAAGTTGCATATTTTTTATTTGGTACAGATCTAATGCAGTTTTACAGTTCAAACTATTTTAGGACCAAAATTAGTGGCATACAATTTATACAAAATTAATAGATATCCGAGGAAATGTTATTTTTTTAAATTGTCTTAAAACACTTGAACAATTAGTATTCGGTGAGGTAAACTGCTAGAACTCTCTATCCAGTAAACAATTTTGTATTTTATATGAAAAAAAGAAAAATTTTAAAAGTTTTTTTTTAAACAAACTTGATCAACTAAAAAATGTGTTATATACTACCTGTATAATATGTTTAAATATTTATGGAATATTTAACTATTAATATGAATATAATTATTTATTACTTTAAACAATCAGACCGTATTTTGATAACATTATACGAATATATTTTCATATTATTTATTCTAAATATTTACTCGACGGATATTAATATTTAGAATACCGTGTTTTTGGATACTTTTTATTTTCCAAATATTTTTACTGTAGGATATTGATTTCTCTAATATTTTTAAACGGATGTTTTTCTTATGATATTTTTACCGGTTGCCATCGCGCGAATACATGACAGACTTTGTAACTGATATAACATGTATGTGAAAGTGTCAGATATTCATGATATACCCTGTATATAATTATAATATATACATATATATTAAATAAGGTGTTATTTTTGATAAAATAACTTTCTGAGGCCCGGTACTTTGTCAAATATTCTAAACATTCTAAACATTCGTTCGCGCCCGTCCCCTTACGCTACACTGTTCCAATATCTTATATTATTTACATAGGGGGTTGAGTGTGATTGGCGATACTTATACCACGGCACAATCGATGTCTGCATTCTATACTGTCTAATAATAATAATTGTCTTGTTATACTAATAAAACTATTCATTCAAGGCAGTGATAATTATCGATCAGCACAAAGGGGCCGATGTAAATAATATGGGGCGTAATAACACACGTGTGTATACATAATATTATATTGTTACATTATTTAACACTTATTTGGTATAAATCTTCCAATTAGTCTTACCATGTACGCTTTAAACCTTAATCCTATTTTTATTTTATATTTTAAACTCGCCGTAACTAAATTGTAATAACACTATATTATGGACCGGACAGTTTTTTAGTCACTCCTCTGTGTGTCTGCTGTTGTTCCAACGAACTTTTGCACATCAGCAGGTTCTTGTACGCTTGCCGATACTCCGAGCTCATAACCACGTAAATGATCGGATTGATACACGTGGTCAAGTATATGAGGACGTACGCAGTGATATTTAGCACGTGCAAGTCGTCCAACTCGTGCGACGTTTTGCTTATGGTGATTGGCAAGTAACACGTGACGAACGACGCGAATATCACGAGAATCATTTTCAGCAGCTTTTTGTCTTTCGAAGACATTCTGTCAACGCCAATCGTGCTTTGTTTACGGGTCCTCGGAGAAGAGTCTTCTTTTGTCTGGAAAACCTGTTCAATAATGTCGTTGTACATTAAAAGCTTATAAAACGCCGATGATTCAAAACAGTTGTAGTGTACAGTATTTAACGTTCGAATTGAATATTTTAATTAAACTTAAGTGTTCCGGAAGAGAATAAAAGACGTGAGTGACCCCGGTAAACGTTAATTATCATCAATTACTACGGATTGTAGTATGAATAGTGTTAAATTTATTCTCGTGATTAATACGGGACAAAATTTCGTAATGGCTAAGTACAATAATTTTACACTGAAATCTTATTCAATAAAAATAGGTAATTTGATTGAAAATAAGTTTTAATAGTTGAACGTATAGAAATGTAACTACGTTTCTCTGTATCATTATTGAATATGAATACTGTATATTATTTGGTGTTATTTAAGGAGTAGAATGAAAAAAAAAGTAATCTGAAGCAAACAGTTGTTATGTTATGTACAGTATAGTTTTATTTTATTTTATATTATTTAATTTGTTTTATTTCATTATTCTGTATTGTTTCAAAGTTAAACTATTACTCATGATAATCGCAAAAATCTTTTTATAGGATATATTAGGAAAAAAAAAAATATATATAAAATGTATGGTATAGAAAAGGTGTTGTCGAAACGATATTAGACTTATGGATAAAGGTCTATTTTTACAAAGGATCAATACTACAGTACACATATATAAACATAGAGAAAATACCATAATCCATGGATTTGAACCCATTAATACTGTAAAATATGTTGAATGATGGTTAAACAAACGGGGTTACTTATGAGATCAGTATACCTTAACAAAGAATTATATTCTCATATATGTATTCGACCGACGAATGACTTATATTTTATGTCGGTTCCTTAGGTTTTTATTATCTTTATTTTTTTGTTTGTGTTTACGATATGAAACTTGAAGCTAGAAGAAACCATTTTGAGAAAAAATTACAAAGAAAAAAAAAGATTTGTTTGAATACCTAAGATGTTTGATCCACTAGAGGCGCATTAATTAAATGTACATAGTTTCAATTATTTATATTATTTGCTCTCTAGAATAACACTGTTGAGTTAGAGATTATTAATTTCTACGTTGGCATCGTAAATTGACTGCATATTTCGCATACATCGTTGTTTGCGGATTTATAGTAATGTTGGTTTAATTGCGTGCTTTTAAAAAAAAAAAAAAAAATCTAAAGTATCGTCCAATATAATATATCGGTATAAATATTTTAAAAACTCACCGCGGATACGACTTGAGTGATGGTGGCGTTCAGAGCGGACGACGGGGAACGGTCGCGTCGCCTGGACTTCCTGCGCTCAGAGAAGGATATCGGCGAGTAGCTCTCCTCTAGGCCGGACGAACTGGCATCGGCGATGATGTCGTGCGGGGACAAGAAGTTCTGTTCCTTCGAGTCGGTGGTGGAACACGTGCCGGTTGCCGTGCTGGATCCGATGGCTGAGTCGGTGGATATCTCGGGCACCTTGAAGCGCGTCTTCAGGGTGTAGTAGGCCGTGGCGTCCGACGGCTTGGAAGTCATCGTGTGCCGCGGGTTGCTGGTCACCGTTGCCCGCGACTTCAGCGCTGTTTTCCGCACGATGTAGAAAATCCGAGCGTAACACACCACGATGGACAGACAGGGAACCACGAACGCGCCGATGAACAAGATTTCCTTCGGCGATCGGCCGACCGAATCCGGGAGTATCGAGCACGAACCGACGGTCACGTCCAAGCCGAACTGGCCCCATTTGCCCAGCCATGTGGGAACCAGCGCACCGAAACCACCTACCCACGTCACCGTCACCATCACGCCCAAATAGAACTTCTTGTACAACCTGTAGCGCGAATCACAGTCAAACAAACATAAATAAAGATAAAGACATAAATAAATAAATATTCATGTTCCATTTTTTTGCAAAGGGGTACAATCTACGTTTATTAATATTTAACTAGCCTCGAGTATTACGCGTGAAATTGTTGTTGAAAATGGTATAGTTTCGAACTTGAGATGACATCAGGCTTGTAGATGGTTATATTTGTAATTAAATCATAAATAATTGAAAATTAGTTCAACGCCAGGAAATTCATGATTTCATATTTTATTTTCTATATTTAATTTAAGTAACTCTTACAATATTTGATAACTATCAGAACATATAATTAAAAAATGTCCTGACGAAAGTCTGAACACATCATATTTTAAGAGAATTTACCCGAAGTAATTGACATTATTATATCATTTGGTAACTTGACGTGACAAGACCTTAAAACAGGGGGTCAATAAATATTTTCTTTTATTGTATAATTTATTATCAATATTTATTTTAAGAATTCGAAAAATATTCACAAACCATCAAAATGCAACGAACATATTTTACATACTATGTTTTATAATGCTGATTGGCCAAAATAAACTATAAATATGTAATAATATAATATACATTAGAATACACTATGCTATGATATGTTTCACAGCTAATATATTTGATGTTATCGAAGAAACCTAATAAAGTACAAAGATAAAAGTTTACGTACAAAATTAATTGTTATAGTAATCGCGCGTAATAATAACGCATTAAATTATGGGTTCTTTTACTTCTTATCTGCATGCTGGTTGAAATTAATCCGTGGACTACTATTTGGTGACTCCGGATATATATAAACTATTTTAAGTATTGAATATTGATTCAGAGGGAATCATAGTTAGTAATTGCTGATGGATATTAATTTGATAGATCCAATAATGGAAAGTTCAGGATAACGAATAAATTAGATTTTTAAACTTCAGCTCAAATAATATTATTAATTATAAGTTTATATTTATTTATTGAAAAGGTATTTAAAATAAATTAAGTAGATTCAATTAGAAATATTTCTTTATAAATAACGAATTTATCATTATTTTGTACTAGTTATCTTGAGTCAAATAGGTACCAAGTACGAGAGTGACCAGCCTTGATTATTTAAAATATGATTTTTTTTCCCAATTGACGTTTTTTAAAGTGGTAAAAAGCTTCAAATGTTTCACTTAGCACATTTATTGATTAGAAATTCTAGGAAAAAGTCACGTTAGAAGAGTAGCTCATTGAATTCGTAGTTGTTGCGCGAAAATTGCGAATATTTAACACTAAATGGCGAAGAAATATCAGTAAATACATTTTTTTTTAATATCATATTAACTTTTCTCTTGACGAACCAAATTAGAAATATATTTTCAAATTCAATAGCTGCTATGTTTAAATTGAGTTCAATATAAAAATTGCTGTTTACAATTGGTTTATTATGGATTGTTATTCGATGATATTTTTAACATTATTTATTGTGACCTAATTTTAAATTTAATAATACAATTAAAAATGTATTTAACACATACTAATGGGCTTGTATCTAGGATTGAAATTTTTCAATTCACCCTAAATAATTCAAATGTCTTTCATATTTTTTTACCTGTGTTTAATTTTTAATTTTTAATTTTTAGCTATTCAAGAGGTTAATTACGTCCATATATAAGTATTGCACAGCTGTACACATAAAAAGCTTAATATTATATAAGCAATTTTCGAAAGGACGGGGTGAGACTGAGTCTCAGTATATACTGAATGCGTGTCTGTTCTAAAGTGTGAATCCTCCGTATGAAATATAATAGCGACTAATTTAATTATTTCAAATTTTCCGCTCTTGATTTTATTTCCAATCTGTTATAAAGAGAAATTTTTATCATATTTCGCAATTATTACTTTCAGTGAAATCATGACATTATTTAGATTTTAATTGCTTTTGTTGTAATACATTTATTACATTTGTATTTATCGATTTATATTTTGTAGAATTATGTGATAATTTGCTTATAGTTTTAGTCTTGGCTGTCTGGTTTGTATCACGAAAACTCCAAACCAAAAGTATGGTCTAAAAATTGAGAGTTGCGAAATATTACGTGTAGATAAAACACCCACGTCATCAGTTTTAAATGGCAATGGTAAATATCATTCATAAATAGCCACAACTGACTAACATGCAATAGTCTGTTCTAAGTGTCAAAAATTGACCCGCAATACTTATTTTCCTTACATTTATTATAACTGTACATTTACATTTAGAATCGCGAAATCAAAAAAAAAAAAAAATAAATACAATTATTTTATCTATAAGTATGAAATTTATGCACCATTTAGTTATAAGAAATTTTGGTCTTATTCAAATATTTATCACTTTGCTCTATAAAAAAGTATTTTTATAACGATGACAGATAAAGACTAGTAGAAATTTTCAAATATTCATAAAAAAACTCTTGTTAAAAAAAAAAAAAAAAAAAAAATGATAAGTCGTTTTCCGTTACTTTTTATCTCTTAGTAGTTTGTTTAAATAAGAAATTATGGCGACTAGAAAGAATTGTATTAAACCTAAAAAACAACACACTTTCATCCTGATATTAATAATGCTTTAAATTAAATTGTATTCACAGAATAAAAGTTTTTTTTTCATTTAGTATACTTAATTTGTTGCACTGTAAAACAATAACAATAAGAGTGTTTGTTTACATTATTTAAATTAATTATTTCAAATGGTTTGACTTAGACTGACTAAAACTTCTAGAATAAGAGAAACTTCCGAAATATTTATTTTTGTCAAAGATAGTTTTTATATTAACAGTATGTACTTTGTTTCATTAATACATTTTAAGTCTAGTTATTTTAATTCAATAAAAACAAAAAGAAGAAAATTATAACTAGGTATAATTTAATTTATTGATTCGTTTGTTATTTCCTGTAGCGGTATAATTACCAATTTTGAATATATACTTCAAATGTTAGGTATAATATGCATACCTTGGTGAATAGTTAAAAATAAAATTAAAACTTACAGCAATTATAAATCAAAGATTATATAATATATAACTATCTTATATATATATATATATATATAACTATCTATATATAATTACTTTGGATATAGTGACGGATGTCCAATCATAATGTATCGATTTATGGTGATAGCCAGTATGGTAAACAATGATACTGCTAACAGCCCGTATCTAACCAATGGGAATAGTCGGCACAACAGTTGACCATGTATCCATGATCTGTACCAGAACGTAGAGGCGGCTAGGGGTAAGTTGAAGCAACAAAAACTTAAATCTGACACACTGAGGTTGATGATGAATACTGCTGTTGCATTACGCACCTGAAACAATAAGCCATACAATGTTGGATGATGAATAACATAAAATAAAATTAACCAAGCAATTTTGATATTAAAAACAATTTATGAGATTAGACCTATCCTATATTTTTATAAAGAAATTAAAGACAGGAATTCAAACAAAACCTTCTAAGTTATTATAAAATATTATGTACAAGGCATAATATTATATTAACTATAAGATGCATTATTCCGCTAATGTCAAGTGATATATTAGTACGATATACTACACAATATGTAATAACTAGTTAGGATCTTGTAAGTCTATACAACTCTAAAAAAACCATTAAAACTGAATTAAAAATAGTTAAAATACTAAGAAAAACCATCTAAGTTATTTTTTAAGAATCTCCACAGAAAAAAAAAACTGACGAGACTTTTCGATCAGGTACAAGGAGATATAAAGACGGGTGAATGATATTGCTTTATTGTCGTATCGATTTACTAAAATTGAAATCAATGTACCGTCTTAAAAAAAACATTCTGAATAAAAGAGATTAAGGGGGATTATTTTATATTTCTAATGATGGTTAATAGCGTTATGGTATAAGAATTAAGTTTTTAAAAGAATAGGTTTAATTTTAATTCGAAAATATCAAGTGCCATCAATCAATGAAAATTTGATTAAAATATTTTAAAATCAATTAAATATCTATAAACTGCTTATACAGGGTGAGGCAGTGGGTTCTGACAAATTTTAATTGTAGTTTATTGGTCAAGTATTAAAAACAAAGTAATGAAACAAATTGTATTTTATTCAATATAAAGATTATTTTTAATTATTATAAACAAAAATCTTAATTTTTAAAAATAACATTACTTAAGTGGCCGCCTCCATTTTGTATACAGTCGGTTATCCGTTTTTTCTTACTGTCCATAACTCTTTGAAGGATATGCACATCGATGACTGTAATTTCTCGTCTAACGTTTTCTTTTAACTCTAGTAGTGTATGTGGCTTATTAGTGAATACTTTAGATTTCAAATAACCCCACAAAAAGAAATCAGGTGGAGTCAAATCAGGAGAACGTGGTGGCCAGGCAGTTATGTGAAAATGTTGAACAACTTTTTGCCAACTGAATTACAACGATTAGGACATGATAAAGATCTATGGTACCAACAAGATGGTGCTACCAGCTATACAGCTTGTATTTCATTGGCTGTTCTTAAACAAATGTTTCCGAATCGTATGATTTCGCAGAATGGTGATATTGCCTGGCCACCACGTTCTCCTGATTTGACTCCACCTGATTTCTTTTTGTGGGGTTATTTGAAATCCTAAGTTTTCACTAATAAGCTACATACACTACTAGAGTTAAAAGAAAACATTAGACGAGAAATTACAGCCATCGATGTGCATATCCTACAAAGAGTTATGGACAGTATGAAAAAACGGATAACCGACTGTATACAAAATGGAGGCGGCCACTTAGGTAATGTTATTTTTAAAAATTAAGATTTTTGTTTATAATAATTAAAAATAATCTTTATTTTGAATAAAATACAATTTGTTTCATTTCTTTGTTTTTAATACTTGACCAATAAACTACAATTAAAATTCGTAAGAACCCACTGCCCCACCCTGTATAAGTATTCAGTAAATGATTTGAGTCACTACAATTTAATATTTATCAGAGTTGAGATGTTTTGTAAATTTTGTTTAATTAATTTTCACTAATTTAGATGATTTCTCGATATCTAACCGGTTTCTTAGTTTTGTATGAACTATATCATAAGTTGAAAATATTCTCTCGGTAGCTTATGAAGCACATGATGTGAACATCACAGTGTGAATTTCATTCATTTTCTTAGTTAAGTTTTTTTTCAATGCTGTCCACCATGTCAGTGGTTTAATTTTTAAAACAACATTTTTTAACCAATATATTGGTGCAAAATTAACCGAGAAACAATTAGATAATACTATGAATTATGTGAGTGTGTACCATCAAGAAATTATGGCAGAAATAACCACTTTCCAAGCACAGGGATTTCCTTTCAAATCTTACCTGTTCAATATAAATGTTGTTTTAAAAATTAAACCACTGACATGGTGGACAGCATTGAAAAAAAACTTAACCAAGGAAATGAATAAAATTCACACTGTGATGTTCACATCATGTGTTTCATAAGCTGGTACCGAGAGAATATTTTCAACTTATGATATAGTTCATGCAAAACTATGAAACCGGTTAGATATCAAGAAATCTACTAAATTAGTGAAAATTAATTAAACAAAATTTTTAAAACATCATTGTACCATATACCGAGGGTCCAAAATATAGGCTTAAAAAAATTATTTAAAAAACATGTTTTAAATAAATAAATCATGTTTTAAACAATTAAAACAATTTTTTTTGATTTTTTTAAGTAAATCATGTTTTTTATCAACTCTGATATTTATCGAATAACAACACAATATTTTAACTATAGCACATATTAAAAATCCGTTGAAATATCCGATTTCCTTAAAATTAAATTTCCAACGCTAATTAAATTAGTACAAATAGCACATATTTATTAGATATCTGTTAAAACTATTAAATATATATGTACAGTTATTGACATTTTTTTATTTTTTTTGATAAGAGATAGTATTTTGGTGTCACGTAAGTTAGTCGCGGAAATTTGAGCGTGGTAAATTGATCGCTTAGGTAATATCAACGCGCGCCATTTGATCGCGTGACGATGGACGATTAAATCAATTATCGTAGTTTTATAAATTAAATTATAAATAAATCATTTGAAAATTATAATAATATATTATTATATTTAAATAAACTCGAATACAAGTGCAATTTGTTAAAAGATCCATTTATATTATATATAAAAAATTAAAAATTGTCATAATAATAAAATAAAAATCTATATTTGTAATTGAAAATTCACAGCTATTCCTCTTAAATAATCTTGAAGATTGGTTGAATTTGGTTCAGTAAGATCATAAATTTTAAGCATACAATATATACGTACATTTTAAAGTACCGTAACTACAAAACTAAGAATTTCCGACAGTTTTTTTTTTGCATCATTTTTAAAACATGGTAAATAACTAAAAATAACTAGATAAATCAATAATTCTTAAAACATTTATGTACCTAGGTTTCTGAAAAAAATTGCAAAAAAAAGGGTGTCCCCTAAAGTAAAAATGTTCCACGTGTTATTTACCAGTCTACTATAATATTTATTTATTTGATATCTGTACTGGTGTACCTACAGTTACTATACAAGTTCTTTACCCGTATAATTAATTGTATTATATTGATACCTGTATGGCTGTATGTATACTCCGGCAAAATTATTAATCTTATTAATCTATTGGTTTTATATACCTACTAGCATATACTGTACATACTTATCGTTATTATATAGATCGTAATACAATTTTACATATCAACTTTTAGAAAATGTTCCAATTTTGCCGCAATTTACCAGAGACGACTAAATGACTCACGACGATTTTACACTGCGACTATTTTGCCACGACCCGATTTCCGCGCCGAAATTACCTTGTTGGAATTACTGAGCTTAATTTACATGGAACTTAGTATTTTATATGATGAATTAATGGACTCTTCAATTAAACGGATACATTTAAAACTTTTCAGAATTTTGTTACCTTCGATGCCAAAATAAAACGGATGTAAAAGGGCAATAATAAAAATAATATTTATCAACATAATGATGATAATACCATTGATTAAATATACAGAGATAGTTCAAGTCAATGGACAATATGGGAACACGAATATTAGTAACTTAAGAATGTAAATAAGTAGCGGTTTTAGTAATAAATTGTTCACTAATTATAATATAATAAATAATTACTATCGAAAAAAAATTGTCAATGAAAACATATACGGGTGGTGAAGAGTATATTTAATCAATGATAATACAGTGGTGATTACAATAAACTAAATTGTTGTAACGGATTTTATTTAAATTTTATTTAAAACGTCGTGGTCAGTGTACGTAGTCATGGCATCATGTAATCGCCTCTTATATTACTTAATAAGAATCTTATAAGATTTAAGGCATCCTTAGGTTCAGACCTACACATTGATCCGTCCTTACATGACAGATTTGATACACGGACTACATGTCGTTTTTTCTCGTTTGACGGCGTCGCATTCACCGCAATATTTAGACTGTCAAGTAATTATATTTTTATTTGCTGAAAATTAAAACTGAAAAAAAATTGTAAATGATCAAGTGACATTAAAATAATAAAAAAAAAAAACTAGTGAAAAAAAGAACGATGATCATCGACTTTTTTAAAAAAATTTCCTGCTTTTAACACATTTTGACGTGTCATGGTATGTTAAATCGAAGTCGGTTCGATCACTAAACCTGTGAGCGACCATTAAAGGTTTATCTCATTGTTTGATTGTGAATAATGTGCACCAGAAATAATTAAAGTAGTAAAATTAAAAAAGTCGTATTAGTTTTGTTTTTATATTATTATTTAATATATACACAGGGACTTTATGACAAAAATTTAAGAGGTTAAAGTATTTTTAAATTGTTAATCATACAAAAAATATAAAAAAAAAAAAAAAAAAATGAAAAAATACTTGAAATTTGATGTCGATAGCTTATGGGTGTTATTTTAGATTAAAAAATAATTTAGGATTAGTATATTTTATTCAACCTATTAAATCAAATAGGTAATGCAAGATGATCTTGATTAAGCTATGACTATACAAAACATTATAAAATAAATATCAATATTTTAAATATTTAAAATTTGTAAAAATGTTATTAACAATAAAAAAAAAAAACTTAATAATAAAGAAAACTAATAAAAGCTCTTTTAAAAGAAAATTGTTAAAAATATGATTATTTTATTCTACGTAGTATAAATAATTTATATAGCAACAAACATACTTTTGTTATAGACCATTAAAAAAAAAAGTAAATACTTACAGTATTCGAACTTTAGAAATCACTAAAACTATAACTCAGATAGTGTTGTAGAAAAAACTAGTAAAATCTCAAAACCACCAAAATATTGTCCAAGAATAGTAAAAGTTTTATTGAAAATATTAAAATATCGGCCTAAATGTTATATTTTTTTTACTAAAAGTTCATGTAATTAAAAAAAACTGGTGAGTTATAGACATCAATGTATTGGAATGTAATGGCTTTCTTCATATTTTTGAATTCAAAGGATCTCCGAAAATAATAGAACAAGACAATAACATGAAGTTTACGAGTATTTGAATACGTCGAAACATAATTTTCATTATTCATACATAATTTCATTCTTACCTTTATTTATTATTCATATATTATTATAATTATTTAACAATATGATTTTATGTTTGATGAATAGCGTACAGATCTTATTTATAAACATAATCGATAATAATGTTGAAACATTCAAATAGTAGTATTAATATAGAATATTAACAACATTTCAATAAATCTGAAAAAACCTTAGCAATGTCCAAATGTTATAAACTTGCGTGAAACATTTTTATAAAGAATTTATTTTTGAAATTAATTCGTACAGTAAAAGAAAAGTTGCGAATGCGTGTCTTGGTAATGACATATACAATAATAAGAAAAAAAAAATAATAATTATACGAAAATCAATTGATATAAAGTGATTACTACAACGTATCTGGCAACAAACAAGTTGAAAAGGCTGTGAAAGATAAGCAACTAGTAGAGATGACGTCTAAAAATTGAATTATCGTCTTTAGCTGACACATTAAATGACACAAACCTTCCGAAAAAAGAAATGCATTAAACCAGATCAGGATAACGGAATCTTCATTCAATAAACTATAAATCATGCCATCCTACCCTAATATTATGAAGTTGAGGTCGTACAGTTGAACGTAAAATGCGACTTAATCATACCAAAGTAATTTCTTATATATTTTTCCTTAAATATGGTAAAATAAAATAATAATAAAAACAACTTAAATGTTATAAAATGTATATCTTGGCTGTTCATTTTCGATAAAACTCAAGCTGTTTATAATACACTGCGTGCGATTGGTATCGATATTTTAGCAATAAAAAATCAAATCAAATAATAATGTTTTAAAAATTCATACTATTGACCAACCAACCTATACATAAATGATTGCTATTGGTACACATTAAATTTTTGTCGACCATACAAATAGCGTTATATAAGTTCATATATCTTGTATGTTGTCTTGTATATTTTGTAAATTTTAAGGTTAAAAACTTACAAGTGAAGTGAGAAATCGAGCTCATGAAAGTTTAACTGAGATGAAATATATGTATAATATGGTTTACAAAAGTTAATTTTGATTTGATAAAAATGTTTGTTACGTAACTTTATTAAACTTATGCATTCCGGTTGAGTTGTTTGTAAAGTGTGTTAGACGAGCCAGCGACAGACTAACGGAGCCTTTATTTTTTTAAAAAAAAATTGTGTATAACATGATGCATATGTATTATACGTATATTATTTACATTATTATGTATATATAAAGTTTTTCTTTTTAAAATACTTTTGTACTTGGCATTAGAAGTCTTGAATGGTTTGTTGAACTTAATAAAATATTTAAATGCAATAACATAATTCTATATATATATATATATATAGGTATTGAATGTAGTTATCGTTTTGTCCAATACGATTATCTGTCATTATGCACGTGTGTATGCCTGTGCATAGGCATTTGAATTTCTATATAGAACTGAACGCGAAATTAAATTCAATATCGCAGTGGAAATGTTCGAAAATGAAATGTTACTGCATATATTATCGTACATCATATTATGCGGTTGGTGTATTTTATGAGAAATTTTACAAGTTGTGACATATTTTTATCTTATTTGTATCGTTTTAAAATTATTACATCAGAATCGACCTCCATTGCGTCAGTGCTCTGCAAAACTGTGAATTTATTTATTTATTTATCATTACTATTTTATTTGTCCTTCGGAACATACTGGCATTTCGTTTTCTCGTGTCATAACATTTATTTTTCGCAAACGTCACCGTTTTAAAAATGTTTTTAGAATACATTTCCACAGATCAAAATAACGGAGAATCTATACAAAAGTTTTGGTTTTTATGTAATGTTTTCGTACACAATGGAAGTTGAAAAAAAAAAAGGATACAAAAAAGCAAAAGCATGTATATTCTATCAATCATGTGCCAGTGTATATATGTTTTATAGTGTCTTGGATTGTATGATACGATGGTGGATTTACTTGATACGGTAACTGTCGATTACACGTTCGTGCCGTATTATATTCATTTTACTTCCACGTACCACGTATTTATTTTTATTTTTTGTATCGTCTCCCGTTGACGAAATAACAGCAAGATTTACGACCTAGTCATAAACTATCATTACAGTAATTGAAAAATGTTAATACGTGTTTAGGCTTGTTTGTGATATTAATCGTATTTCGAAATAATAATGAACCGGGATTCCAATCGAAAAGTAATAGGAATAGAACGATTAATAATAGGTTCTTGCCCTTAAATACTTGGCATGGATGGAGAAAAAAAACGATTTATAATAATTATGCAGTTGATTTAAACACCAAAATGCACTTAAAATATATTTTCACAGCCCAAAAAGATAAAAATATTTTACGTTTTAACAAATGGTTTGTGTAGCTTAGATCAAAGTTGAATGGAATTCTTGGAGTGAATTATTATAATGTTATATCGCGAGGCCACAGCAGGTTTTTGTTTCTTTGTAACCCAAAATGTACACCAAACGAGCACTGTTTCGGTTAGGTGTAATTAACTATTTTTTCGTACGATAAACATATCATCGCGTTTTAAAATAGACTTATCTCGGTCAACTCGAGGGAATAATCGTGTGCAGCTGTACCGCTTGCAGATGCCTGCGAATAATGCAAGTTCAGCCAAACTCGAATTACGGCCTAAGTTTATTAATGAGAAATTATGTTATAAATCACACTCGGTGGACTCATAACACTGTAAAAGGTTATTGCAAACAACCAAATTGTTGGCAGAACAAAAAATTATAGAGACTATAGAACTTTAGGGAAAAACTAAATACCATTACAATGCACTCGAAAGGTACGTTATGAATAAATAATTATTGCTTGAGTGCAAGCCGTTACTACACGGAAGTGCATTTTATATTGTGCACAAACAAAATATAATATTCATGCTGAAAAGAGAAGTTTTAATAGTAACATAATATGTTTATTTATAGAAACCATATATGTTTGATTTGGCCATCGAATTTATATATCATTAGTTTTCTTTATGAATAAGTGTCATAAGAATTTTTCTTGGAAATTATTAATTGTTACAGATGTTATGACGGGTCGAGCGTACTATAAATAAAAACATGGAATTATTAAACAAATAAGAAAGAAAATTGACTATGCACTGACTATTCATTGAAAATGTTACACTTGAATTTTCATTGTGTAAAATGTTTTCCTTAAATTCAAAACTTACCATACGCATAGTATACCATTTATTAAAATGAGCATGAGCATGCATTGCGTTCCATTATTTTCGGGAAGATTACATATTTAAAATTCAAAAAGAGGTTGAGTCATATATCTTTCTTGTTTTATTTTGAGAAACACCATTTTCGATTAATCTTTGTGGAAATCCTTTTTTTATACGTAGTTCAACTGTCCTTCTTTTGAAATTTAAACTGTATTCATTTGTAAGACATATATGATATATTTTTTATTTTAATCGATTTAACTTTTTCTCACACATACGTATTTTACTCAAACATATTATGATACACAATTTTTATTTTTATTATGTTTAACATTAAATGTAAAATATAATGACATTTTAGAACTCGTTATTAAGTATTAAAAATACATTTTTATTCTAAAACTAGATGGTATATTAAACGTAGGTAATATAATCTTATTATATAATAATATTTATTTCTGTTACAAAGTTTCTTTGTTGAAGTATAAATTATTCATCAGAGAAGAATTAAATTAGTTATTTTTACGTGGGATTACATTTTTTTTATACTTATGAACGAAATAAGTAATGACAGCGAAAAAAATATTTTATAAAATTTTAATTACTAATTTTCTTAAAGCTAATATTAATAAATTTACTTAAAATAAAATAAGCTCCATTTCGCGATATTGACAGCTAAAAATTGTATTTAATGTGATCCAGTTTTCTTAAGATATAATATGTTTATAAGTATACATTATTCATATTTACGCAAGAATAAAAAATTATGCTTAATCAATAATAATTTCAAAGTTAAAAAGTTGATAGTTTATTAAAAAAAGCAAGAAGTTACGTAGCAATAATTTTGAAAAAAAAACCTTTGATTTAAAATGTATATACATAAGACTAAAAAGTTTTATATTTTACTTGGTTTACTAATTATAAAATATCTACATGTTTATTCATACTTTGTATTCATATTCTGTTAGTGGCATTAAGTATTGCTATACTTTAAGCCTTTGGCTGATTTATTATATTAAAGTTATGTAAGTAAAACCAAACGTATTTTAAATCAAAATAAATATTAGTTGGGGTAGAAAAATAGGTAAAACTTCTAAGATTCTTTAAACCAAATCGAATTACAGAATAAAGACATATTTTAAAGTTTTTCTAACTCATCATTCAGATGGATTTATTTGATTTTTTGATGAGAACAGAATATTATAGTTATTTGATTTAATTGGTACTAAAGTATCTCCTTTACGTCTGTTCGTAAAATATAACATACCATACATATACACTCAAACTGATGGAAGTAGTTATGTTTTATAGAAATACGATATTTATAAATAAGAATAAGGTTAAAATACTAAAGAGGACACTTTTAAAAGGCTAAGTATGCGATATCATAAATTACAATTAAACAATTTTTATTTTAAGTCATTGATAACATATTTGTAAAATTCAAAAATCGATCAAATATCTAAACATAGGAATATAATAATAGATTTAATGCATATTATGTGTACCTGTTATAGTTATCACTATATTATGTGGGTATCATATATTTAAATATTATTGATATTAAAAGTATCCTGTATATATATAAAATATCATAAAAATAATATAATAAATATATAACTTAAGTTATGTATCGTTTTTATTTAAAACGATTAGTTAAGGTAATTTATTTTAGAAAAATCTGCACCGTCAATCGAAAGATATTGACAGTAGAAAATCATTTATCACAGTTAGAATAAGTTATGGCTAGGACTAACAACGGTTAACTTTATTTCTCGCAATCAAAACTACAGCGACTGATTTATTGAGGAAGGGAAAGTTTTCAATAGGTCCTTCACATGTTTATTAATATCTAGAAATATAATCAGATTCTCTTGCGCTATTATATGAACTTCTATACAAATCTTTAGACCTTAATGTGAAATTAAAAATGTATTAGTTTAACAGATTGATAAAGGTATTTTTTTTTTGTTAACACTTTTCGGGAAGTAAACTTAACCAAAAGTTTCAAGCAGCAACTTTTAAGAAAAGGAACTGGACACAGAAGATAATTTAAACGGCTTATCTTTAGACTACTTTTGTAGTTTTTCTCTCTTCGATGAAAATAATAAAAATAATAAAATATAAACTCTCGTTTTTATTAGCGTTCTATTTATATTAATGAAATAAGCAAATTTATGTTTAATAATTCAATAATTATAAACAAAGTTAACTTTTTGATATTGTTAAAAATTTATAAAATTTGATTCGAGATTTTTAATAACATTTCCAGTTTGAAATACGGTTTCTTAACGAATGTCAATGATATAATATTGAATACATATTGTAAATTAAAATTTATGTTTTATTATTTTTGATTCAAATATACCTGAGTTAATATTTGTATTACATGATATATTTTAATTAAAACTATAAAAAAAAAGTCATTGTTTTCCTTACATAGATCCTAGTTTAAATGTAACTAGGATATCATAGTATATTTATATACATTATATTGCTTCCAAGTTCACACAAATAAATACAACTACCGTAACTAATAGTAACTTACACTTGAAACTACAAAACTGTTTACTTTCAGCAAATTATGTTAAAACCGGTATAAAATTAAAAAATCAAAAATCCAAACAACTTCGAAAGAAACTTTGATAGAGTACTAATGTAATATTTGTATAACAATTTAAAGTTTCACATGTGTACTGTTCTGATGAAAGATGAATAACTCAAAGTTAGATTTAATTTCATTTGAATTCCATGAATCTTAATACGACACGTGTTGTAAAAAAGTTATTTTCTTAACTGATCAATGTATAATGAAATTTATATAAATTATAACTTTTAATATTTTGTATATGTTTTTGATAATAATTCCAAATATTATGAAAATATAATAGTTTATTTTCACTCGAAGCCATATTGTATTGTGAAAAATAATTATTATAATTATCCCAGTGAACATTATAAATGTATGTAAAGACGCTAATACGGAAATTATCCGTATGCATAGCATTGCATAGTAGTTTATTGTTGTTTACGCAGACGACTGAAATATTTGAGAAAATTTCTTAGATATTTCCTGCATTGTTTAATCTTATTAAGTATATATTATTCTCACGTAATCAAGTCCCTTCCAAATAGTTGTAAAGCTAATTAATTAAACGGTAAAATATAAATCACACGGTAAACGTAGACTGTATTATACGTATTATAATAATACTAATGGTTGAAAAGATACGCAAGGATGAAGGATAAGTATAATATAATGCTATTAAATACATGATAAAATATTGTAAATATGTACTATAAAACGAATTAACCACTATATGTATCACTTGGACAGCGGCATGTGTTACAGTAATTTATTTGTGCATTTCACAATAAAAAAAATTAATAGATATTTGAAAAAAAAAAAATGAAAAAATACTTGATCACGAATGTGTGTGTGGGAAAACATAAAAATAATTTATTAAAGATAAATTCAGAGAGAATGTTTATTGATGCCAACGAATTATGTGGAGCGTCGGTTGGTCATTTACATATATTATACAGTGCGAATTATCGGAGGTATAAACGGAACAACTACATTCTATAATGCTATCGGTCGACGGTTTTTCAAAACAAGTTCGAAATACCTGCGAAAGGTTTCTTCAATGTTTCGCCTATTAATTTTCACGTATCTCCTGTTGTTTGCGCTAGCCGCAATACTCGGAAAACAAATGATTTAAATTTCACAGAAACCGTTACCACCTATATCATGCGAGTTTGTGTTCAATGCTATTATTGGAAATAAAAAATCGCGTTCTCGGTCCGAACGTATTATTGCTTTTGGTTCGTGGGCGAAATCAATTAATTGTTGCCGACGAGAAGACCGGGAAAGAGGGTTAACAATGGAGGAGCCACGAGTACAACTACGAGATGGAAAGCGAAATAATAAATATTTATCGAACGCTCGCGTGCCCCAATAATATTTTTGTTTGTTCCGAAGGCAGCGTTTGCGGCGGAGGTGGGTCCTTCAGTCCTTTTCGCGAAGGTCACGTGCCCCTCGACCGTTGTGCGTTGGCCTTGGGATATTTTTTTCGCGATCATAATTCGTCGTCCAACAATGCAGGAACGGTTCAAGTGTATTATATGTATGTAAGCTATGCGGGTGTACAGGAAAACGAAAACAAAACAATATAAAAATTTGTTTACTGTTTGGATTTCAGATGCCGACCGGTCATTTTGTAATATCGTCACGTTTCGTCGTTTTTCGGGGCAAACAACAATTTTTACACAAATCTTTCTATTACACGGACAACAAAATCGAGCTTAAGTGTATACGTAAAATGTATTGTATGTATATTTATATATTTATGTGTGGTTTGTAAATCACGGCTGACAAACAGTGGTTTCAACAACATAATAATATTAATAATAAAAAAATAAAAAAAACGTAGTACGAATAAGTATATGCACTCGACGGTTAAAAATAACCACTGGATCGAAGTAAGAAAAATAACGATGAAAATCAGTTTCAAATAGCGATCGTCTCGTGACGATAGACTAGCTAAAGGATTTAAAAGGAAAAAGCAATATATACTGTTATATATATATATATATATATATATATATATATATATATATATATATATATATATATATAACAGTTTTTTTAGAACAATAATGTGATTTTATTTTTTAAAATTTAGCATCTGATAACTTTTATCCAATAAATATAATACAATATTTTTTGTACAGATAAAAATACAATTATGAATCATGACGAAGAAGGGGATTATTTGTTAGTGAAATTCAAATGGATTTGTTCATTAATATAATATTCAAAGTTTTTAAGTATATTTTGTTGTAACTAACTAATTTATTGAAAGTAGATTTGGTAAAATTTCAAAAACGTATTGTTTCCCTTAGCATTAACGAATAAAAATTAATAATGTGTGTTAATTGAGCAATTAATCTTTACCGAGAAAAATGCGATCAACATTAACAATTTGAGAAACTTCACGTGAGCAAATAAAAAAAAAAAAAAATATGTGGATATATAACTTAATTTATATGTTTGTACGCATTTCAAAGTCATAACTTACGTTACAAATCTAAATATAGTATTTTAGCTATATTAAGACTTATTTAAGTTAAAATATTGATTTTAAATATTAATGAATTATTTGCGAACTATTATTTGAGGTGGTTTAAAAATGGTCAATTCACCTTTTGGGGGAAAACGATTTATGACTCTACTTAGTATTTTACAGAATATTGTCCTTATGACGATATAATTGTTATAAATTTTTGTCTAGAAGATATGTTTAAGCTCTACTGAATATGATATTCATAAAACTGTCTGAAAATTATAATTAGTTACACACATATTTTTTATTTTACATAATTTAGTAAAGATAATTGGTTACATTTTAATAGTGGACAAATCTATAAATAATAAATAATTTTTACATTTTAATTTATCACTAGCATTAAGATGTTTATATTTTTACTTGATCACCCAATGTATTTATATCTATTTGTGTTAAAATATAATGTCACTATACTGAATTAAAAAAAAAATTCGTTATTTCCAAGTGGTTGAACTTTAAATCAGATAGAGAGTAAAGTTCTTAATAAAAAAATAAAAATAAAAGGTTTTCGACGGCATTGTTGAGAACGATTGTATTTTCGAGTAAGACCTACAATGGATTTTATGGACCATTTAAAATAATTTTAATATAAAACAAAGTTCAATTGTTTTAAATTAATACCTATTAACAGTCCGACACAAATAAGGCACCAATTGAATTTTCATTGATGATTAATTTGGGAATAATTTCAAACAGAATGAGACGGATTTATTTGATTATTTAGATAATGATATTGTTTAAGAATAATAGACATGATAGTTTGTTCAGCGAGTTTGGGAATAGATCAAAGTATATAAACATAAAATTCAAGTTGTAGGATAACGATTACTGGTTGTAAAGACTAACACGTGTAATAATTACTACCCTTAAAAGTTATAGTAAGTTATAACATTTTTAACATTATTTAGGTGTTATAGAACTTTATAATAATGTAACCTTAGAGTTTATTTCAGTTTTATGAACGAGAAAATTGTAGACTTTTTGAGATTAGTCATGTGATGTTTTTAAATATGATTATTAGGGTTGGCTTGATTACGACAATTATTTTAAGTTTGTAAAATGTAAATTTTCATAAACAATTTAAAACTAAATCGCATAAAGATTATGTTATTACGCTGTATAAGTTTTACGAAATCCGGGATGAAACTTGAATTCGAATAAACTATATGACAATCGTATAAAAATTAATCAACAATAACGCTATATTTTAATCTTTAGAGTGATTATGACTTAAGGATATATGTATTATAAACATTTTCTCGTTTTATTTTGGTAAAACAAAGTTACAATTAAGAAATTATATTTTAAATGTAATCACAATCAGTAGCAATTGTTTATCATGTTAGTACTCGTATTTGCGCAAAGGAAAAAAAAAATGGTATCAAGATCAAAAAATTTAACTACTGTTGCAAGTACATAACAGTATTTTTTTATATTACTACTTTTTATTGTAAAATAAATTATTATACAAAATTGATTTCTTTATTAAAAAATATTTTCAAAGAAAAAAATATGCAATGAATAGCTTTATGAAAATTATATTAAAATGTCTTTGTTGAAAGAACGAATAATTTATTAATGAACGAAATAATTGAACTATTAAAAAGAAAATTAAAATTATAGAAATCAATAAATATCGAAAAAAAAATTTAAAACATAAAATTTAATAATTGACATTTATTTTACCAATGAACATGTAGACTAATTCATCATTATAATGTAAGACAGGTATTTTTCAACTAACATTGTATATTTATTTATATCATAGATTTATTAAATCGTCGCCACGAATCATAATGTAATAAAACATTTGTGTAAATTATAACACATTGCACTATATATTGTGATTTAACATAGTTATAGTTAAGTCATGGAAATGTAGAATATTTGCATTTTAATTTCATCCGGTCGTACGTATTATAATGCAAGTCCGAGATAGGTTCATTTACATATTAAGATGTCGATTATAGGCTTTACAGTGTATTGTTATATTTAAAGACCAAACGCAATTTGATATGTACGGTTCATTCATTATTATGATGTTCGTATGTTGTATTTTTTAATATACTCGTATATTAAGCGAGTTCATTTTGTATTAATATATTAGACTGCGGACGAAGAAAATATCGAAATGCAGTTTGTAATCAATATAATGGTTTGTTTTTACTTGTTATCAATTGATTTTATATACTTAGTGAGGACAAGATTATTATTATTATTATTATTATTATTTTAAAATTCGTTTTCATCTGTAAACATTTGAAGGGATATACTCGTAATTACTTTGTTTTTAAATTCAAAGACTACGTATAATCGTTTTAAAAAGCTTACGAAGTCCAAACATTATAATGTATTCAAACCTACGTATTATTAAGCCCACATTTTAATGACTATAAATGATTATGTTTTTATTTATTTTATTTACAGGAACCTTTTAGATACCTCTGGACTCAGGTGCAACTTCAAGCGTATAACGGTGGATGTGGGGTGTGTGTATATATGTATGTGTGAGTTTAAACCGATTTAACAAGTAAAAACATACCTACATAGTACAGAGTATCATAAAAACAATAGCAGCACGTGAAAACCGTGGATGTGTAGAAAATAGCTGATGAACGGTTAACTGGTGGCTAACGGGCTTATATATGACTGAAAAATATTCTCGTAGTAGCACGTATCACTACTACGGCGTTAGCGATTTCTCGAGAATATTACCACAAACTTATATTATACAGAATATAGTGGTGTTCCAACTGCAGCAAAAATGAGATTACAAAGTATATAGTTATTGTTGTAATAATGTATGTAATAATACAGTTCATATAGTATGTGTTTAAGGGAATAAAGAATATTTCGAAGGTTTTTTTGATTATTTAACGTAATAACGGTGGAGTATAAACAATGATATTATTATCATTGGCTTACAAAAGACATTGCGTTGAACTGCAAATTCTTTGGAAAATAACTCTTACAGATGTTGCGATAAAAATATATTAACTGAATAATTAGTACACGTAACGTATTCGAAGAAACAGCGACTCGTCAAAAAATATAACACGGTACAAAACTATATTCATTTCATGCGTTGTATTATTGTGAGTTTAAAATATTCATCGACGGAATGTCGAATTATGAATGGAGTATAAATATTGCAGTACTTCAGTAGTTTTAGAATGTTCGTACGATAAGTTGAAATTATCAGGCATTCTGACGAACTTTGACTTGCAAAACAGAGATATTGCAGAATGCACAAAAGTTTCGTGGGCAGAAATAAAGCCTTTTATGGCATTAATTTAACCAAACTGTCTGACTTGAGAATGTCGTTTATAAGATAATGCACACGGGATAGGGTTTATTTAAAATCACTCCTACATTTAATGTACTTTTTTAATTGAAATTTTCAAAGTGAACAATTGCAAGCATAAATTTATTCTTCAGTTTTCCGAAATTTATTGATACATTTCTGTTTGAATATCGGTTTGTTTGCTAACCTTTTTGTTACAAACATATTGGTAAATGGGTTATGCAAAACATATATTTGAGAACCATCATATTAGTGTAAAATATATCATTGATAGTTTGCAAAAAAGATATTGGCTCAAGAAATTAAATTTGATTTTACGCGAATAGGAAAAAAAGTTTCATTAAATGATGTTGAATTGTATTATTTAGATTTTTTTTTATAACATAATCCTGAAATCATTGAAAACTTTTTATAATTTGATCGTGTCGTGTTCATGAAAATAGATAAAAAAACATTTATTTGTGCTGGAAAAAAAAAGAAAAGAAAATATTTTAATTTAATGCATTTTATAAAAAATATTTAATTTCATAATTAATTTTCTAATAACAATAAGCTACTAAGATCTAGTTTATATTATATTTGGCTTTAAATTGTTTTAAATATAATATATTTTAAACAAAATGTTTAAAAATGAATTAATATACTTATTATATTTAAATCGATCGAAAAAAAAATAAAAAAATCATCTTTGTTCAAATAAGTGTAATTATTTGATAAGTCTTAAAGCATAAAAGACTTACGATAGTAAATAAAACATAAAAGTAAGCGAACACATGTTGAAGGTTGTTAGTATAGGGAATTTGAATTTCTTCGATATCCTCAGCGGCTAATAAAATTCATTACTATTTTAAATTTAAAAGCCACATTAAATTTACACTCTGAGAAGATTATACAAAAAAATTCAGGTGTGCTTTTAATATGTTTTTTTTTTCTTATACTTCATAATTTTAAATTACGTATTTTATTATTTCATTAAACTGACTGAAAGAGTTAAAAAATTGTCCCTGCAAAATACAGTGGGTGTTGAATTTATATTCTACCGCGATGCAACATTAAATGATAATAGTTTTTACTTCCTTTAAATATGTATATATATTTTTTAAACACATTTAAATAAAAACGGTGGTAATATTTCACTTAGCTCCAAAGTTAAATAGTACGAAAAAAGTAAAATAAAATGTTTATAGTAAATACTATTAGTTATTTATATTTAAGAGAAATTAAAAAAATAGTTGAGATTCATAACCGATTATTGAGCTTAAAATTCGTTTTTTATTTCATTACAGTTCTGTTTCTAATACGTCATGTGTCATTTATCTATAACTCATATAATTTCTGATTATATGTTAAATATTCGATTAGAATAGCAATATTAAAATGTGGAAAAATTTATTTTTTAAAGGTAAATACAATTTAATACACATGTGCATATATTATACACAACAAAATAATAAAGCAACTTCAGCATGTCAATTTAAATATTAACTTATATGCACAAAATAATATCATAAACAATTTTTTTGATTTTAAATACTTTATAGTTTAATAAAATTGGAATGTGCTGAAATTGTTTATATCGGGTAGGCGAGTGATGTCAGATGTACATCTGCATTTGCAGGATTTCGTATCTCAAATGGATAATTTTATGTTTCAACGAAGCAAGAGAGGTATTGATTTAAAAATGATGTACATTTTTTTTTTTTTATTCGGTAAACACTTTTTGGAATGGTGAAAAGTTCAGATAGTCGAATGAGACATATTATCTATAGATTTAAAATTTAACAAAAAATATATTGAAAAGATCAACTTTTGATTTGGCCAACTGTTTTGAGAAGACCATCAAAGGCAATAGGAAAAAAAAATAAGAACGTACGCAAATAAACCGTTTAAATAACGATTTTATCATTTTTGTATTTTAGTTTCCAAATAAAACGAAGAATTTATTTTTGTTTTAAATTGAAAATCTTTGCGTTTCTATAGTATTTGAAATTTAAACAATACACGCGTATACTGATACGAGACGATTGCCTGATATTGAAAACACTAATCGGGTAGTTATTTATTACGTTTTTATTGATTTAATAGTATTAAAAAAATAAAAAAATAATGAGTTATGCTATAGTGTTTCATACTTTTCCTGAGCTATAGTAGTCACATAATGTCGTTTTTCAGAGGAAATAACAAACAAAATCGAAATACGAGCGGTAGGTATAATAGGATAACCACTGGTATAAGTCTTTATTAAAATAAATAATAATATCGTGGAGAGAGCAATGACAGCATGTTTATATGTACGTGCGTTGTAGTATGATTTGTCGGCAAGGAAATAAGCCCATAAACATATTCGGCTGGGGGGTTGTATTTTTTCTCGACGCGGCTCTTTAAAAAGTCCCGCAAATCATGTATACGCACGTACGATTTATACGAGGCTCGCAAATCACTGTCATTTAAACTGATCGCATAAAATTTGCCAAACCTGTACAGCGGAATGTATATCGCCGTACATTAAAATAAAAAATCCAATGGAATTTATTCCGGCCAATTGGCTGCTCCCGCTAACGGTTTGCGTTCCGTTTCGTTTTCCCGAACAACAAACCGTTGTGTAGTGCACGTTTTCTTGCCGCAGCGCTTGAAATGAGAAAAAAACTGCCTCGTTGGCGATTGATCGTAAAATATCGTCAATGATCCCGAAAAATGTAGTTATGTAAATCTCAAATCAACGCTTTTGATCTACTATCACAACTCTGCAGCAGTGTAACTGCAGTAGATTCGTATGATTACTTTGTTATTATTTCATTACCATTCTAATCGTAATTGACGAGAAATTAAAAAAAATAAAACACGGGGTTGAGTACGAACAGAACTACTCTTTTCGCTCGAACTCATCTCTAATCTTTAGACACACATGTCGATTAAAATGTCGCATGATAATAAATTCATTGGTAGCGATGAAACATATTATTAGTTAATAATGGTTAAAACGATTCCTATTCAAATACGACAAAAAGAAATGAGCCTGACCTCAGTATGGACTTTGATCATTGTTATATAATTATAGTAATTTACGTTGGGGGAGGGGGGGTTGAACAGCGTTATACCACCGTAAATTAAGTCCATACACGAGTGCAGCGTTTATATATTTTGAAAACATGTCGAACCATACGTAATCGCTTGCATATATATATGTATACGGGTGTTGTGGTTTGGAAATAAGACGTAAAGATGAAAGTCTTATTAATGTAGGTTGAACCGGTATCGTAATATAAATGGTTAAACGAAGATTTCATCCTTTTGGGAATACCACTCGATAAAGGTTGTTTGTGAAAATGGTCATTTTTCAATACTCGGATATCTTGGCCTGCAAACTAACGACCTACGATATATCCTCGCCAACATCAACCAGCAGGGTCAGTGCGTGACCACCTAAATAAAGTTTCTCGATTTCGTCTCTGTACTTCGCGAGCGTATGCTATAATAATAAATTATTTTAAAGAACCTCTCCCATCCCTTAAGGACGGGAGGGGGTACGGATCCCAGAGGGGTATATTTTTTTATAACTACCACGATGTCCCACAATATTTGGGCACGTGTTTTGGTCAAAGAGTAACATCATTTTTATAGTTCTGACAAATTATATTGGAAAAATAAAAAACTACAACTTATACAAACACTCTATTAATCACTATTTCGTATATGAATCAAATGTTGTGCATTTTGCAGTGATAAATTAGTTTTCCGTTCTCTCGATAACAAAAAAAAAAAAAAATCTACATAACTTATAAAATATGTAATATAATAAGTAGCTGTATTAGTATTTCAAATTAAAGGCCCCACAACCGATTTATATTTGTCATACATATGTTTGGTCATTCGATAAATCATCAAATATTTTAAAATATTTGGTTAAGAAATATATTGGTTTGTCTGACATAAATAGCTCATTATACTTTTATGGTCGAAGTATATGAATTTTGATCGAATTGTTATACAGATAAAAGATATAATTTTATTTCGTTGTCGTGTATAAATGATAGTATTAATTAAATAATTTAAAATAAATAAATAACACGATAAAAGACATTTAAATTAATAGAAAATAGTTTGAACAATAAATACTTTTAACATTATAGATCTGATATTATATCTATTTTTATAACTAATTCGAGAACAAACATTTAGAACATTTAGAAGAAATATGTAAGACTACGCAAACAATAAATAACGCAATATCAAATTTTCACGGTTTTCACAATTTTATTGATAGTTAATCGGCAAGTGCGCTTTTCAATCGTTATGTGACTACAAGAAGTTTTTAAGTACGTTTAATACAATGAACTGTAGACATGTATTGCTTATTGTATTTTTTAAAGTCAGCAGCTGCCATATTATATTTAATAACCATGCTTATGATCAAAAATTCATAATAAACAGATTTTATATTGTTAAAAAAAAGAAAAAAGAATATATGAAATAACAATATCCAATAAATAATAAGATGTTAACCTTTGAAAATTACACAAAAGTATCTTGCACGATATTTGTGTGTGAATATTTTGTACTTAATCCGATACTTTTCGTATTAGTTTCTATTATTTAAATCATTAATATAATATGTATTTATATATTTTCTCTGTTTCATATATTTTATTTGACCAAATTGGAGGAATAAATTTTACAACAACAATATAAATATTATCGTTTCATTTTTGTTATTGATATAATACACACACGTAAAAAGAATTCAAGTTAATATTTGTTTTATTCTAAGAAAATCAATACCTCGTTTAAATGCACCGATAAAAGAAAGGCATTTATGCTTTTGTACTTTCCTCGTAAGTTTTGTTATTCTTCAAAGCGCCTATTCAATTATTTCACGCACGGCTGTTCCGGGAGAGGTGGGAAATAAAAATAAATATAGGAGGTAAAAATAAAATCGTAAATTTTTTGCCTACGGTAATATGATTAAGATAGCACCTTGCTATTGCTATTGTTACAAATACTGGTGCAATGTATGTTTATTATTCTATGTATAGAATCGCATTAAAATTACGTAATTCTTTAACACGGTATGCTTTTTTTTATTTTTTGTTCCGAACATTGATTGAAATTAAAACAGCATGTAGAGATATGTACAGCATGTATATATTAATAAATTTGATCGTATAATAATAGCCAATATAAGAGTTATTATTTATCGTCAACATTTCCTGCAACACGTAACTATGTTGTATTTTAGTGTACGTATACACAACAAAGTTACACAAACATATATTTGCACAGGTACAGCCATATAGACACGTGTATGCGTACGGCAGGAATTGACACGAGGCAACGAAAGAGAGAGAGAGAGAGAGAGAGAGAGAGAGAGAGCGAGTGATAGATGAATTGGATTATTATCCCTTTTTTTTCTATACATAGTATTGAACGTTACGTTCATTTAATAAATTAAACCAAAATCACAAGTGCGAATAAAAATAATAATAATAGAGAGGAAAAAATATTAATGACATTCGTATCGAATTTTGCATCGTATTAATAGTGACTTAATTAAGCTTGGCATTGGCAGTATTTGTATTTTCTGCCTTTTCGAAACGTTTCTTCCGGTCAGCTTTTATATCATTACTTCAATTTAACAACTATTCTATTCATCCAGTCCAATTTTCCACGTAAACGATGCTTATTTTTCGATTATTATAGTTATTCATTTTGTTAACAGTATTCGTCAATGGAACTTAGCAAGAAAATTTTATAAATCTCTATTTTACCATTTCCTAACTAATTTAATTCAATCTGATGTAGTACAGTTGAACGGTTTTAGAATAAGTGTGTGGTCCATTACAAGCAGTTATGTGCTGCATTAACTGACAGTGTCGATAGAATCGATTTCATAATAATAATAATAATAATAAAATAAAAGTACCACACAATATTAATAAATAAATTTACAATGGTGCGATACTAGCTTACTCAAAATAAACGTATAGAGTTTTATATAAAATTGAATTTCTAATAAATTCCAAAGTAAAATTAAAAAAAAAATAACCAATGACAGTTGTATACATAACACTCAATGAATAACACATTTCTTAGACTATGTATTTATATATTTTGGTAACTTAAAAAAATAAAAATAATGTCAATATTTTTTATGATAAAATTATTTTGATTACAAAAGTACTTAAATTATAATTCAATTAGTATACAGTAAAATTAAAAAATATAATTTTTTACTTTGACTTTATAACTGGCTATAAATAAATAATCCTGCATATTGACGAACATAAAATACTCAATAAAATAATAAAAATTAAAAATTATTGAATGGTTAATACTCTTAAATAAATAAAAAATAAATAGATAAAAGTTTATCCTGGAGTATTATTATATTTGTAAAGTACGACCGGTTTCGAATTAAAAACTCATCATCAGGTATATACAAAGTTAATAAAATTGTGACTGATAATGAAAAAATAAAGGAAGGAACACATTTAGAAAAAATAATCGTTTTACTCAGAAATAATTTATTATAATAGGAGAAATTATTTAAAATTAGTTCTTATTAGACATAGATACATTAAGAAATTTAAATACTTTGGTTATAATTATTTAAAATGTATTAATAAAAGATATTATTTTTAAAATAATTTGGACATTCTAATATTATTAAAATTATTTTTCTTGATTTCATTGAATATGTTTCATTTTTCTAAAACTAAATTAATGTTAATGTTATTTTGAGTGTTTAATATTTCTAAGTCTGTATTGTTATAAAAATGTGTATTATGGTTATTTTTTAAAAACATGTCTAACAACATTTTAATTAGGGGCAGTCTTTTTTAAATTTCAAAAATTTGTTCTTTATATCTTATTTTAAAATTTCTTTTTTCTTGCCTTTAAGAGGTATATTACAGCTACATTTTAGCTTATATATATCAGCGTTTTCAAAATAAAGGGGAGTTATGTGTAGTTTTTAGTTCTATTACAAATATAACAATACTCCTGACTATTTGTTTATTTATATATTAAAATACTCGTTGATATACTGCAGATACTTTAGTATTATAGGTTGGAATGCGAATAGTATATTTTTTTTTATATATTTTAACATGCATTTGAATGCGACATAAATTGAAAATATTTATGAAAAAACATTTAGTGCTATCCAATAATTTTTATTTTAATATCCAACGCAGTATTGAATATACATTTACGTTTAAAATAGTATGAGTTCATGAAATTATATTGCCGTCAAATTATTTGATATAATAGGCATCTATCGAAGGAATTTATAGGAATTTTAAATAATACTTTTATCGCTACACGTACTCATTCGCTTAAATATTGAACTACAAATAATTTGAAATGAAAAATATAAGTATTTTGAGTTGATTTGATTATCGAGATTAATAATTACACAAATTATGTAAAGTCAGCTGACGGCTGTAAGAGCAGTAACGCACAAGGTAATCAAAATATTGAGCAGTCAGTTCTTCATAAACTTTTTCATAACTAGCCGACGCACGACGGTCGTCAGTCGTCCGTCGTATCAATCCATTCGACGCGTACAATCGATCGAAGCGGACGCGGAATAGGCTTTCACTGTTTACCTTTTATCTTGTAAGAAACGCAGAGTGAAAAAAATAAAAATAAATATTGGAATCATTCTCTGTTTTCGGAACGGCACTCAAAGGGCTTGATTTAGAATTATTTTAAAGATTTTCGAAGATGTCCGAAACCATTTTTTAAATTATATAATAATTTGCTGAGTCTGTGCAATCATTTTTTGAGAAATGTGAAATAACGTGGTGACGGTACGGAGGGAGACGTGATAAACGCAAAATACGTCTGAATTTTTCGGCTGGTGTGCGGAGACTCACATTTTTCATTCGTATTCTCGTTGTCTTGATTTGGCTGTCGTAGCCTGGAATCTTGTTCGGTTATTGGAGTCCGCGCACTAGACAGTCAGTGACTTCGGGCCGCGGCAGCCGGTAGAACGTGCATGGAACATCCAACTGGTTGCGCGTGAATGTGATGGCTGCCGTGAGTGTCCACGGACTAATCGAAGGAGTCAGACGTATTTTGCGTTTTTCACGTCTCTCGCCGTACGGTCACCACGTTATTTATCGAAAAAAATATTACCGTGATGACTTTCGACACGGGAATGTTGATTCGGTCGAAAATCAATTTGGAGCGTATCTTGTGAAGAGCACAGTGAGTCGAGATTTACAAAGAGAAGGGGATGAGAGCAAACAAGCCTTTTGAGTGCTGTTTCAAAAACAGGGGATGTATCCTATATTTTTATTTTTTTTTGTCCTGCGTTTCTTACGAGGCAAAAGGAAAACAGAAACAGCCTATTCCACGTCCATTTCGTTTGACTGAACGCGTCCAATAGGATGCTACGATGGACGACTGAAGGGTCGACGATCGTCGCGTTTCGACTAACTATTCAATATTTCTGCTGCCACAGCTATGCTGCCCTTTGCGTTTCTGTCTTAGGAGATGCAAAAAGATGTAAAATATAACAAATATAACAATTTAAAAAAAAAGATTGGTATATTATTGTAGCATAACTAACTCATACTAATGACGATAAATGTGAATGACGATGACCGACGAGTGATCATAACCAAGGCTCGGAACTTCCAGCTCTTAAAATCATTAAAATAAGCGCTTAAAAACATCATTATGAGTACTAAAATAAGTATTTAAAACTCCTAAACAAAAATGTTTAATTAGAAAAAAAAAAGTGATCTATAATAGGAAAAATAAGCAAAAATGTCTACATTTTTTTTTACAAGAATACGATAAAGTACTAGACATATTTTTGAAACTGTGTTAAATATAAAATTAAAGATTACAAAAAATATTAAAACAAAAAAATGTAGTCCATATTATAATTATTCAATTAAAAAAAATTAAAAAAAACAATATATCTTTATAGTATAAAAAAAGTTTAACTTAAACTTTCGAGACATTTTGCCTTATTGTTAATGGATTTTTCAAGGCATTTTGTGAAAAATAAAATGTAAACGATATTTAGAAATAGTCAAAAAACTTTAGCGGAGGTCAGTGGCCTACGTCATCGTTTATAATTAAGCAAAGATATGTAAAAAAAAACAAAAATAATCAGAAAAACAGGAAATAATCATTTTTTTTTTTAAAAATCGTCAAAAAAAGCAACAAAAAAACACTTTTAAATTTTATAATTGAACATAATGTAACATGATATTCACATCCATAACTCTCTGCTACATTTTGTGTTAAACAATAAAAATAAGCAAATTCTATAAATTCGATAAGTCCCGAGCCTTGATCATAACGATACGGAATGCGGTTGTTTAAAAGCAGAAGCAGCTGCAACGTTGTTAAGTGGACGGTTTATTGTGAAAATAATTTAAACATTAAATACATTAACAGTGTATAAAGATAAGGATCTTGAACAGACAAATTGATAACACTTCTATCACGAGAGTGTGTTTATAGGTACTTATTATATGTTTGATGGTACATATATATTACAATATGTGTTTTATAAAGATTTAATAATTACCTATTTAAAGACCTTCGACGACTACCATTAAGATAGTATTCGAGTTTTGTTTTGTACTTTATAAGTATGTTTCATTAGTTTATGAATTATAATTTTTTTTTGTTTTATTTTAGAATAAAAACTATTTGAATAAAAAATGTATAATTAAAGAGTAAGTAAATGCCCGTGGTATATGTATAATAAATACATATAAATACAACGAAGTTATTATACATGCATAATGTTATACACCAAATACTTTACAGAAAAGACGAGTGCATTTAGAATTATATATACATTATATATAGTATTCAAATACCAGTGTCGCACCAGACTTGAGTGTAAAATAAACATTAATATTTTCACGTAATCTGATTATGTATCAATCCAATTTAAGACTTTATCAATTATCATCAGCCAGTCGAGGTTAATGAAGTCGCTGTAGGGTTAAAATTGGTTACAACAGCTATGTGAGTTTGGTGTTATTTATATGCTAATATTTATTATAATGTTTTGAAGCACAGTAAAAGGAAAACTGGTAACTTCGAACAATCTGTTTTACATCAATATTATTCATTATAGAATGATCAGATGTGATACATTTTTAATATTCAAGTATTTTTTTCAGAGAAAAATCTCGAGTTTTGTGCTTATGATCCAATTTAAATACCGTTCAGATTTATGATAAAAAATAAACTGACGTTTGAAACTGTAATTTTCCATAAGGTTTAAACAAACTATTTTTCACAATATTCGAATGGCTTCAGTACCCGAATACGTAAACAGATTGTTCGTGAAATTTAAATTGCTCGAGATTGATTATGTTTTCTATCAAGTCGTACGTGGAAGTTAACTTAATGAAATACAACCGGATATAATTTTTACTCGGAATAATGACAAGCGTTTTTTGAGACAAATATGAGAACTCACTTGTGGATATTTGAAATCGAAAACTTATCATGTTGAATTCATTTAATTATAAATGTATACAACTTATATATATATAAATTTGTATATAAATCACGAAAAAAACTTGTTTTTATCGTATAGTTTAATCAGTCAGTTCAAATATTTACATATTTAATACGGTTTTAAATCGAATGTTGTAAATCACATTCAAAATAAACATGGTGTGACCTTGTAAATTATGTTATACACTAGCAGTCTTGTGAAAATCCTACCAATAAAAATCCATTTAGTATTAATTAAGGCGGTTTTTTTTTTGTAACTTACTTTTAACCATATGCAAACTTAAGATGTTCAATTAAATTTTTTACCTGAAAAAAAAGAAAATTAATAAAAATATATAATTACGATGTTTTACGTTTTTGTTTAATATTTTTTATTCCAGGTTGATAGGAAATAAGTGATATAAAAATGAGTGTTCCAATGATTTAACAAAAAATCAATTAGCTACTTAAAAATTAATCATGATTCATAGGCTCTATATATTAATTGATTGTAAATATATTAAAAATACTTTTAATTTATACGTATTAGTATTGCGAGTTGGCCATCATGGATTACGATCATTCGTTTGCACTGTGCAAATCCGATCGGTGTTTTGCGGCAGTGGACCGAGTCATTATTATCTTACTTCAATGTCGTAGTTATAAGTTCGGGCGTGAAGTGCAATTGAATCAAAGTGAGTATTGAAACGATGGCGTGGAGAAGAGAAGATAATATAATATATGAATACGACCGGATTCGCGGTACACAGGCGTCGTGACGGGCGTATTATTCGCCTTAGGACTAGTCGTGTAATAAAACGGTAACCCGTTGCGACGAATTACTACAGTGCGAAGCCATGACGAGAACCGGGTCCCGGAAATTTACATTTGAGACCGAGACGTCTAGGAAGCGACAGTAACGATACCGTATAATGGCAATAAGAAAATATCTTAATAACGCGCACCGTCGATTTTGTCACATTCAACATCATTTTCTTGCGAGCACACATCATAATGTACTTAAAAAGTATATATATTTTTGAGCTGCGTGTTCGATACTCGATAGCAACCAAAGCGTTAGAACTATAAAAATTTAAATTTTCTTTTCAGTCAAGACAACACCGACTGGAAGCGATGCTAACGTTTCCAAGATTTCTAAAGATTCGCTATGGCGGGCATAAAAATAGATGGCATTTTAACAATGTGTACACCCCATTTGTTTTGTACATTTCGCATTAAATATATTTGTATTTGAAAACCGTGAAATTCAACCCGAGTACATTTTTAATATGCATGCGGATTTCGATAAAAAAAAAAATATATATATAAATAAAAACGTTATTTCTTAGAGAAATGGGTAGAGCCAGTTACAAATACAACCCCTTTCTCTCTTCGATGTGTCTGAGGCAAAATAATTTAGTCGAATACAGTTTAAGACATTATAAACAATAATATGTACTCATATGAAGTGTTTGTACCGTATACAGCACTAAAGGAGACGTGTATACATATCCTTCAATATATAATTGAAAGGCTGAACACGCATACACACACAAATATATTATAGTGTAACATATCATATAGTAATATAGTATATTGTATATAGTTTTCCTATATAAATATATATACACATGGTGGTAAACCGGCGGCTTGGTGGTGGTGGTTTTACACTTCCGGTTAGGTGTTTTGTCGTTTCCGGTTTCAAATTTCTAAGGGAGCGGTGTGAAGTGAAGAGATAGGGTCAAGAAGAATTGTGATGGATAAGTGTATGTGTTTGTGTGCGTTTACACATTGGTGAAGGGAGCGTGGGATCGGATGAGTTTGGCAGTAGTCAGGGGTGACGTGCGAGTCTAAACTTACCGCGCGTTACAACGTAAATGACGAATGCGTATGGCGCCTATGACACACAAATGCAGTGACACAGTACACTTTGTAAACATTTAGTGCGTACGCGTGCATTCAGCCAAAAAGGATAAAAGTCATATTAATTAAAGTCATTGAATAGAGTTTGTTTGTATTATTATTATTATTTTTTTTTCTCCTTCGGCTATGGTTGAAAATTCCGTTTGTGTTCGAAACCTACGTTTCGTTAATAATCACCGCGCAATCATATGCATCCTTGTAGTGTGCAAACATTGTGTTACGCACGTATCATTATAATATTATTTGTATTGTGTACGCCGTTCCGGGTGTGCAAAACGTGAATTCGATTGATATTTGCTTATTGTGTGTAATTATTGCCGTGGCAGGTGTACACGGAGCGGGGGAGATTTTCCGGAAATCAATGGGTCCAGCTCGGTCTGAAACGTTTCCGCAATGCTGAACACACTATAACGGTGCGGCGATAAAAAAATTGGAAATAAATAAAAAAAAACGCACAAACTTTCGGTTAAAAAATACCGTAGGTTCATTGACCGTTGGAAATAGTTATTCGGAGCACGAGAATTTCCGAATTTCGTTAGTTTGCCGATTTATTTGATTTGCAACGAGTTGACGGAGAGAAATTACTTTCAGTGAAATTCTCTTATAAATAGGTGTAGCGGTACACGGTTTTCTAGAGCGATTAAGCCCGAAGCGCCTAATTCAATTTAACGTGATATTAGGAAAATGTACGCTCGTATCGTTTACACGTATAGTTTCTTCTAAATAGAATAATTTATTGTTTTCTTGGCGTGAACTCCGACGGTAAGAGTTCAACGCGAATACATCTGTTCGTTTATTTCTTCATACATAAATATCTCATAGGTTCGTTTTAATTATTATATGGATATTCCCATTGATTCATATTGTGCTGAGTAAAATTATTATTGTACGGGGCTGTTTGGTTCTCTGAGACATGTGTCATATTGTAAGTTAAATGAATTACAATTTGTAACCCATCTTACCAGATTTACGTGTACATATACATCATGTGCTGGTGATCTGCATGTAAATCTTTGTCATTTTGATGAAAATCCCCGATTTAGATGGAAATAATTTTTAATCCTTAAAAGATCATTTATATTTAATTTTTTTGATTTACTTATATGATATTCTATTTTAAATTTGGCCACGTATTTACAACAGTTATAAAAATTAAACAAACTATATTATTTTAGTTTATGATTAAAATAAAATATGTTACAGCTATGAATTAAGTATGTGGTTCCTTATCAAAATCCCGTTTTGAAGTCCATCGGATACAAAAGGTTATGGATCAGTACTGTTTTACCAACAAAGCAATCCTCTCATCAATATTAACGAGGTTCAGACATATTTATTTGTCTTTGGATCTAATATTTAATGGAAATGATTAAAGGGAACATTATTTAGAGATAATGTAAACCATTTTTGTGATCCATTATAATGTTTACAAACGAATATTAATTTATTAAAATAATAAAACAGTAAAAAAAAAAAAATTATGGAGACAAAAAGTGAGAAAAGTAAACGACGAAAAAAATAAATATTTTTATAAAAAGTTAATTTCAAACCAACAGGTTTCTTCTTTAATCATAAAAATAATTTCAAATATTTTCTGTACACGTTTTTTATAAAGTGCATTTATATACGAATATTTTGTGCACCAATTGATGTAGAATTTTAAATATTATCAAAATGCATTCAATACGTGACTGATGTATTTTTATAAATTTTTCATTTCTAATTGTGATAATTAAAATAAAATCTCAGAAATTTATATTATGAAATTGTCAATACATTTATTAAACTATGGACATTTGCTAATTTGTAAAATAACAAATACCTATTCCGGAAAAAAAAATAAAATATTTATTGAACAAAGTACGTATTTATCATATGTTCATGTTCGTGAAGCGTGTACAGTTTGAAAACAAGAAGAAAATTTAAAATAATTACGTGATTACCGTGTGCCTATTTAATATAATAACATCGCAACAATTTTCTATTAAACACTTACATATGCATGTATTTTTTGAGATTTTTCGTTATTAGCGGCCAATTTTCTGAAAAGATTTCTACTGTTTTTATCTGCAGTTTGTGAAAGGGTTTTTATTCGTTGGAATTTAATACATATACCCCTTTACCAATCCCCTCGAAATCATAACATATTCGGCATCGCATTATAATCCGTATATAGTTTCTCTTCCGGGATTTTGTTCTCGGCCCATTTAATGCATATGTACTGTATATACTGTATGTATTCGTGTTATATAGTTATATACATGTATGTATATATTTGTATAACTACGTTGAGTCATAAAAAAAAAGACTTTTGAAATACTATAAATTTAGACTTATTTTTTGCTCTATTATCTTATTCTTTCATGATTTTTAGTACCATAAATTATTGAATAAGAAATAGCGTTACTCTAGTTCGCGTATATTAAATTGAGATTCGGACGTTCCGTACATACATATTATTATTATCGTAACATTTTGAGACAATGAAAATGATTGCGATGACAATAACATCATCGTGTCTGCGTGCGACACACGATATCGAGCCTGGGCTATGGCTATAAATGGAACGTACTTACATATTATGGTAACGTAAATGCGTTTTACTACAACAGTTGTTGTACTATAATGCCGATGGGCAGAACCGATTATTGCAATCGTATACACAGCTCGAATATAAAAGTCATCCAAACTACGAATGTACCGTAAATTATTATCAATATGAGTATAATATCATTATGGTATTGCATTACGTGATACGCATAGGGGCGCGCAGATCTGTATTTCAGGGGGTGCATACAATCATTTTGGGCTTCGTCCTAACAAAATGTATAGGTATATTTTATAAATTATAACGTATAAATAATTAAAGAAACATAACATTAATTTTTTATTTATTATCGTGGGATATTAGTCTCGATGAATATGTTTTCCGTGAATCTCGTATATTTTTCTCAGATAGCTTCAATTATTTATGATTTTAATTTTTTTTACAATTCGTAGTCAATTGTAACTGTTATATTAGTAAAAAAAGTTTTCGACACGGAAATTCAGAAAATTCAATTTACTTTTTTTCTACATTGAAACATCATTTATTTTTTACAAAATATTTTAGAATAAATTACATTTAATTTAAGCAACATTAGTTAAAATACAGGCTTCTTAAACTTAGACTTAAATTGTAAGCTTTAGCAAAAATGACCCCTCCCCCATGCTCAAGCGCACGCTTTTGATGATAGGTTTAAACTCGATGGGTGTAATATTAAAAAGTTCGGTATGTCTAAAAAAATAATGTATAATAAATCCACTATGATGACAATTAAATTTATTAACGAGTGGTTGAATTTACCATAAACGCATATGTACATGTACACCGTACATAATGTTTATGATATAGAAACTTAAATTATTTATTACCAACGTTTCTCGAATCGAAACATCTGGAGTAGAAGATTTTGAATATTTCCCCATTAAATCATCGCGTTTCGCTTCGGGAATGGATAGATATTTTATACACAGCGGTCATGCCTGCAGTTTATTGTAGAAAACGTGTACCGTTATTTGTTTAATTATTTTTATTATTAGAATTTGCCGAGACGCACAAAAAATTTAACTAAACGACGGGTCGGTGATAATGTTAAGAAATAATATTAGATGACCTTTTACCGTGACCCACATTTGACATCATTATGGCGACCGTAATGTTATTCTTGATATTATTATAATATTCAATATATTGTCATGGTCAGCGTTGAGTTTTGGGAATAGAATAACAGTCCTGGTCGAGAAATGTTAGGGAGAAAATTTTAACAAAATTGTTATTGTATGTTTGAAAATATACATGAAGATATTGAAATGCAATGTAACTGTTGAATAATACACGATGTGACCCAACATAGTATGAGATGGGGAAGCTATGATTTATATTCGCATACCGTCGAAAAAACAAAATTATTTATTTAAAAACAATACGAGTAGATAAATATAATGACCATACAATAACATATTTTGTTTTTTAAACGCAGAGAAAATGTTGAACGTACACATAATAATAATGAATGCAGTAAAAATACTGCATTTAAATTCATATATTTAAATATAAAAATCAATGAAATTAAACCTTCGTGAATTATTTAATTTAATAACTTAATTTTCAAATCAATAATTGAGAGTAAGCCAATTGGTACCAAAATAACCATGAACTAATAAATTATAGTTTATTTTATGTATTAAATTAATTAACTTTATAATTCCAAGTCATTTAATATTTATCGTTTTGAATATTGTGCATTCACAATTAAAATATCAAACAATTTTTTTTTTTTTTTTTACTTTCAGGTGCAAGTTAAAATTAAAATGTAATGGTTTCGAGTTGAAACTTCTTAAGTTCATGTCAAAATAGTTATAACTATAATGTTTAATCAAATCAACAGGAAATAAATGCATTTTTTTTTTGTTTATATAAATTTGTATTACATGCTCATTTTATAAGTCTGTATGACTAAGATAAATTTTAAAGTTACAATTAAGTTTTGAAAATAGATCAACTGTTTGATGTTATTGAAAATATAAAATTATAAGGTTATTCGGTTCAGAATTATTTATTTATTTTTAAATATTTATATAATATAATTAAATATAAGCGTAGTATTGTGTCTATACATTATTATAATAAAATTATTTAATATTTAGTTATATACTATATTAAATCTTTTTTTTAAGTATGTGCAATGCAAATTGTACATATTTATATTGTAGTTCAGCATATTCTTAAAAATAATACCTAATAATATTTTAGTAAGAAAATGTAATATCAGAGTAAAAAGGTTTAAATAGTTTTAATTTTGTATGAATTAATATGTATTATCCAAGACTTTAATTAGTTATCATTAATATTTTTTAAACATAATTGCTTACATTTATGTTAACTTTATTTCTATCTGTTATTAGATTATACTTAATATCATATTAACACAGTATGTAAGTAAGCTTAAGATGATTTGAATTTATGTTTGTGAAATAGCAATAAATTATAATTGTATCGGTTGGAAGCTAAAATTCCAATGAAGAGAAAATATCTACATTTAGAGTTTTAAAATGAGTAATGACTTATAATTAAATGAGTTATTTTTATAAAGTATATTTTTAACTTTAAATAATAAATTGTGTTATAATAGATTATCTTATCGACAACTAAAAGTAATACATGCATTTTTAAAATGCAGTGTAATGATATATTTTTATAATGTCATTAATTTACACTATTGCACTCAAAAGTACACTGCAATATGCAATTTACAATGATTGTAATAGCAGTTGAATAATAAATAAAGTCTGTATTGGAAAAACACACTAGGCTATTTATTATGGTTACGTGCAGCTTAATCGGTAGTATGGAGGAAAGAGAATACTAATTAAAGATGGAATTGATTGTGTCTTCTCATTGAAAAGACAATTAATAATTTATTTAAAAAATAATGGTTCAACGAGTGTTTGCACTGAAGTGGAATTGTTTAGGTTCGAATATAGAAAACTAATCAGTTAAAATTGCAACAATCAATTTACATTGAAATGAAAGTTGCGCATTTATAAATCTAATGGCGTATGACATACAAATTGGTCATGCTCTCGATAAATATGTAAATATTACGTACTACATTAAATCTCTAGGCTCTAGTGGAGTTGTAACACTTATATTTAGGAACGACATGTTTCAAAAAACTTAATACGCTTGATGATTTATTATGGGCTTTTACAGTGTGCGCACAAGTATAACCATTGAATGACAAATAGTAAGACCAAAATCACGTAAGAACACAACCGTTAACTAGTGGAATCTGAATATTGTGGACTCTATAGCGGAAATGAATATAAAAATACGATATCTCGTAAATGTCATAATTTGATTATTAAAAGCATTCTTTGCAATGTAGAACGATTACTTAATGCCGTACTCCTGTATTTTGGTTATAATCATTTATCATGTATAATCCATTTACAAATGCAAAAAAAAAAAAATGACACTCAGCTTATAATGACGAATTTATTTAATCCACATGTTAGGTAAGAGCCTTAGATCGAAATAAAATCTCTGATCGGTAGGTAATAGGTATTAATGAACTCATTGGCAGCCGCGCTTAGACATAACCCATATTCTCTTCCTATATCATGAAGTACCTACTATACATCGAAGACGAAAAAAGAATGTTATTAAAACAACAAATACATTTACATCAAAATATCCTTTAGTGGTATATTGGGATGGAAAAATATTGCTATAAGTTGTCGGACATGGAAAAGTAGAGAGACTTCCTGTGTTGGTGTCGGAAAAAGGCAAAAAAAACTTCTCGGTGTTCCAAAGTTAGAAGTTGAGACGAGTCGGAATGTAGCGAATGCTATGTATAATCTTTTGTTTGAATGGAATGTCTTAGATTAAGTCAAAGCTCTAGGTTTCGACAGAATATCTGTAAATACAGAAAATTGAAAAAACGCTTGTACTCTCTTGGAACAAAAGTTTGAACACGATATATTATGGTTATCTTACTGTCATCATAGTATGGAAATCATTTTGTCAAAAATATTTTTTTTGTGTTTTGGTCAACTCTCCAGATATTTATACGATTAAAAGTTTTTAAAACAATATGGAGTAGTATTTATTAAGATAAGAATCTATGAATGAATTCAATTGAAGCAACAGAAAAATTCGCTGGAACTACTCTATCAACTCTCTAGTTTTTCTCAACAGAAAATAAATCAACGCGTGATCATTATCTAGAGCTTTTTGAGTTGGTACTAATTATGTTAAATAAACCACAATAAAAAATTCATTGACCAGTTCAAGGCCCAGTCCTAGAATGCGTGGTGAATGATAAAATTGATTTACGTGATAAAAATATTTTTATTTTGCAAGTAATGGGTGTTGTATTTACCTAGCGGGAAGATCCTTCCTTCCTTGGTAATAATGTAAATTTAGGAAAGTTTGTGACTAAAATGAGTTTAAAACTTTTAACTATTTTAGAAATAAAGGACTCTTTTTTAAATTTACCACTTGAAAAATGGACTGAGAACGAAGACTATCAACAAGGAAGAGATCCCATCAAACAATTACGAGTTGTTAACGATACTGCTGAGTATTAAACTTTTTGAGAAATATAATAAGCTATAAACTTATGATAAGGAAGAAAAACAATTTTTGTTACAGGTTGTTGAAGCAAATAGAAAAACAAATCCAACTGAAACTATAAAGAAAATGACCATTGAAGCTGTATTTTCTAGTGAAAGTTCATAACTATTTGTCAATATTTAAATTTCAATTTAATTCATCATATAAAAATGTACTTTGGTCCTTAATTATAATTTAATAAATAAAGAATGAATACATATTTTGGTTTTTTCATGTTAAATAAATAACACGAAATCAAAAAAAATATATATAAATTAATTTAGACAAGTATTTAAAAATCACTGACTCTCAAAGAAAATAGAAAGTAAACATTTTCGGAATGTTTAACTATAGATAAGTCTAAAAGAATAACAGAGTACATCGGATTATAAGTCAACTTTATTTTTTACAATTAATCGAGAACCACTCAAACATGTATATTAATGAGTCTATAACTTTAATGTTTAAATCACCAAAATTTGGTGTAAGATATAACACGAGTGCAATTTATGGTATAATGTAAATCAATTGGTATTTTAGAAAATAAACTCATGATGAAAATATACGTAAGGAAGGAATACGAAAAATAAGCGTAAGAGAAAGTTTTGATTTTAAATTACAAACATTTCGAAAGAAATTCAACTTCACGTTAGTTAGACATTTCAGACAATTAAATATTTATTAGGTTATCATAATGTATCTTTAACTGAAATATATTTGGTAAAAATGAGAAAAACACTATTATAAAGTTTTATTTCTGTTTTTCAAGGGTTTTTTTGTAACTATAATTGTTTATTTATTCATTTATTGATTAGCATTGAAAACAGTATTATTAATATTTACTACCTAAAAAATATCACATAACTTTATCATAACATATTTGTTTCGATCGAATAAATGAAAAACATTTTAAAAATGAAGTACTTATAAGAAAGAACAAACGTTAAAAAATATTAAATCCAACTACCAATAAAAAGTGAAAAAATAAATGTTTAAGTGTTCTTCAAACAAAGTCTATGTTGATTGATAACAAAAAGGGGGGCATTCTAGAGAGGAAAATTATTAACGGAAGAAAAATATTTCATTGAAACAATACTCTCCCTCCGAAAAAAGAGGTATTGTTATAATCATTGATTTCATAACACAATTATTATTTTAAGAAAATTACAATTGTTGACATTTAAAAATAAACCGAAAACATCAAACAATTTCATTCGATCCGCGAACAGCAGACACAAATAACTTTTGGCCGACGCGACGTTCGGATGAAAACGATATGGGAACGGATAGACATTACGTTGCACTGCACTGTTTTTATTTATATTTTTCGAACACGACTCGGTAGTGCGCGTATCATCGAGTCATACATATTATATTATGTAAACGTGTGTTTCATACTTGGGACGCGCGTGTTTTTAAACGATGACGAATCAACCTGGTTGCTTTGCGCTCAAGTAATCAAAACGTCATTTCGAATGATCGAGACGGATTTATGATTGTATATATTTTCGGAACGTCGTCATTACCTCCTGACGGTTAGAAGACAATTTCAATGTGCAGCTGTACCTAAATAAGTCCGGAAGAATCACGTACGCGCGTTTCACTAGATCGGCAGTGGTGAAATATCGTATGAGAACGCTGTCACGGTACCGCGATGGTAACACGGCGAATTGCGGCGGAAACACGTATGTGCGATGTACGCAGTGTGTATCGTGTATGATATGACACTGTTGAAAATGTTATGTCTAGTCATACCATTACGTATCTAATATATTTGATACGTGTACGAATGTACCACTGAAGTTTGGATACAAACATTTAAAAGTAAATGTTCTTACGATTTTTGATGGGTAGTCATGGGGAGGGGGTTTGAACGTATGAGAACCTTCGACTGTATAAGCGCTTGCCCGATTTATGAACAAACGAGTAAAATACTTATAGTTTTAAATTTCAGTCAATCGGGTTGTTAGGCAATGTGGAAAAAACCGTAAAGAAAATAAAAAAAATAACGAGTATGGTTTATAACTAAAATAATAAAAAGAGTTAATAACTTCACGTAAAGATTTTATGCGTCTATTTTTTATTCCATCCTGTATACATGATTTGACTATTACTAGAGTATAAATAAGGCAAAAGGTCCCATTACAAATGCATTAAATATTTTAATGGTGCATGCATATATTAAGTGTATATTAATAATGTTTTTTGACTTTTGAATATTTTGCGAAACATAAATTAAGTACACGGCTTCATATTGTTTTCAAAACCTTTAAAATAATTTCAAAATTAAATTAATTTTGTAACTTCAAATGCCGAGGAAATGCATATTTTATTTATGATAGTTTTAGTTTTATTATAATTTTGGTATTTTAATAATTATAATAGAACACTGTTTTTATTAAATCAAAAACGAAAATTGAATATTTTATGAGTGTTTGGTATTATTCCGAACACGTTTTACCAGATAAGTTCATTTTAAAATAATTCGAAAACGTTCAATTTCTGCTCTCTAGAGATACTAACTTTTAGCCATTAGTTGCCACCATCGATAATAATACGGATGGACGACTGTAAACTTTGCAATACCTGTGTCATATGTATAGTAATATAATACATATAGTAATTATACGTATATAGTAATACATTGTATACGTATTTGCTATTTTATTTATTACTGTAATTATTTTACTCTGAATCTTACATGGTATAATTTATATTTTTAAAAAACTAGGATGAAGGCTTTTATAAAAAAAAAATTATCATGTGTTAATATTAAATGATTAAACGTATCGCGATTTCCTCATTTCAGAAAAAAAAAAAAAAATGATAGTACGTTGACGTATCAATTATAATATACAGCACAAAGTAAATTTGTTTAAATCATGTGGCTTTTTGTGACTTATATATTTTTGCTCTTTTGCCACCGATTCGTGCCCGAACGGTAGACATTTTCACTAAAACAAATCTATTACAGGTTACAATAACTTTTGTCGGTCAGGTCGTCTAGTGCTGCTGCTACTATATATACTTACGTTCGCCCGTGACCGTAGCGTTGACGTCAAAAAGGTATACATACACACACATATACATAAAGACCGGATTTCCGTCCTGATATTATGACGTTCAACCGAGCGATCGTTAATCATGCTGATTAATAAATTGGCGCCTCCCGTAATTGACAGGTTACGGACGGGTTATAGCAAGGGTTCTTTTCTAGCGAAGGTGGGCGAAATATTATGCTCGTTAAATAAATACTTTTTTTACGTCGTCGTAAATGTCCCCAGCGGTTGTCGCAACGGTCGACCATCGGGTATTTTTCAGTTTGTAAAATAATAGGTATCTAATAATAGAAATATATATATATATATATATATATATATACGCTTTATACAGCCAATGCGCATACACACCACCTATCTTACTCGAAAAAAATAAACGAGGGGGGATGGGGAAACATTGTTAGGTGCTGAAATTTTGTATCATGTACTGATATATATATATGTTTTCTATAACTTAACTGAGAATAATTCGACATCGTAGAATCGTTAATATCGCGATTGGGTTATATTTCGTAAAATAATGAGAAAAAAAAGACAAATTCGTGAATAATTCATCGTGATCACGTTTGAAATTTTTAGTAAATTTTCCGTACTTAGTAGCATTAAAGTAGGTATACGAGTATAGAAATATTATATGCAATTTGTTGATTAGGAAGAAATCGTAGAAGTGTAGTAAATTAATTTATACTTATTCATAAAATATAATGATCATGTACCTTTTTTGTATTATTATACGATCTAATATTTCATTGGTTTAATTTGTTCTTAAATAGTCCCTTTGAGGTTTTAAGCTTTTGACTTAAACATTTTTGACTTTCTAAGAAAGTTTAAGGTATACATCATAACTTTCAAATGATTTAAATAATATTAGTTTAAGATAGAACATAAAAGTGAAAACTGAGATCCATAACTACGAGTAGTTCATTCAAATAAAATACTTTTCAAACGTGTTCATAATCATGTGTTCACGTGTTTTGAAGCTTTATAAATCAAAAATCCATCGCTACATTAATCCTTACAGTTCGCTATTGTGATCATACAGATTGTCTCATTTGTTTCTAATACACATGTTTTATGCTATTGACTATACCTTATTGTTATCTTTGATACATGCACATGGCAATAATTTTTTCTTTTGATCAACTGGAAATCATCGATAAGGTATACATAAATTGGCATAAATATGTTCAGTCAATGTTATTAACTCCATGTATTTTTTCCTCTTTTCTACTTGAACTCATTTCTTTCGTTGCGGTTTCTGTGTGATATACTGTTACTTTTTATTCAATGTTTATCTTTTCATATTTTGATTTTTTTTATTATGTGAATAATTGGTTTCTTCGTTTTATTTATTTTTCATTGATCTCTGGGCTTTTTTTTTTTTTTTTAATAGCGTCTTTATCATTCATTTCCAATATTTTATTTCCTTATTTTAAATCAGTTAAACATTTTTAACTGTGTTGTTATTTACTATATAGGTTATTATTTATCTAGTTATTGTTTATTAATAATTATTATTTCTTGAAAATATTTGTTTGGCATATAATATTTCATTGGTTGTTGTTAATTTTGTTACTAGTTAGTTTATAATCCATTATCTATCGTATTTTTAATTTGTACTAATTATATTGTTTGACACTTTACAATACTTTACAACAATTTTATCCAGCATATTTCTGATATTTTTCAACTGATCTTATTGGTATAATGTTTTTAATTTTCATACTTGTAAAATAAATTGTTTTTAAATCTAATTTTTCACGATTATAGAAATTATTTTTGTTGTTTCTTAAATATGTTTTAAAAATATTATTTTTGAGATAATTATTATCTTCATCTTAATTTATAAAATTTACCAAGTTTCCTTCATTATGATCATTTTTAGTTACTTTAATGTCTTTATTATTGGTGTTCAATGCATAACCATTATTTTTTAAGGTTTATCTTAGAATATATTTTATCTTCTTTATTGTGCAATTAATCTACTATCCTTTTTGTTTTTATGGTCACGGTGTAAAGAAATTCTATTTACCGTATATAGTGGTGTTAATCAGTAGTTACGTCAAAATATACCTATACAGTATATGTTTAATTCCTGAAATCTTCTGAATTTAATTTTCAACGTGATATTTTATTTTTTTTACATTGATATCTAGGAATAGTAAATGTAGATTTTGTTCTCTATTGTCATATGTATTTTTTAATGCATTTTATTTATTTGTTGTAAGATTGTTTCTAGTTTCTGTTTCCTAGATAGCCAATGTTCAAATAATGCATTGAGAACCTATCTGGACTGTATTGTCACTTTGGTGTTGTTAGTTTCAACGAATTTTGGATTAATTCAATCTAAAATTTACTAATTTATCCCAAAAAAGTATTTCTAATCTAAATATTAAAACAAAAGTCATATAAAATATACGATCTTATAATTTTTTCAGTATCAATTTTAAAATAATTTTTGAAATGCTGGGATTTTTTGAGTTTTGATTAAATTTATTTATTTATTTTTTATTACTTATGGAATATGTAAATGATTTTTAAATGTTGCGATTCTGTGTATTCAAGAACCTTACTGTCTATTAAATATTGTTCAAAATATAACTATAGACAGCAATAAATTCTGGTTAAAATGTGCCATGTTTATACGTATATTTTATTGAACGGATAAAATTAAAAAATAAAAAAGTCTTGGGCGAATTAATATCATCGAAATCTTTGTAAAAGTGAATAAAAATAAAGAAATTATTCCATTATACATATGTAAATTTAAACATCCTTGTCCTATAATATTTCTTAGTATAAAGTAACAATGTGTACAATACAAATACAATACCAAAAAAAAAATAAATACATTGTATTATATTTAATGGTTTACAATTGAAATGGATTAATAATCGACATAATATTGTGTTCAAATTTTGTGTTCGACATTGGTTTAGTTGATATATGATACCCTTAAAAATAAAATTAAAATATTGATCAATGGTATAATTTTGTTCAAAAACCATAAAAGAGTATAATATAGTGTTTTAAATAAATTTAATGTGACTTTTATCGCATTCCATAAACGGTTTTAAACAAAGTCCAACCTAAATATGATGTTGTTGAAGTGTAAATGCAGAACTATTTTATACTCGTGTAATCGATTATTATACTATATTAAAAATATTCTTAATGTAAAAAATACTTTACTTAGGATGACTGAGGTACATCTTAAACCGAATCGATATTAAACGTATGTTGGCTTTTCATAAATAAGATTTATTGCAGTGCATAAAAATTTTGTTGATGTATTATGTTTAACCTAGTTACTGTGTTTACTTTATTACAATTATTTTAATAAAATCAGTATTATATTTTAAATAAAAAAGTATTAGTTTTGATGTTAAGATCAAGTTTCAACCAATCTTGTCGAATCGATTTATTGGTTTATAGCTCATTTGGGAATAATATAAAGAATAATGTTTACTGTTATAAAAATTATTATTATTCTTTTTAGATGATACGCTCGTGTGCTATGTGAGTCATTTGTCTACCTAGTAAACAAACGTATTTTATGGAATTCTCATACAGAGAAAGAGATCGAAATACAGGAATCATTTACATTGAATTTACTATTAGTATTATTATTATTATTATATAACTATATAAAATATGTAGATTAAAATTATATTGTATTCATAGTATATATTTTATAAATAAAATAAAATCTATATCTACAGGTATTTAATGGAAATCTTATAAATAGACTGAAAGATGTATTTTTTTAAAAAAATCTAAAACAAAAGCATGAACTTTTAGCATAAATGAAATCATTTGTGATAGAGTATTGATCATAATCATGAAAAGCCGTAACATACAAATTCTTTTGAAACGGTTTGCACTTGGATATATACATGTCAATATCATCTCAATACTTAATGATTAATTTTTGATGAATTATAGTTTTGAAAATTCATGATGAATTATCGTCCGTGTTTTTATTTTCATTTTTAATACACAAAATGAATTTCATCAAAACAGTTATTATAAAGAATGAATATTTTTGACTGAATACTAATATAAAGTAATTACTTTTAAATAGTTAACACGAGTTGGGAAATTAAAAATCATCAATCACAAAATATCATAATAGAATTGAACGTTTTTTTTTTGTAGAATAGCTGTATGTAAGTGTTGATATAAGTATTAATATAAGTGTACAAGAATACGAATTGAATTTATCTGAAATCTCGAAAAATAAAAGTACGTATATTCAAACAGTTTATTAAAAATACTAGCATGATAAATGTGCTCCTGGTGCGTGATTATAAAAGTAATGTATTATTGACATTTAAAAATCCGAACGTAAATACTTTCAGTTTCTCCGTATTATTGTGATATATAACAAACAACTTAAGTAAACATTTTAATGTTAGGTATATATTATTCTTTACGAAAAAAAAAACATGCATTTGAAATCAACAAGTAACATATTATGTTTGTTTACTAAAATAATGCGCTATTATTGATGAAAACAAGTGCCTTAAAAGTGACGAATTGTTACTGTACCCATAGGTTATTAGCCCACACATATAGTCCGTATTGTACAACTTGACGTGTAGTGTTATGTGTTCATGTTTATCGATAAAATACGGATTGATGTAAATGGAATACGACAATATTTATTGTTTAGTCTTCGGTCGGCTAACATAATTATTATGAATTAACATTGTAACACGTGATGTGTGTGATTAATGGCAGGAGTGCGTTCGCAGCACGTGTGATACGCGTGTACGGCCAGCTTATAGGGAGAGGAAGGAAAAAATGTAAAAAAAAAAAAAAAAAATTTCAATGCACACGAATGATTCGATACACGATAGTAAATATATGTTTTTACTATATATATTTTTATCTTTGTATGTACATAATGTACTCCCGAACGCGCCTAAAGTAGCAGCTTCGTAATATGTATTTATGGCTGAATCGTGTAATCATTTCGCTCTATCTCGTTTCACTTGGATAGACCTAAACGGCCGGTCGTGTCGCACGCTTATCTCACGGACCGAAAACCCATTACGGGCTCGCGTCATGTTTGCCGACGGCATAATAATCCTCGAAGGGGACGCAGCGCCATCGTTGCTCCGCCGTCACCGGTTCCTCTTTGCCTACTTCTGGCGTGAACCGCCACGACGATGACCGCCACCATCGGTTCGACCAACACTCGTGTATCTATATACGTGCACGTTTGTACGCACATAAACGTAATATCACTGGCCCGCGCGCGAACATAAGTCCTTTATAGGCCGCCGTTACACTCGTCTACTACACCGCAACAACCGAAACTTCGCAACGGCGATCACCACCGTCGGCCGTCACGTTATGTCGCCGGTTGCATCGGTTACCGTCTCCGGGAACGAACGGTGCGTCGCGTGTAGCGCTGCGAGGCTTCGATTTCGACTTCCTGTTCCTGTACGAATACCGTGTACGCACGCAACGACGACCCGTACGACGGGAATGTCGGAAAATTCGATTTGCCGTTCGGCTCCGGAGCGTCGGGCCGGAAGAAAATCCCGTTGCACGCGCGTTTACGGTCTGCCGCATGTTTTTCTTTGTTTCTGTAGCCGTCCTAAGTGTATCGAAAGACAGAAATGCGAACCATTTACAGTTACATATACGTTACTTCAACGCAAAACAATGATCGCGATGTTCCACGTTTCATCGAAACCGCTTGGTAACATTGATGGGATAAATAATTGCACAGTGGGTTCTGTTCCGTTTGCTTTACGCGATGCTTTCGGGTTTTCGTTCCTGTTACGCACATACATGCGAGCGTGCACCGAAAGCCTCAAGGTGCGTTTGCTTTGTGGCGCGAACCCGAACGAATACGAACATTTACTTCCGATCGAGCTCGAATGTCGTCTCGTCAACCATTCGGTCCAATCGTTAACATTGTGTGTTCGGCGATCGTTAGTTTTCGCTCCCAACCCTGGTCTCCGAAGACAAATTCGAAAATTGTTAAGTGTCGATCAGACTGTTGAGTGAACATACTGTATTATTGCTCAGATTTATTAATTTGGTTTTATAATATTTCTATTTAATTTAAAATGTTATCAAGTGATGATGATGATTTACTTTAAACTTGTTCATGCGCTTTAACAATCAAATCTGAAAGAAAATTAAAAAAAATGTCGCTTGTGGATGATATCGTTGTACCGAAACAGAGGTTTATATAGTATGCTTCAAAAAAATACAGAAAAATAAGATGGTAAACATTTTGGAAATTGTTGCAGGATGCCTTTTGAAACATTACAATAATTATTTGCTCTCGTTGAACCGAAAATGAGAAGATAGGATATAACATTTAGACTTGTTATACCGGCTTATGGAAGAATTGCATTGACTCTTAGATTTTAAGTAATAGTAGATTCCTATGTATGTTTATCAATAATGTCAAAATTTCAATGCCGTGCATTTCGTCCATTAAACCAGAAGTTTGAAAGTTTAAAAAGCAATTATTGAAGAACCACAAGAATACGTTAAGGTAGATATGATTTAAATATAATACAATAATATACTTAAGATCTTAACCACCCTATGTAGGTAATAAATGAAGGAATGCATTTATAATTTTCGATGATAATTATTATCATTTATAAACAAAAAAAAAATCATTCGTTAAAATGTTGAAATAATACTAAATAATTATTGTATTGAAAAAAAAATATGAGCAAGGTTCAACTTTTGCATGTATTGTCCATGTTGTGTAGTGGCTATTGACAACAAGTATGTATAATTACACGCTCCGATAGTAAATGGAAATAATTGTTGACAAATTAATTTACGTCCGGTGGTAACATATCAGTCTGGATTTGTTTAAAGATCACTTTTAATTTTTTTCTTTCCTTCCATTTATGAAAATATTATTCGAAATTTCAACAACGTTACATCTAATGCTAAAGATCAATGTCGAGCTTGAACTCGGAAAATGCTCATTAATTGTTCGCGCCGCGGGCTATTGCTCATAGCATTATAGTAACACCCGGCCCGGCTGTGTTCGGGTCTACGAGCATACTCCCCCTCGCTTCCCGATTAAGTAAGTGCCGTAGAAACCGTAATGAGAATGGTTCGTTGCACCACGGGCGACCCACGGTCTCATATGTTTTTAATTGGATAATGATATAATCCATACACTTAAATTGATGTATACACAGTACACCTGGTAATTGTTCGAAACAAAATCGTATTTTTTTCTATTTCCTCCAATAAAATTTTGTTAAAATACTAGTTTATCCTAACCTTAAGTATATTGATAGTTTGATGAATTCCTCATTTTCATTCCAAATAATTATTACAGAGAAATATGAAAACCATTCGATAAAAGAAAATTAGAAAACTTTAAGGGCAATTATTTTTCCAGTCGGTCAAGATAGACATATGATACGGATACACATAGACCACTTACTGTTGAAATTCTCACCAGAGCCTACAACTCGATTGGCCATGGCAGCGATTGAGTTCTCACCAAAAATAAAAACCACACGCGCACCGTAAACCATCGACGAGACCGCACCGCTGACGTTTGTATAGTAACTATTATTACTGCAATATCGAAATTGTTGTTCGAGTTATGCGAGAGATTTACATGTAATAGTCTATCTATCTCGTAATAGTTCGTATTATAAATATATACATATATACACATGTAATGCCATGGTGGCACCCGGGGAGAAGGGGGATGAACACAATTACGTGAATGACCGTTTTTGAAGAATTTTAATTTCGACTAAAATCCCGAGGGGTTGAATAAATGTTGGACTTTTCTAGTGTACACTCAAACTAGTTGGCTTTTAAAATAAGCTAGTTTGAAAACCATGTTATAATAAGTATATCCCGAGGTCACTTAACGCACATGTGTTTTTATTATACATAGATACATTGAATACATATATAACAACTTACATATACATTCATCGCTGTAGATTGTAATCGCGATGAAATGGAATCTTCTGTTAGTACATAATAATACTTTTTTTCCAGTTGTATATCTAAAATCTTTTTATTTAATTTCACTTGCTCCAAGTATAGGCCACTAGTTCCACAACATTGATATCTTTTCAAATTAATTTAAACCCATAAAAATTCAATATAAATAATACACGAGTTCATACTTTTTTGTACTACAGATAAATGTATAAATTCCACCATTGATTAAGTCAAAAGTATTGTATGTATTGTTTTACAAATATTAAGTTAATGTTACTCTGATATTAAATTTAAAATAAATTTACTTATTTGTCTTTAATACAACTTAATTGAGCACATTTTTGTTAAAGTGTATTTGGTTTAATCTAATCCAAGTGAATAAATGCATTTGCTTTTTAGTACATTATATAGGTAGTATACATATATTTTATACAGTGCATTTTGTACTAAACAAAAGGAATGCATATTCACAAATTTACGTAGATCCATTCAATAAATTATATTTAAATGTTTCGAAAATAAATCATATTGAGAATTGTGGTGACTTATATCTTAGTTTTATGTACAATTCTCATACGTTTGATTTGTAAGTTTTAAAATAAAAATTTAAAGTAAATACGACAAAATTGTTTTTGATTGTAGACTACATTATATTTTGAAAAATATAAATTATTAGAATAAACAATTAAAAAAACATATCTATTATAATTTTGAATTTATTTATTAATTACTGGAAAATCTAAATAGTATAACTGAATAGTAAATTATAGTGCCTTAATAATATTAAACCGTTCAAGTAAATATAAAAGTTTAACAGTTAAAATTAATTTTCGAGTGCTTTGATGAAATTTAGATTTTTATTTATAAAATGTATATACTCGTAGTACTTATATTAACATGTATTTTTTGGTCATGCTCAACCTTTACAAGTGTAGTAGGTGTGCTTGTTATTTCTTGTATTTGGCCAATAAAATAATAATTTTAATAAACAAATAAATTTAAAAGTCAATATTGTGTGTATCTGAATTTATATTATAATATGAAATTACCATACTTCAAAATTAACGTCTTATACATATTTTTATATAGTTCATATAGAATTTATTTCAAAAAACCATAGTTTCTTCTGAATTATTGTTTTTGAGAGAAGTGGAAAATGGTTAGGCTTGTATATATTTTATATATTTGTTAAATATAAGTAAGACTTCGAAAAAAAAAATAGTTAATGCCATTAGTCAAGGTAAATTTAATCTAAAATTAAGTACAAGATCTATGATTTTTATTTTATGTAACTGGAGAGATTAATTGTTTTCAAGAATAAAAAAAAAACTTTTAAAGTAATTTGAAGTCTCATCAAAACACATTATATTTAAAATTGAAAACTTTTATTTCTTCATTTAATCATTAAAGTGTAATACTTTTATTTTCATTACTGCAATTTAACTTCGTATTATATGTATCTCAAACTAACTGAAAATATAACAATTAAGTTTTTTTAAATAAACGGATGTTCACGATTCACTCGGTTCGTGGCGGGGTCCTACTGCAGCGCATTCATCAAAAGCAGATTTATTACATTTCGATTAGTTTAATTAATGTCACGTTAGGATTTTGAGTAAATACCGATAGTTAGGTGGTATAATCACAAAAACATTAATGATTGTTTACGATATTTAATGTAAAGTAAAATGATAGAATACTAAGTTGCATTTTTAAATAAATAACTCTGCATATTCGAACGACTAAAGTATGCAATAATGATTAAGTAAATTTCCGATTAAATAATGTACCCATTATGTTGGCCTTTAAATGATAAACGTGTGTTAAACTTTAGTCGTAATTATATACACTTAAGTGTATGAAGTTTTTAGAGAACGAAAATCGTTTACGTGACGTCTTTGCAATTATACATTGTGATGTTTAAGAGCTTTGGTGTGACATAATCAAATAACCGTGTATTGTAATTATACTTTAAATTAGTAAATGTTTTTTTTTAGATGTAAAGTACGTCCGGTAAGAAAAAAAAAATAATACATTGTTTTTATCGAATTTCATTATTTATCCTGTGCATATATGAATTTACTGCGTTCCTACGACTTTTGTCAGTTCTTTAACTATCTTATTTTTGATATCCTAAACTATCTCGGAAGTTCATGATACGTATGTATGTAAATGCGGTTTCTCGTAGAGGTTTAGCTGCTTTAAAGTTTATGGTAAAACTTATTGAACATAAATATCACGCGACTGAAGAAAAATAGTTCCGTGCGTTACGGATGACCGACAAGAGGATCGAAACGGTGTAAACATTAAACTCGTAGATTATCGAGTGTTTTTATTAGTGAGTTATGACCGAAGATAGTTTAACTATACACATCTATATTCTACGAAAAACTAGTACAGAAATAAGTGTTTCGGATTACATTCTCGATTAGTTCTACAAGAAAAAAAAAGTAAATATTAATTTTTCCTTCTCTTAACCGCACTTATGAACAATCTCGATTAGTTCTACAAGAAAAAAAAAGTAAATATTAATTTTTCCTTCTCTTAACCGCACTTATGAACAATAACAATGCCGTGTACAAATTTTTAGATGCATTAAAAGAAAATTAAGAGTAACTATAGTGAAGGATAAATGAGCTCATTTTCAATAAAAATAAAACAGCAAATTTTTTTTTTTTGACGAACAGACCGAAAAAAATGAAAATATACTTACAAAATATATGAATGTATGATATATATATAAATATATATATATTAAATATAAATATAAAATACTAAATCCATTGCATCAATCATAATAATTGCAATTTTTTAATTTTTTACATCATATAATACTCGGTAAGTGCGTCTGTAATGAAATAACGGTAACGATAAGGTATAACTTATTATTAGATTTTTTTGTAAGCTTGTCTGCTAAGAATTTAAATACAGTTAATTTGTTTATTAGTTAACTAAATTTTTTATTTGTAATCATGGTCACAATGGCGGAATCCAATATAATGTAAACCGCAAATATAATTTTATTATAATAGCTCTAATTTTTTAAACAATAGTATCAAATCATTATGTTATTACTTACTAATATGAACTGCATGTAGTTTCAAGATTATAACTTCAAATAGAATGTGAATCCAGCATCTAGCTAATTATTTTCCAATTACAAACAAACGTTATTACGTCATAAAATTTATAATATACAATTTAACAAAAAAAACTTACACGTGATCTGTCACAAATATGTCTAAACAATGATTATCAAATAATTTTCCAATTTTTCATCAGTTTGAGTAATTTTTTTCAGTATGATTATTATAATATTATACAGTGATAATATTTTTTAATGTTTACCAATATATATTTTGCTTGTATTACATTCGATATTCCTATTATTTTCGTCTACACAACTATGGAATAATATTTCTGTGTTCATTATTTTTCGATTAATTTTTTATTTTACGTAGAAATTTTTTTTAAAAAGAAATATTTTTGTAACGTTATGTCTTTAATTTTGTTGTTTCATCTATGTAATTGATGTGTTTTTAAGAATAGAATTTAAGAATTAATTATTTCGATTGACCCTCGGATTTGTGGAAGACCTATAATTTACCAAAAAGACTGACTATATTACCAATTCTGTTATAATTTCAGTAATAAATTGTTGACCATTATCTGACTGCAGAATAAGTGGCGTGCCAAAATTTAGAATTATATTCAGTAACGTTGATGATACCTCTCATGTATTTTTTTTTTATTATTGTAAACGGCTTAAAAATGTTAAATTTAGTCAAGTATATTTCTGATACTCAAAAAAATATTCCTAATTTTCATCTGATAAACTATACCTAATATACTAAATTGACTTGCTTTTCTTATATAATTTTTTTCACCGTGTTAATAACACGTTATATAATACGTCTCGTGTCTTACTACAATTTTGGGACCAATTTATTTTCACGTTTTTATTTTTATTTTCACGATTAAGTGTTCATAACTAATTTTTTAAATAATATTATATTCAACTTGGTTTGATCATCAACAAATTTAAAAACTAATCTTTAATGATTTTTCAAATTATTCTGTATCTTATATAAATTACATATGTTAAAATTGAAAAAAGTAATTATTAATAAGTATTGTTAAAATAAAAAAAAAAATGTATTCATTCTGTTAACTGTTAAATAAGATTATTATAGTATATTTAACGGTTGCGGTGCAAGAATAAAAATAAATGGCTGAATAAGACTTCTTGGCAATAAAAAACCATTTTGCTGTTGCCTTGTTTCATACAAACAATAAATTAAAATATATAAATATATATTTATATATCACCTAAAATATAAAAACAAGAATTTAGGTCATGAAATAGGTAATATATCAATTCATTTGATTTGCATTTAGATAAAGTATTGCGTTTATTGAAAAACAAAAATGTATTTAACAAGGAAAATATTTAAATATAGAACAACCATTGTAAATATTTTCTGTGTTTTAACAATGTGCTTATAGTTTGAATATGAAAATCAACTATTTTTATCAATTTATTTTTTATTAGAATTATCATGAAATGTTTTTAAATCAATAGCTTAAAATAAACATTTATACTAGTTATTATTAATTTATTGGTAAACCAAATTGTATGTACCTTTCACAAACCATTAAAAAACTATTTACGATTTTTAATAACTAATGTTAAGGTCAATTATTAAACAAAACAATCGCTTGTCCAACTGACATTTAAATTTAAATGTATACGATGAAAAAAACTGGGTTCTCTTAATCTCTGTTACCGACATTGGATATTCGCTTTTGTTTTCCAATTTAATGAATGCGGTGTTTATGGTCCTACGTCAGTTGAACATTTAGAATTCTCACAGGGATAAACCTCATAAATTTGTATATATCGATATTGAAGATCAATGAGTTACGATTTAAGCCTATTCAAAAACCCGAATAATCCTCAAAATGATTTGGGAAGGTTGTCAGTTCTTTATATTTATTATGTATATTAGAGTATGAAATGTCAAACATTACTCTGCAGGTGAATTTGTTCATTTTTTTTAGTAAAAGCTTATAGCTATTATTATTATTATTATAGTTTGAAAATCGAAAGTACAATAGTATTTTATTCGAGGAAAATGAACAAAAATATGGATCCGACACCTTTGCTATCGTATCCGAAAATCCACCGAAACTCTAATCGGATACAAATATTTGTAATATATAGATTTTTTTCTATAAACAAAGTTTTGAATAACATTAAACTAATACGTATATGAATGTTAAAAAATAATTTCACCAAGTCGATTTTTTTTGGATTTTTTGCGGTCATGTCGTATCCTAAAAATACACGCCGTACTAAATAAAATTGTGTCTTAACACATTGTTTAGTTTACTGATTTATTATATCATGATGATTGCCACTGGTCGATTTTCATATAAGAGCAATATCAGTTACATACAAACTTTGTATATAAAATAGATAAATTCATCGTTCATTTATTTGTTAGGTAAATAAAAGTTTTTTCTTATACCTATAGTTACGACTATCTCTTAGTATTTTGATTTTGTTTCTATTCATATGTTGCAATTTACAACTTAATGGTTATATTTAAACATTCCCAGTATAGTTATGGATTAATCAGATTTCATTAATATACCGCATTTATACATAAATGGGTTGCGTTCATTCGAATATAAATTCAAAGAAATAATAGCAGTTTGGTTTTATTTTAGTCAGCGTAGTCAGTAGCATTTAATAATATATTTCTTTGTGTTCGAATTTTTTTCACAACAGTTTTTAGTTTAAATAAATATGTTTTTTTTTTTTTTTAATTTTCTCCATTATGCTATTGAATAGTATTAATTGTTTTAACATTAAAATTAAATACGCGATAGATAATATTTATATGCATATGTCTGTATTTAGTTATAAATATAAAATTTATCTATCGTTCAACATTAGTGGTTAGAAAAGTAAAAGATAATATTAAAAGAATCGAGTTTTTCGTTAAAATTTATCAACTTCATTAAACAAATAATAATCATAAGAATTCAATTTAAGACAAAAATGGGAAACTTAATAGGAATTATTTATCAAATTATCTTATGTATTCAGTAAAAGAGGAAAATATTTATCATGATGTACTTATTTTTTTTGTATCATTGTGCATGATTTTGACCCAAAGGATTGCTCTGATCATTACAAAATCAGAATTAAAATATAGGACATTAGTTCTAGTTTGTATTTTATGGGAAACAGATTATTTAAATTTTTCAATAAAAAAGTCAACATTTATGATTTACCGGTTTTCGACTAATCGAATTGTTATTTCCATCAATACACAAAAAAATTGAAACCGTAGGGACTTAAAATTTCACTGATTCGTTTGCTATAGAAGGTGAAATTATCAAAGTAATTTTTAAGTAATTATAGACAATTTAGATTTTCATATTTTCTCAACTATTTTTTAAAATACCGGTAAAATAATTTTCATATGACAAAATTTTTTTTTAAAAAAAACATAAAGTTCCATGATTGTTTGACTTTGGCACAGTGATAAAAATCACAAAAATTCGCTACTTTTTTTGTAGTAAAAAAATGCATATAACTTTCAATTTTATACTTAAGGCATGGAAATTCGGTACAAGATTTTTCATGAAATTTTTTTAAAAAAAAAAAAAAAAACAATAATCAGAAAATCACAAAAACGATTTTTAAACGTTATAAAATATAATGTTTTCGAAATCGGTTCCATTTCAATAACCATTCCAAGGAATTCACAGTTATTGATAAAAGTTAAAGATATTTCATATTTTTTAAATATATATTTATATATTTAAAAGAAATTTACAATTTGCATTAAAAAAATAAAAAATATTAAAATATCACGAACAAATTTGGTACAAGTATATTGATGAAGATTTTACTGCTTATAAGCACTGAACATTTTTTGATTTTTCCAGTTAATTACCTTTATATTTGCGAATATCAAAACATTAAAAATTCAACCAACCTAGAAATTTGGATCATCTACTATATAAATCATCTTTAAAAATATAAACTGGTCCACCAGACATCTTTCATTCAGAGTCATTTTTTAGAGATCATACATCATTGTAAATTACCCAACCGTGAAGTCTCATTCAACTTAGGAATTTCGCTTTTTTTAATTTTAATTTATGTTAAGTATTACGGGTTTTTTCCATTTTGTGGATTTCATAATTTGAAATTGGCACAGTGGAATGGTTACACGCGTGTTCATTTGAGATAATTATTATATATTATATTATTATATTCGGATAATTCTTCGTATTTCCCGTTTAAAAATGCCCATATTACATGCTCAACAACAAAAAGGTGGTTATAATTTACATGTTATCATAAACAAAAATTAAATGAATTAAACATCTTTACTTTTTTCAAGCGTAATTATTCGGTTGAAACGTGACGTATATAATACCACTAATCATAGTGCTTTTATTATTTTTAGTTCCTAACCAGTGCAAATAACATGTGAATTACTATGTTTTATTTTATTTTTGAAAAATAATTCACCGTAGAAAAATGTACAATAAATATCTTATGATATGTGCCTTTAGGTATATACTAAAAACAATACATATATTTACATACTAATGTTTAAATTAAAAATAAAATACTAACACGAAAGTGGCATTAAATATATACTATAAAACCTTAAGTTTAATTAAATTAAATTCTTAGGTTGATAATTAATTTTACCCAGAATCAATAATTAAACCAGAAATATATTACGTTTAAATTTAAAACAATAAAACTCAACCATTCTGTGACTAATTGAAAATACCTAGATAAGTACTTAACATTTGCATTATTATCCAGTTTTTTTCCATTTAATTTATTTATTTATTCATTGAGGGTTGATGTGACGTAGGGGGTCATGAAAAATGATGCTTCACGTCATTGTTAAGACCTGTCAAACCCTGCTTGTACTTGAATATGTAACCATCCGAGTAGATTTGCAGCGTGACAAGACTCCCCTTCTATCGAGTCATGCTATGTTTATGAAAACAGGTACACGTGAAACGTGAAAGTCTTAAAATATAAAGAAATCCTTTTTTTTTTTTTTTTTAGTTTTCAAATAAGTATGGCAGCTTTAATACTATGAAAGTAAATTAATTGTATAGAAAACTAATAAAACTTTGTAAAAATGTAGATTCTTTATTATAAATAATTTCACTAAAATATTGTGTGACAGTAAATTATAAATTCAATAAAAATCATATAACATATTTTCGTTTTGAACGAGTATAATAATAAAATAACTGTTTGGTGTAAATTCGGAACAATAACTTTATTACTCCAGTTATGAAATGTAGTAATTAGCGATGTAAATATTGACCAAGGAACGTTAAACATGCCCTGATGGGTACACAAGTATCGTATTAAATAGAATTACAATTTAATGATCGAAAATCCTAGAATGTCCAATATCTAATATGACCACTATCAGCAAGCATTAATTGGGGAAGGATACATTTTATTTATTAGTAGTCTAGTTGATGATTTTAGTAAGAAAAAAAAAAATATTAATCAAGGTTCTTCATTAGGAAAAGGGTTAAACAAATTAGTATTAACTTTACCGGTTATTAACTATAAAGTTTTATGTCATTGCATAATGTTTATAAGCATCTCGCTATATAAAGAATTTTGAAATTATAATAAATAAAAACTAGGGAAATTAAAATATTTATTATTAATAAATAAAAACGAAAAATAAATTGCTGTCTTGTAGGTCAAAGACAATGTAATTTATAGTAAAATAACTAAAAAACATATCTGTATATTTGGTTTAATTTATTTAACTATTCATAATAATGAAAAAATATAAAAATATAGTGAATTAAATGTAGATATCAATAGTATATTTTTAGACAGATATTACTTTAATAATTTATTTTTCTGTTCATCTGTTTATTTGATATTTTTTATAATAAACATTTATAAGATTTGCAGTATTTAAACGACGCATATCATAATGCTATACTATAGTTATTATTATGTGTTCCAATCTAATGCAATCACAAAAGGACAGTTTATCTTTTATTTAATGGGTTTATTATAAATTAACGCAATCGTGTAAGCTGATATGATTAATTGTATTTTGATATCATTAAAAAAAATATCAAAATACAGCATACTGTAGCAGTTTTAACTAAGAATTATTTAATAAAATAAAAATTCAACGACAATACACTAACGAAAGAGATTATAACTTGAAAATCGTTTTTACTGGATTACAAAACCTTAAAACACTTCAAAGTATAAACGAAATAAAATATTAATTTAAATATGCGACATTACTTTCGTATTTTTCTAATATTTAGATTGTTCAATTGGAATCCACTTGAGCTTACCGGAAATTTAAAAACCAAAGTATTTATTCACTATTTCTATTGATTGTAAAATTGAATACTTCAGCTCTACGTATAAAGTTACTTTGTTCTTCAACAATATTATTGTTAAATAATTTGTATCTATATTGAAAATTTTATAATGATTGCATGGTATAATGTTGTGTAATTTTAATTAGTTACATGGCAATGAATACAATTTGATCTGAAAATTATTAGTGACATTAGAATGTTTATGTAACTATTAATTACAGATTTGGTTAACGATTAACACATGACATAACATTTATCGTGTGATTACAATCGTAGATTTTTAATTATAAAAAAAAAATTGTATTTGATAAGAATAGTTTTAGGTAAATGGTGGATATTTGAAAAAGCATATCATCATTTAAAAATAACCTATTTCGAAGTATAGAACGTTTATTTTATAATATTGCTGTACAAGATGGACTAATAAACGATATTGTACTTAAAACGTCTTATGCACTTAAAAGTTTTGATTAAGACTATAAAATTTATATTATTAATATTATTATATAATCAAATAAAAGTTTACTTAATTTAAAATATATTTTAAGAAAATTATAACGCTTCAAAATCGTACACCATTATGTGCATTACTCCTTATCAGGTGGTAAAATAATGAAATATTTTGTCCAACATATTTAAGATGTTGAACACTACTAAATTATAAATCTAAAATTAAAATTATTAAATTTTTGCCTGACATAATGTAATATTATGTATAAATGACAAATTGAACTTGAGAATAATTAATTATAGCTAAGATTTAAGAGTTATGTTCAAGAGTAAAAATGCACTAAAAAATATAATTACGATTATTTTTATAACGAAAAAATTTAAAAGTTTTAAATATGCTTATTTTTACATGGCCAATAGTGCGAAAAAAAAAAATTAAAAAAAAAATATTGTTTAAAAATTATATCATATTCACATAAATTAAGTGCGTTAATTATTAATACTTTATTTTTTAAACAACTAAAGGCAATAATAGAAATTTCAAAAATCATTATTTTTCAATTTTAATGAAACCAGTGTATATATATATATACCAAATTTTACATTATTCAAAGCTTCAGAAAATAATTATACAATAACGCAATTACATATTTCGAAAATTTTCATTTAACATAACTATCAACTTAAGATTATTACATAAATTTAAAATAATCGAAAAAGCTATTTGCAGGGTGGCTATAATTAAAAAAAAAAAAATATTGATTAAAAAAAATATTAAAAACATTATGAACCCCGTATAAACCCCGTTGTTTCATGTCCTAAATAATGATTTGGAGTCAATTTTTTGTAATTCATAATTACAATTTTAATCTGCCCAAGGCATTCGAGTATTATTGAAATATTTCGTAAAATATATTGATTATTATTATTATTATTAAATACATCGTAATTTATGAAACTTTAAGCTTATAGTGGGATTTATGATTTTATAGATGAAATTGTACATAGATATTTGTAACTGATCCCCGTTACGAATATTAATAAAATGAAATCTATTGTATATCGCTACTGTATACTATGTATTAAATTGACTAATAAGCTGGAAGCCATTTAAAAATTTTGCAATTTATTTTATAGTATGGCCCTAAAATGAACGTTTTGCGTAATACTTTCACGAGCAATTTACACTTTTTAATCGATAAAACAATTATGATCCAATGTGTAGTAGTTATACACATATACTATATCTGCTCATCGTCACCTCTTACATAAATTTCAAACGCATTCGAAGCGCTATTTATAGAACAGTCGACTTTTCGGTAATAATAAATACAATGTATGGTATTAATATACGTACTCTGTAAAACGCAATTTCGTCCAAACACCGGAACTTGTACAAGTCAGTTAAAAAAAAAAAGGCCCGTGCATGAAATCACAAAATTAATCAAAAGTAGTGAAATTAAATGACGACTTTATATCATGTATCATGATTATCGTCATCATCATCTAACCAGGTGGCTTTATTTTATGAAGCAACATTATTAGGTAGTATGTATAATCACGGTATGATTAAGCATTGATTTTATAATAATTTACTGATACGCTATTGTATTGATTTTATAATGCTATGTAGACACCCTGCCGTAATGAAAAGTCTGCGGGTGATTGTGAGAGCAGCCACCAGTCGTCGCTGTTTTTGATTGCTTTCTTCAACACGATAAGGTTTTCAACTATAGAAACAGAAACTACTAACAGTTTTTAATCGTTAAAAACCTGTTTCTATCAAGGTGAATGATTACAAAAGCAAATGATTATTGCGATGTCTGGCAGCTGGTACCACGTATACTTGCAGTCTTAGCAACATGATATGCGCGTCTGTGGATTCTAAGACCAATGGACGGAGGGTCGGATACTGTAGCGGCGGGCATATGAGCACATAAATGAATAATTTTAATTTGCGATTCCCGTCGCGTGTTGTGCGGCGTACCCACAGTTGTCGACAAATTACCATAATAATAATATCAGTAATAATAGTTTCTAGTCACAAACATTTTTTATGCTCTCATCGTTCTCGCCCGACCACCCGTCTACACACGTTCGGTGCATACACGTATCTGTGGAGCACCGTAAAACAGTGAGAGACGTTTCGCACGTTCGTCGGATGAGCGGGCGCGGTAACACGGCGCTCGGCATAGGCAATTGTGGTGCGCAGATGTCACGAGAAACCACGAGCTAGTATAATAATAATAGTAATAATAACGTTATTATCACAATATATGAACACGACGTACCAAAATTACGTTTTGTCAACACGCAATAGTGTTGGTATAGGGAAAGTGGGGTTCAACACCCCTGTATTGCCAAAATCCCGGACAGTTAATACATAAGTAATAATAAAAATAATTATTATCTAACCATATCAATACTCACAAACTCTCATCATATATAATTTTTTTCGACGCTCTTGCCAACAGGTCTACGAGACAATCAAGAAACACTGAAGTTAACACATATGATAGAATCTAAAGTCAGGTTCAAACTCCTCGTCGTACTGTGCAGTGTAAATAAATTGTATGCGATTGGCTGAACCACGTGATCACATTTAGATATACCATATTATGATGCAAATGGAAAATATCACATGTTTTCGTAAATTTGCGATTTTATTAAGTTTTTCGCGAGTGATTATCGATTTTTATAACATTTTTATATTTTATTACGTATATATATGTATATATATAACCGATATTTGATAAGAATTGATAGAACACATTCGTGGTGTGTGTATTATGGTACAATGATAGAAATAATAATAATATCTTGTTTATGTGTCGAAATATGTTTGAGCGGGGGAAAATGTGCTCACGGGAAAATCCGATATCGGTACTTTTCAGGCGGAAAAAACGCTTTGTAATATTTACAATCGTCGTACACGTATAGGCCTTTCTATTGTGTTCATCCATTGTAACAATACGTTATTTGCGCGTGAATATTTCACATTGACAAGAATCGCAACCGTATACGTCGTTTAACGTGGTCGGTGTGTGGTAAGAAAGTACAGGAAACTGCCCTCAAGGAGATGCGCACGGTTAACACCGCGGGGATGTGCTTGTTACCATACACCATGTACACGACGCTTTATCGTATGAACATTTTTTCCTGTTTAATCAATTTTTTTCGCGTTTCCCCTGCACCGAAAAACAATACGGCGACTGTTATAATATTTACTCACGCCCCTGCCGTCGTCGCCGCTGATGTTTCGTTTTTTACGCAGTCCCTGGTGCGTTTTTTCAACTTTTCCAACCCCCGCCCCGTCCCCGATTGCTTCTTGCGTGCGTATAATCCCCATAGCCGACGACTGTCGAACATCACCCTCCCCCAAACAAGTCGTACTGCAGCCGTTACCATTCTGCCCACGTCCGTGTGATTCCGTATTAACGAGGTTATGCAGATAAACCCTCTCCCAAACTTGAATATTATATACATATTCGTAAAAACGCTGCTTGTACAGACAATAATTGTGTACACAGACGCGTGCATACATTCGTAATGCCTATAAACGCAAAGCGACGTGCGTCTCGTACGCGCGAAGGGACCAAATACGGCGCCACGTGTATACCTTTGAAAGAAGCAGGATGACCGGATATCATCATTCCCTTTTTTTCCTTCCATTTTTCTTCTACTCCCCTTTTGACTTTTCACGCCGGAAACGATGCAGTCTTAATAATATAACGTTGTTCTATTTGTATAAATCGTTCCAACAACACCCGTCTTTGTAGTAGTAGTAATAGTAATAATAATAATAATAATAGTTATATTAATAATATTCAGTATAATACAATATGACCTTTTCGTTTTATATTGCTTTTTTGGACGTGAATCATAATAATGATAATATGCGTTCGTATATGTATATATATATATATATATTTTTATGTATATATTGTGTGTGTATGTGTATGTGTATGTGGGTGTGTGTGTGTGTGTGTGTAAAATGCTTTGTGCGTATTCAAAACGATCGTATAAAAATTATTATCATCATCGTATATGCATATTATTTTTCTGCATGATTTCACATTACGCATAAGTGATGAGATATTATAACACCCGATGAACAAATGTATATTTTTTGGTGTATATATAATCAGAACATTTATTCAAACATACATTTTGGGAACCTTCTTTATCATGTGTCCAGAAATGCAGACTATTACTCCCCATCAATTTTTAACTGTTATATTAATTTATCATAATAATGATTTAAAAATAAATAAGTTCCAATACAATATTAATAATTCTCTTAAAAAAGTCGTGGTAGAAAAATATTTTGCGACATCTATCTAACAGATGACAGTGTCATAAAAATCAGTGCCAATATTTTTTTTTATTTTTCGTTTTATTATTTTTAATAGCATTTATTTACTTTTAAATTATTTAATGTAATAAACGAGCGGAAAATTCTATCTGCTGATTGAATATTATACACTCGAAATATTTTAAGATTAATTAACTGGATTAAATATTATTAAATAGTGATTATACTATTTTGTTGATACGAAATAAGCATGCCATTTAAAAAGTACAGCAAAAAATATTATTAATAATTATCATATATATTATGATTAACTTCACATGGTTTTTTTGTATTTCCTTGGAATTCATTATTGTATTTTCATTATATTAGTTTATTTGACGATTTAGGTTGGTTAACACAAAAAAAAGCTAAACATACTTCGTTCGTTAAGTAATACATTTAAATATAAATGCTTGTAAAATAATAAGAATAACAAATATAAATCATTTTTATAGAAAAAAAAAAAAATAGTAAAAATATTATACTATTTTTTATTTGAATTAATTTATTATTATTTAATACTACAAGTAATGCGTTTACAAGTTAAGTTATGGTTATTTTTCTTTATCGCAATAGTCTAAAACTTTAATAAAAATGATGCAAACTTGTAAAGTAAAATAAAAAAACAATTTTTATAATGTAACAGCTAATTTAAAAGATGAATTATAATTATTATTATTATTATTATTATTATTATTTAACTGAAATGCATTAAGTAATGATGGTTACATTTAATACAATTTTAGCGGTTTATTTTCATTTGATAAAAATGTGTTTTAGATATAATTTTTATATTTTATGTGTATTTAGTATTTTTATTAATCCATGTTTCATGGTAGATGATAATATTCATAATTGAAAAGTATATTATAAAAACCTTGGTATTGATCGCATCAAATATATATATCTGGATATTATTAATTATAAATTTTAAATAATGCATTTAAAAACTTATTTTTAATTTTGTTTGAAAAAGTTTAATAAACATATAAAAATAATATAAATATATGTACCAGTTTTAAATTAATAGTTACAGATATGATGTAATATATACGGTAAATGTAATGCAACTTATATAATGAGTAAGATCCTAGGAACAGCATTTATTCATGTTGCCGTTTATAATTTTATATTTTTAGAAAAATTTTAGTTTTTATTTTTATAAATATCTTTTAATATGGTTGCATTATATACAACATATAAATAAAACAAATATTTTTATATGCTCACTATAAATTTAAAATATTATGAAAGACGTTTTTGCAGTAGACTGCAATCATTTTTGGCTGCAAAGTATTAAAGTCTATTTTCATGAGAAATCTTAGACATTTTTCTTAAAGTAGTAAGATAAATAAATAATGAGCTATGTTAAAAAAAATTACCAACTTATTGTCAACATGTGTTACTTGCAGTAAAAAAAAAAAAAAAAAAAAAAAAAATGAAATATTATGAACTATGATTTATGGTTTATTACCGTAGCGTCAGTTCAGCGTAAAATACCGCTAAGTATCAGTGGTTAGAAGTTGAACGATAAGATATATATATATATATATATATATATATATATGAGCAGTTCATGATATTCTCATAAACTTGCCAAAGACGTATGTGCTATACTATATTCGATATTTATTAGCTTAGGGCTTACACAAAAATTTTTGGTTTTCACGTTTAAGCCATTAGAATAAAGAGGTCCATTAATAATCAACGTGAGAACGGTTGGACAACAACCTTCCGGAATTAGAAACGCTCGGGGACAAATTTCCAAATCGCTATTGTATCGCGTTAAGTACATTTGACACTAGCTCTCCTGGTATATCACAACATAAAGTTTGTTCGATTTAGAATTATATCTTCGGGCTATGTTGTAGTAGTCAATGATTAATCATTCTACAATCTGAGAAAATACTTTAGCTGAGTGGTAAACTTTCATGTACAAGATTCAGATTATTCCAAATGACGACTCTATAATTAATTATTTTTTTTTTAAACAAACATAAATATAGAGTTTGTATATGTTATAATTATAAATTTACAAATTTTTAAATAATAAAATTATAATTATAAATAAAATAAAAATTCCTAAATGATTTATACTCGTAAAATTAATGTATAAGTAAATAAATAAATACTTATAGTGGAGTATTATATTAGTATTATATTAAGTATCACTATATCTCTTCTCTATACAAATAAAAGTCAACGTCTGTAAGTTGTGCGTTAATAACTCCAGAACTACTGCACCGATCGTCCTGAAATTTTGCACATTGCTTGCTCACGTGCCTCCGAAGGTTATAGGCATGTTTTAATCAAAGTAATTGATAGCCTACTCCACCACCTTCACCCCCACTACCAATCGCAAAATGTGTTGGTTATCGAACTCCTCCGAAACAACTTGACCGATTTTCATGAAATTTCTGTATATATTTGGTAGGTCTGAGAGTAGGTTTAAGGCTAAATTAAAAAGGGGATTGATCACCCCCGAGAGGTGCTCAAAAAGGAATTTTGAGATTTACGATAGAAATTTTTGTTTATAATTAAAATTTTTGTTTATTTGCTATGGGGGTTATAAGATTTGAGAATAATGTTTATTTATTAGTGGTTGCCATTGGTAGTATATAAAATTAATATAATAATTATTTGGTGTTTTGTTATTTATTAATTGGATCTCATGATTACTTTGCTCCCATGGCTGAGTTGCACTTACTGCAGTGAGTTACACCAAAAAGGAGTTGAACAATCATAATTTTTTTGTGAATTTTTCGGGCCATGAAGTGCACAGGATTAGCTATATTATATATAAATGAATGTTTGTTTGCAGATCTGTAGGAAAAAGATAGGCTAATTTAAAAAGGGTTAAATTTGGTTTTTTTTATTCATCGGATTTTAGTACGTTAAGGTTAGGTCAGGATTATGTATTAATTGATTATATTAATCCACCGTATTATGTCAAACCTGGTATAACTTTGATACTTTATTAGAGTTAAATCATACACTTACGCACAAACAGCACTATGTCAGCGATCTAATGCAGGTAGATAACCTACCTGATTATATACTGCTGCAAATCAGAATTTTTATTCTGGGCAACAGAAAACTTAAGATAAATCTAGAACATCATCCATCGAATATTAAATAACGAATTAAACAATGTTTGAGTCATATAAAGTTGGTATATTTAACGAGCAACGAAGTGCACGGGATCAGCTAGTATATATATATATTATTGACTTTGCATATACCTGGGTTGTGAATTACAAATATAATAATACTCCCGGCTAAGCATTTATTTATTTATTTCTATACACAAACTATTAATTTATATATTAAATTTTAAAAATTACGATTTACTGTTGACGAGTTTATATTGTTTTATAAGTCAAATAAATTAATAATTTTGAAAAGTATTAATATGTTTAATTTTATTAGCATAACTAAATTTTAGACTCTAAATTACTCAATAAAAATTATGTACACAATTTCTTAAGAGAAAGATAGTTTTTCAAAATAAAATTTAAATTACTTATCTATTTTGATTTCATTTTTATTAGAGCGTAATCTTGATATTTAATAATTATGAGCGAACATTTTTTGTTAACTAACGTATTATTACTGGTCTACCATTTTTGTCTCGTTGTGATCCCAGTATTATTCTCTAAAGTATATACAAATTAAAGGTTTAATAATTCGACGACGATTGTATAATGTATAATTCGCAAACGTTTAAGGTATCATGTTGAATCCAGAAATAAAACCGGATATAACTTTATCAAGTGCATAAAGTAAGTTTGTACGTTTGAGCAGTTATGGTAAGACCTATCTGCGACGTGTTTATCTCTGAATGGTTAATCAACTATTAATTATAATCAAGTAGAACTTTCGTATTTCCAATCATAAAAACAATAAATAGAAAAACGGTTTACATTTAAATAAATAAATATTTTCAATTTTTAAAATTTCGATGTAATAAAACGAAATTGAATCTGTTTTTCGAAATTATCCATATTAGTACGATTAAAAAGTTTCATACAATGATTCTGAAAATGTTTAATTTATAACATTCTATCTAATCGCACCATCCACATGACATATATTTTCGCGTATTCTACAGTAGACTTATGTAAATATCTTATCACATAAATAACATTATTAATTCTATAGAACGTATATGAATACGTACTTACATGTGAATAAATTATTGTTTAGTAGATATTTTTATTTCATTTTAGAAAACATGCATTAATAATATAAACAATGGTACACTACAATTTTTAACTAGAATACGTACCGTTAAAATGTTGGGTAGTTAAAATTTTATGATAAAAGTTACAAACAAATACGCATCTTTATAGAGGCTGTTTTTTTATTACGGATAGATAATATTACGAACTGTGCTTTTCTGCGTTTTATTACGTTGCCAGAGGTGAGTGATCTAGACGAATCCATAAAGATGTATAGCGACCCATTTAAAAAACTTTGAACATTCTGTAATATTTCCCTCTAGGCTTTTCACAAAATTAACATAAACTTTACAATTACATGTATACTGGATACAGCACAAACAGTTTGAATATTTTAAATTTAATGTGAAAATTATTGAAGTATAAAAATAATGTGAATCGTTGTATTGTGAAATACAATATAGTAAAGTTCATTTGTAAAACAACTTATTAAATACATTTTTATTTTTTTTGTTTTTAATTTAATTCATACAATTTTTTGTAGACCATTAAGATGATTTATAGTTGAGTAAGATTTTAACATTTTGTCATCAACATATTCTTAACACAAAATATATATAACTTATATAAGTTGATAAAATTAACCAAAAAAGTATAATATTTAAGTTCATGGTGCATTCAAAGTTTTATACACTTGTTACAGAATTTGTAGAATAACTATTTTGCATAGTTTGAATGTTACGTATAAATATAAACATCTTAATATTATTTGTAAGCTAATATACAAAATAATATTCTGGGAGGTTGAGAGGATAGATTACAAACATTTTTGGAGTGATTTGGGTAATTTTTTATAAAGTTATTTAACCAAATTCAACCGAATGTTGATCAATTTCTAAACCAATAATTGTCATGATATCATGATTCTAGTGTAAATGCAAAATAATATGGATAAGATTTTATAATTTATTCCTTAAGCCTAGAGTATAAGGAAAAGGAGAGTTTTACTAATGATATTAACAGTATTTATTAAAACGTTTTATTAAAAGTTAATTTTTAAATGATTCAGATTTTTATGAAAAATTAATTCTACTGATCTAATTTTTCATATATCAATATCAAAAATGTATAACTAAAACCAATCAACATTTTTTGTCACTATAGTAGCAATTTTAATCACGTGTGCATTTCCTAGCTTTTCCTAATCCTCTCAATTAAAACAAATATAAAATAAAAAACCGATTCTTAAGGCGCATCAAATTCATAAACGTTAAAATAAGAGGTAACAAGACGAATAAACGAAACGTATATTTTTCGTAGATAACAACATACATAAAGGCACATTGTGTTGTGATGGTAATTAGTAATGACGACAGTAACCAACGAAAATGATTCATTGGAATAACTTATATCGTATAGAACGATCGCGACCACGGTCGTGATGCTAACTCTAATATCACAGGTAGTGGTATCCTATATATATATATGTATCCAGTAGTAAGATTACGTTCCGTCGTATATATGTTTTGCGACGAGTTCCTTAACATCACTCGCAGAGGATAGTATTTTCATCCAGGGTTTATGAAAGAAATCATCTATGTTTCCGGCACAGCTTTTACCGCACTGTTACGTTTTATACTAGCGCACCGAAAATATCCGTGTATCTAACCATACTATTATTGCGTACACGGTCCTCTTATTTTTCAGTTTTTCAATTTCGTGTGTATCGTACCGATTTATTCCGCATCTGTCGTGTTTTTTTTTATTTTCAAAAAATCGACCGCAGGTCCAAGCCCACGGGCGTGCGTATAAGTGTACAATCTAACGGTGTTATGATACGATCGACGGGATGAAATCTGCCGTTCGAAAAACTCGCGTTAAAATATACGACGACCGCGATAACAGTGATGATTTCTGTCTGGTCGTCAAACGAGGTGGTTCCAGCGAGCGGTCGACGCACGTATCATAGAGACGGATGAGGAACAAATATTACCAAACACATAAAACCTGTCGAATACGTATCCACTGTTATTTCTGGAACTTCTCGTGAAACAATACGGTCGCAGCGACGTCACAGTCGTTGGCCGGGACGCGGTTCAATTTCCGTCATCATCTAGTTTGTCCGAAAATACGCTTATCGTATACCTATATACGTATATATAGCTATATAATATATATAAATATATATATACATGGACGTGCTTGCAACAGCCGTTGATACTCCATAATAATGATAACCATAGTTGTGCAAACTATCATTAACAGCGTCGACGATTGTCCATTGATCGAGTCCGATTAGCCATTTATTCCGTTTCGTTATTATTATCATTTCATGATACTACCCTTATGCAGTGCCGCCCAAGTCTCCTGTGTGCACCAATGCCGTTCGTCCGTTTCACCGTATCGATCCGAGAGCAGATCCTCCTGCGCCCACTCTCATTCCCGTACAGTCGATGCAACGGTCCTCGAACTCATCGCAACTTGTTCAGCCTTTTGTACCTGCTTTAGTACATGCACAACATACATTTATATATATATATTTAAAATAGCCAACTGCAACTATTTATCCGCTTTTATACATAAATACTCAATGAAGTTAACGTAATGGCTCTATAGTTTTCGGCATTTTATCAGTGCGAAAGAATATCATCGGTTCAGTTGTTATTGAGAATAATATTACTGTTTCGATTTATCACTATAGATGTAATATTTTATTGTATTCTTATACCATATGCGTATACACTAAATATAATATAGTTCATGCGTGTGTTGGTTTGCGAAACAAATACAATCATTGCACTGATACACGATATATTACTAGGTACGTATAATACGAGTAATGTTAATCGATACAATATATTTATATGTATGTATGTGTGTGTGTGTGTGTGTCTATAAGTGTGTTATACATATGATATTTGGTCGATACATTCGTGGTATAATAACGATAATAATAATAATAATAATAATGCGATTGCCAAATCCGTTCGAGATGCTCTACTGCAGATTGTTAGCGGGTTTTTTAGAATAGCTATTGCCAACGGGCAGACGGCCATGATGATATGTCACCGATTGGCGTGGTAATGTATGTTATAATTTAACACTAAATATGCATTTTAATTAACGTAGAAATCGTTTAGTAGAAATTGTATAACTCAAACTCTATTACCTCAAAAAGTTTGGGAATTAATTTTCTTTAAATAATGTTAATTTCGTATGTTTTAATTTTTTAAAAAAAAAAATGTGATATTTATCATGATATTGAACATCATAACATGTACTACAATAACTATAGTAATTTATGTCACACACAATATACACATTTTTCGTGTTTTGTTAATGTTATTAATTTCATACAAAACATCTATATATTCAATTTTTCAAATTAAACAAATTTTTAAAGTTAATGATATACATAGTTTTAATGAAATGTTGACTTCAATTAACAATAAACGAAAATGTTTCAAAAAGTTATAGAAGTTAGTGAAATTGACAGACAACTTTATCATAACTGATTTCTATAGTATACTATAACGTATTAATATTGTTAGTTATTTTTGTCAATTGAATACCTTTTCGGTTATCACTGTAAAAATAAAAAAGTCATTTTTTCTTTCGTTTTTTAAATTTTATCCTATTTTCACGATATTTATCGAGGATTTCTGTGTACTGACCTTTTAATAAAGAGTTTTAAAAATATCTTTTATCGAGTTAAACATAATGTTACAGGCTCGCATATGTGATTTTAATTTCACACTCGTAAAATCGACTGTGTACATATTGAAACAAACAAAACATGTTCAAAGATTGCATATAGTTGTTGCTACGTGTCGTTCGATTTTATTTATTTATTTATTTACTTTTTTTATATATATTTTTCAATTGAACGTTTCAGAACAAATAAAAGAGCGATATACGAAGGGAGGAGGGAAAGAAAGAGTGAGAGAGAGAATGTTATTTCGTATAATAATATAGTTTTAGTTGACTATAGGTCTAGAGTCGTTTTTATCGTGTTGTGTACAAAATCACGACGTAAAAAAATTAAAATGTAAAGCTTATTTTTTTTTTTCATGTACATTATACTGCATTAAATGCGGGGAAAATGCCAAACAAACAATAAATGGTTACAGACATACGAAAGTAGTCGTGGTAGCTATAATAATGTATAGTTGTTGGATCATCTAGAAGTATTAAATAAAAACAGTGTGCTGTCAGATTGTGTGCACATTGATCCGAAACTAATAACTTCATACATATTGATGAAACCCCAGCGAAATGTAACTTTGGTAATAATTTATTATCAACGCGACGACGACGACTACGAGACATTTCCGCACGCGAAACACACGTACGGTTGTTGGTAACAGTGGTACTGTTGATAATGTACATCTATAGATATTCTATATACATATACGAGTATACATATATCGGTATCGTATGGTCAGTGAATAAATACACCACTATTTCTTTTCTACTTTTAAGAACCGGCTAAGCTTTTTGACGAGCGCACATTAGTATTCGTTCGCAAACGTCGGATACGGTAAATAACTTTCCGGTCTACCAGTAAAAATGTTCATGAAGGCGTAGAGAAAATCAACAACAAAATAATAAAACAAACTACACCTACTCTCATACTTGTATAATATACAATACTTATGATTATATACGAAATATTCAATACAAACCAGTGCGGTATGAGAATTTTTTTCAAGCGTTAGTATAAAAATACTAACCAAATCGAATAGGATTTATTACAGAAAAACAAATAAATAAACAAATAATGATGATATTGGTATTTTTATCTACATATTCTTATAAATATAATAGAAATAATAGAGTGTATAAATTATGGAGATTATGTATAATATTTTTAAGTAAATAGATAAAACGAAAAAAGAATATTTAAATTTAAAAAAGGATTTTTTCAAACACTTACAATAATTGCTTGTATTTTAAGTACAAGCAGGATTTAATACTACTATGCCTTAAACACTAATTTATCACAACATCATTTGAAATCGATAAAAAAATAATTATCATGTAAAATATTATTTTTGGTAAATCTGTATTAGTTTACAGAATAAAATTTTAAAAGTTTATATAAAATATTTTGCCAGTAAATATTTTCAAAGTTTATTTAGTTAGATAATTAGTATACAATACAAATAATAATACATATCACAATTTGTGAGTCCATAATGCCGTAAAACGTTATTGAGTTTAAGAAAATACTGTTAGCAATTTAATGAAACTGACCATACTTCATACAAACATTTTATTGTTTATGACAATATTCAGCACTCAAAATATCTGAGATGATTATACAATATATTCCTTGACAAAATTATAATGATGAATTATAAACATCGATTGAGTGAGAGATGCGGTGAAGGCGATGAAAAAGAAAAAAGCGGTAGGACCAGATGGAGTACCTGTAGAGGTGTGGAAAATGTTAGGAGATGTAAGCATTGGGTGGTTGAAAAATCTTTTTAATAAGATACTAATAGAGGGAAAAATGCCAGAAGATTGGAGAAAGAGTTTTATTGTACCATTATTTAAAGGAAAAGGAGACATACAAGAATGTGGGAACTATAGAGGAATAAAGCTCATGAGTCATAGTATGAAGATCTGGGAAAAGATTATAGAGAAGAGGATAAGAAGTGAGACCTCGATATCAGGAAACCAGTTTGGTTTTATGCCAGGAAAATCGACAATGGAGCCATTATTTTGTGTTAGGCAATTAGTAGAGAAGTACAGAGAAAAGAATAAAAAACTATGCATGGTGTTTATAGATTTAGAAAAGGCGTATGACAGGGTGCCAAGGGAAGTTTTAAGATGGGCATTAATGAGGAAAAATGTCCCAAAAATGTATGTTAATTTGATCCAGGATATGTATGAAGGGTCGAGTACTAGTGTCAAGAGTCGGTGTGGAGTATCAGAAGGTTTCAGTATAGGAGTAGGTGTGCACCAGGGGTCAGCTCTAAGCCCCTACCTGTTCTCAGTGGTAATGGATGAGGTTTCAAAGGAGATACAGGGTGAGATACCATGGTGTATGATGTTTGCGGATGATATAGTTCTGATAGGAGAAAACCTAGAAGTTGTCAATAATAGGTTAAATGAGTGGAGGTTAGCCCTCGAAGAAAAGGGATTGAGAGTTAGTAGAAATAAAACTGAGTATATTGAGTATGATTTTGGACAAAGAGACCAAGAAGTTGAAGGAATGAGGAGACAACTGACAATAGATGGTGATGTGATAGGTGAAGTTGAGAGCTTTAAATACTTAGGATCTTTTGTTCAAAAGGACGGGGGCTTTGACATTGATGTAAAACATAGGATTAAGTGCGGGTGGATGAAATGGAGAGAAGCATCGGGCGTGTTATGCGATAAGAGAATTCCAATTAGGCTGAAAGGTAAATTTTATAAAAGTGTAGTGAGACCAACTATGCTGTATGGTTCAGAGTGTTGGGTGGTTAACAGGAGAATAGAACAAAGTATGAGTGTCGCGGAAATGAGAATGCTTAGATGGTTGAGTGGAGTGACAAGAGAAGATAGAATAAGGAATGAATACGTGAGAGGTAGTGTTGGTGTAGCGCCAATTGTGGACAAAATGAGAGAAAATAGGCTGAGATGGTTTGGGCATGTGATGAGGCGAGAGGAAACGAATGCAGTAAGAGTGGTTATGAAGATGGACGTTGAAGGGAAAAGAGGAAGAGGAAGACCAAAAAAGAGATGGTTGGAGACTTTGGAGAATGGAGAATGACATGAGGGCTGTCGGTGTGTGCAGAGGAGATGTGATTGACCGAGTAAAGTGGAGGTGTAGGACAAGGGTGGCCGACCCCAAATAGTTGGGAGGAAGGCGAAGTAGAAGAAGAAGAAGAAGAATTATAAACATCGATCATAATAATCGAATAGTGTTTACGAAAATAAGGCATTCAATTAATCTTTTAGTGTGATGAGCATTCTTTGGTATGGGTAACATCGGGGATTCAAAATAATGATTTACTAATTTTTCTAAATATAACTACCATTACAATTGATGTATACGAAGTTTTTTTTTAAATTAAATTATTTTTTAAATGTCCATACTCTTAACTGGTTGAACATGATTTAAATATTATTATAATATAGTAAATACACTTTTAATGTTAGTATTTGACGGTTTTCGTTGATACAATGTTTCCATGATAAAAATAAAACACTTCTTTCAGCCATAAATTAATATAATTATAAAATAGTGGAATTATGAAGAAAATTACATTAATATTATTATTATTTTGTGATACGAAAATAGGACTACCGTATATATTTCGGTGTTTCATATAATAAAATTAAAGCTACAAAGTAAAATTAAAGAGTCAAAGAGTTTTTTTATATTTTTAAGTTCATGTATGATATATGCTAGTATATAGATATACAGTTGTAAATAAAAAAAGCATTTTATCAATGGTATACTTAACTTAATCATAACATTTTATCCATAAGGTCTGACACATGGATTAGATTATTTTTATTACCAGTTTAATTAATTTTTTTTATTAAATGTAACACAATTTTCCTCTTTACTTTTAAAATGACAAAAAATTGTGTTAACCTTTTTATTTATTTTTATCTTTTTTATCTTGTTATTTTTTTAATTTTTTTCTTAATTTTCAAATCTGAATGATTAATTTTTGTACCATTCCGCGCAAATTACAGTTTTTCTTATAAAATAAACGTTGTCATGAATTAAAAATTTGTTTTTAGTATGTAGCTAAAAACGAAAATAAAAAAGAACATCCTCTTCGAACGTTAATTAAATTTGTCTTACTCATGACATTGAAACCCTATGTACGTGTATTAGCACTTGAAAGTGTATACTTTTCAAATGTTACATCCAAGCCACATTAAATCATTTATTCACCAAATATATAATTCACAAATTATCAAAATGTATACTACTAAATCTTTGAATTATCGACTAAATTTAAAAAAATAACAACATTGATACAAAAACAAAACAGAAAATGCAATGTAATATGATTTCAAAAACATTCAATGATAAATAAATTTGGAAGACCAAACTATCTTTTTACTTAAAAAAATTATTTTGTTTGAATATTAATCTAAAGTTACTTTTATCTCCGTTGTTTAATACGCGTGATCAACTTTTGTTATAATTTTAGTGATTTTTTTTTCTTTTTGCTATGATGATAAAACAATTATTAAATTTTTGCCCATATTTATGCATATTAAAAATTGACCTAACATATATTATTTAAATAAAAATAAAAAATTCTTTTTAAATTTTCCTGAAGTATTTGATAAAGTAAACTAGGACTTAATGTATTATTTTCATTAACAAACCTATAATACGAGAAAAAAATAAAAATAAAAAGTTTGGTTAACCCGTTCAATTGCCATAGCATTTAAATTAAAATTATGTATATTCCAAATAAAATATTATAAAATCAACTTTTTGCATTAACGCAATAAGTATTTCAATGATTCTTTATATACGAATTTCAGTATTTTTGACAAACTGTATATCGACAGTTCAACAATGGACTCTTATAATATATTTTTAAATCGAATGAAATCTAGTTAGAAAATCATGTCATTGTTCGCGGATTTCAATTAAATTATCTACCATAAACTAAATAAATCTTGATTATAGAAAAAAACTATCCATTTAATACAATAGCTAATATTAATGTGTTATGATTATTCATCTCTTTTCTTTGAATTTATTTGACGAAAAAAAAAATCATCAGAATTCCATCAAAATTGAATTTACTACAAATCTAATGACGTATTTTTGTTTTAAAAAAGTAAACATCTTAAAAAATGTATAAAGAATATAAAACTTTATTATTACATTGCTCGAGTATATGAATAATAAATGTTCACACTTTGAAAAATAATAGAATCCCTATGCATATAAATGTATAGTATCGTTCTATTACAGTTTAAAATAAGTTGGTTAGTGGTATTGAATAGATTTTCCGTACATGGTTTTAGCTATTTCATTTAATGTGTTTAACTGTATCCATCGTACAATACGATGGCAAATAAACCGTTACCATAAGGACAGTAGAATACTTTTATGCAAGTGAAAACCGACCTTAGTTTTCACTTAACGGAATTCCGTAAATTATTATGTTTGGGAAATGATATATTTAATAGCTGTGGTTCATGTGCACCACATATAACATTATTGTTTCGTGTGTAATAAATAACAATATATATTCTATAAATCAAAGTGATAGCTTTGAAAAAGATATATAACTTAATAATATAAATTAATTTCAATTATTAGATAAGTATGTTGTATTTTTAAACTGTTCAGAGTTAATATTATGTACATACATACTATGTGCAGATTGTTTTATTTTTTCATATTTAAAATACAAAATATAAGTATATCGTTTTAAAATCACTAGATTAAAAGTTGAATGATGAAATATATATAACTCTATACTACTTTTCATACATCAAGCAATGAAAAATGAAAAAAATGTTGTTGAGATAGAATTTTGAACATTTTTACTGAACATTTTGAAAAGTTTTGTTTTACTCACTTAGGCGCAATCGAATATTTTATTGCTATTACATACATTTAAGAATTTAAAGAAATAATAAATTATTATATTTATATTACAAGAAAAACGTTAATTTAATTTTAAAATTTAATAGACCTTCGAAATACTATTAAAATTATACAGTGAAGTGTTGTTATTTTAAATTTTAAACTATAAAAGTAGCTGTAGTAAAATCAATTTGAAAAAAAATACTTTTTTTACTATAAATTTTTTATAATATACTCGTACTTATGTTAGAACATTTACTATGTACATATAATTATATTTATGCTTAGCTTGCTAATTTAAAAATCGAAATTAAAATTTAGATAGAAAAAAGCAGCAAAAATAGTCATATTTTAAAATATTATTTAGTGATTCGAAAAAAATTAATTTCCTTCCCATAAAATACTTAAATAAATTATTGTTAAATGTTTTAAATACCTAGGATTTATTTTCTAAAATACAATTCTTCTTCTTCTGCCTCGCCTTCCTCCCAACTATTTGGGTCGGCCACCCTTGTCCTACACCTCCACTTCATTCGGTCAATCACATCTCCTATGCACATACCGACTGCCCTCATGTTATTCTCCATAGTCTCCAACTATCTCCTTCTTGGTCTTCCTCTTCCTCTTTTCCCTTCAACGTCCATCTTCATAACCACTCTTACTATATTGGTTTCTTCTCTCTATGATACAATTCAAAAAGCTTAATTCAATTTTTCTTTCTAAATTGCAATAGGATTTTTTTTTTATTTTGTTCTACAATTTTCACAAAAAGTAGTTAAGAATAAACTTATCTGTAAAAGTACAATCGTTACAATTTTGTTCGCAAAAAAGCATTAAAAAGTTATCGTGTATGTTAAATCTCAGTCAAGAATATGGTTGGAAAAATATTTTATACAATTTCCAGATGAACTATTAGAAAATTAAAAATACCATTACATCAAAACCTAAAAGTAAAAAAAAAAAATATAAAAAATAATGCGACAATTACTGTTAAGAGATTAATATTACACCCAACATGATATTTTTATGAAAATTCATCACTAAATATGTAAATTATTTCATGAAGTATACATAGACTTATCATTTAGCTTTTGAAAAATATCATAAAATTGACATAATCTTTTTGGTAATTTAAATTGGATATCGAAGTATATATATATAATAAAGAAATTATTAGTTTTATTTGGTGGCTGCAAAATCACAGAATATAATAATTCATTAGTAATTTATTCTATTATTTTCATTGTAATTTATAAAGTAGAAAATTTGTTTTTTCTCTTGTTAACAATAATCATTTTATATGCGTTACCTATAACAATTGTTTGATATGAGTTGAATCGTAAGTACAAAAATCACAAAAGCAGTAATCATAGATATTGCAGTTTGAATAACAATTATTAGTTTCTTAAATAATTATCTTACGAGAAACAATATAAAAAAATAAAATGTTACTACATTTTTCGAAAATCATAATATGTTTGAAACCTGTTTTATAAATTTGTTTAATGAGAGATCACATGCACTTCAACAATTTTTGAGATATTTTTTTAATCATTGATTTCATTAAAAATTTCTGTATAAAGAAATCTCTCACAACTCAATTCAAATGAAACATTTTTTTTTATGAATTTATTACGAATACGCACTTTGTATAATAGTTGCAATACTAATACTAATATGATTAATTTAATTTTTAAATCAAATGTCAATCAATATAAATTGATATAAGTTTTACTATAATTACGAGATGCACACAAGTGATAATATTTCATGGAAATTCAAAGTAAGATGTATATTAAAAAAATTGTACTGAACACAAATGAAATATATTTTTATTTATTTTTTCGTTGATCGAAATAATAAATGGATCTTATGGTTTAATAGCTAAATGGTTAAAATTATAAAGCCAGGAACCCATTCAAATACAATTATAACTGGCAGTGCACACACCGTTAAATGACGTTACGAGTCGTTTGTTCTTATTCACTCTGAAAGTTAGCACCAACGCAACGCTGTGAAATGGAATACACACTAATACTTGGATTATATTATGACTGTTATTATTATTTTTACCATCGTTGTTGAATAATCATCAGGGTCCTAAAAGTTTTGATATAACTAAGTGCTAAAAATAGTTTAGAAAGTATGTCAATATATTATACAAGTAAGAACTTTACATAAGTCGTTGAATTGTGCAACCGTAAGTGAATGATTATTTTTAGTTAGGCGCAAACATATTGTTCAGTGTACGAGAACATAGTAAAATATACAACTTCTAAATGCAATTATTTGATTTACAGATCTTATTTCTTCTAGAGATTCTATCGAAATGTAAGATCGTTTCGAACAACAGAAACGCATTTCTTACACACACATACACGCACACACACGTACGCACATATATATATATATATATATATATATATACACACATGTATACAATGCTGTAGGTACTAATATAATAAATATTTAGTTGCCAAATTGGAATTTTTCTATTACGGTACAAAATCAAAAATAATTCGATGCAATTTATCATACGGTGTTAATAAATCATAAATATTGTTTAGTATATAAAAATAAAAATGATGCAATAGAAAAAATTACATTAACTGAAATATTATATCATATTTAAATATGTATACAATATTATTTGATCAATAATCAGCTATAATCGAGAATTTTTAAAGAAGAAAAGTAAATTATTTTTATATAAATAAACATTGATGTCTTAAAACCTAAAAAAAAAAAAAAAATAATCTTTTTAAATAAATGTATTAGATAATAATCAAATTTAAAATGATTGATAAAGCGTTCCACATTAATTTATATATGTTGTACAGTTATTTTGACATCAACTCTTAAAATTTTCCCAATATCGTTAGTACTACGTAAAATATAATATAATACAATTTATATAAAGAATTTTTTTTTTTTTTTTTTTATGAAGGATTATGCAAACAATATACTTTAAGTTTATCAAAAATTATTACAAATTATGTTATTTTTTAATAATATTTCTAATAAAAAAATATATTAATAAAGTGAAACTTGTAATGTCAATAACAATAATGATTTAATGGTAATACCCAGTGTTGAGACTTATCTAGATAAATGTATCTAAATAATTATCTAGATAAAAAATTACTCATCTATAATTTGATCTAGATAACTATTGTGCCATTTATCTATTGGTTATCTTAGATTACATATTTACTTATCAAGATAAATAAATTTAAATCATTTCCATTTTTCATGAATAATATTATTTTTTTTTTAAATTAAAATATTCTAGGTATCAGAAATTCAGAATAATAATACCATACATCATAATATTAATTATTATTGTAATTTTAATTTTAATTCATGGTATCATTAATTATAAATACTATAAAAATAGTACGCCGTACACGTAGGCTATAAAATTGGAAGAATTCAAAACACTAAAAATAACGTTCTGTACGAAATGATAAGACTGTATAGACCTGTAGGCTGTAGTGCGCGTTCGTATGTAATCGGCATCTTTCAATTTACTGACCACGAACTACGGAGTGCTGATTATTAAGGTGTTGTTGTATTGTTAGTTATTCATGATATTAATAAAATAATAAATAAACATATGATTTTCAAATAACAATTTAATTTTAACTCATTTATGAAATAGTAACTATAAAGTAGGTTTCACGTCAATATCGTTGTCGGTAAATTAAATTTTACTATGGTAAATGTAAAAAAAAATATTTGATAACTTGGTATTTAAAATAGTAGTAAGGAAATATTACATTGATACATGATTTGTAGTATTATTATAAAAACTATCTACAACATTATCTAAAACAAAACACTATGTTGATGAAAAAACCTATTCCACGCGTATCCAATCTCTTACGGAAAGTTATAAGTTACAAAAGTTAGAAAGTGGATAAGTATGTTATTTTATACAATTTAGTAAGTTATTTACTTTTTTTTCCAAATTTTTCGTAAAATATAATAAATATATCGATTGAGTTATACATCTCAGTTTAAATAAAATTATTTTTACACGGAAATCATAACTTTTATAATACTTGTCGCTATTTTTTTTATAAAAAATTATTTCCAAGTCGAAAAAAGGTTTTAAAATTTCTTAGTTTGTTTGCTTCGTTGAAAACCTAAATATTATTAATATTTTTCCTCAATTTTGTAAAAATAGTTTTATTTTTAAGTTAATTGCTTTATACGATGAACTAGTATGAACTTTATGAGTATATGTTATATTAATCCGTCAAAAAAAAAAAAAAAAATTTAAAATTACAATCATAAACTACTTATGTTTTTAGATAAATAAAATGTTTTAAAAATGACTTTCAGCAGAAACAAATACATATCAAATAACCACAGAACCATCATCTAAAAAAAGAACCGGATGGGCCTCGCTCTGCTGTACACTTGGGGGTGAAGTGCGACTCTTCATAGGATAGGTCATTATAATGGATTTGTTAAATTTGAATTCAATGATAGGTATCATTGTATACGAAAAACGATTCTGAACGGAGATGATATGTTTGTCTAGAATATAATACAATGTTATTTATAAATATTGTAATAAGTATATTTTATTTTGAAACGAAAAATTTAGAAAAATCGAAAATTTAAATTGTCTATAAATAAGTCAAAATATGTCAAAATACTTTGAAAACTTAACCATGTATAGAGAACGTCAATATAAAGATTTGGTGAAAATTTCAAGTTGCTGCGGTTTTTCATTTTTGAGTTAGAGTATTTTAAAAAAAATCGATATCTTTGTCAGTCTAGAATATTACACATTATATTATATTTTACATGTAATTTTATGTCAATATTCGCTGTTCAAACGATTATAAAAAAAAATTGTGCCTTTGGATTTTAATAATTTTTGAATGACATTAATAACTACTTCTGTGGAATCTTCTATTAAATTTTCAAGTATTTTGTACGAGCCAAATTTTTTTTATCACCGATTATAAAAAAAAAATGTAAAAAAATCGAATATTTTAAATGCCTATAAGTGGCTTAAAAATCAATATAATATTTTGAAAAAAATATGACATAAAGGAAATACCAATCTTAACAGCTGGTAGAAATTTCAAAAATCTGCGACTTATACTTTTTGAATTATAAAAAATATTTAAAATCGTTTGAGAATAAATCGCTATTTTATGCAATTTCGTAAATATTTAAATTTCAAACAGTCATAAAATTTTTTCCTCTAAGTCTGGTAGAATTTTTTTTAAAGATTATTGAAGAGTAGTTTATAGATAACCTAGTGTTAAAATTTTGAACCTTAAGTATGAACAGAAAACATTTTATGAATTTTTATCTACAAAATAACTTGCAAATTTTCGTGATTTTTACATATTTCGTAAAAATTGGAACTTTGAGCACTTATAAAAAAAAATTGTGACTTACGATTTTAGATTTTTTTTTATCAGTTAAGGAAAAACTTATAAGAAACCTTGTATTACATTTTCAAGATTTTCTGGAGAGCCAAAAAAATTTTATCGTTATTTAAAAAAATGAAAATTTAACGGTGTCTAGAGAACGCGAATCTAAACATTTGGTGAAAATTTCAAGTATTTACATCGATTAGTTTTTGAGTTATAGCAAAATAAAAAATTTGATTTTGTAGAAAACTGGTTTTGCGTAAAAACTCCCGTTTTTTCCTTAATTTTTTAGGGTTTTTCCCGTCGCATTTAAAAAATATTGAACATTTTTTACTTTTGACCCCCCAAAGTACCAACTAGATTTAGTTTCCTTTCAGAAAAGTTGCTACATAAGCAAATCGAAGCATTTTTACTGTCAAAAAAGGTGTCATCAGACACAAAAATAAAAAATTAAAAAAAAAGTTAAAAAAAAATAAAAATAAAACACACATCATTGTAAAACCAATAGATTCCATCACTCCGTTCAGAATCTAAAAATAAAATATGTTTTGGTGTTTACTATGTACAAAATTAATAATTTAATAACTGCAGCTATCAATAACCTATTGCATGCATATAGTTTTAATAAATGTTAAAAAAGCTTTTTTAACCATTATTGTTATCAAATGTCAATACATTTTGGATTTATAAAACTATTATTAAATTTTATGTTGAATTCATATTAGTATTGTTAAAAACTGTAAGCCCGTAATAGATTTACTGAGTGATGAAATAAATCAAATAAATCGTAGCATTATATGCTAAGTAGATTTATCTTACTCATCGATTATTCTCCAAGGGAGAGATTTCAAAAGTATCACAAATGACTTAGTAAAATATGTTTCCACTGCGCTGATGAGCCTGATCATTTGTCGGGTACAGGGAGACTTTTAGTATTACACTAGGTAGAGGGGACTGCATGTGGACCGGCATGATATTATTACAATTTAATCGTATGCAAAGGAATAAATTTGACCTGCCGTGAATTCTTGGATAAACGAATGGAAGAAAAACGTGCATTAGACAAAAGGGATATCAAATACACGAAAAAAACAAATGATTTCCAAGGTTCATACATTTACTTGCAGCTTAAAAAAAATTCCTCAAATGGATTATTAATGGATTAATGACCATTGCAATCGATTATTACGGATAAGTAAATTAGGTCTGGAGAACTTCAACAAACATATAACGATTAACTTACATAAGATATCATACTATTCGTGTTCAGTTTCTTGGAATCGTCAATAGCTATTTATTTATTAATTCCCAATTGCGACTTGTAAATGATAGTACTAAAACCTGTAATGTATTGTCAACAAGCGGCTGATAGAATACATTTATACTTTGGGATAAATCATAATATAAAATAACTTTAAGTTATACAATATTACGCTAAATACCAACTGAAATGTATGTACATAAGTGAAAAACTTTTTGTTCATAATTCGTAATAAACCAAATTTCACATCAATTATACAGCTTTACAATCAATGAATTATTCAATAAAAATCATATCATTCGCTTATTCTTAAGCTAATTTAACTTAAACTATAATAATTATTCAAATATAATATTTAATTTAGTAAGTTATACACTACTCACGAATATCGTAATAATAATTAAAATGTCATTTACCTGAAACACAAAAAAATATATTTGAATTAGTATAAATGTTTGGACTTATAATGATAGTTAAAACTTACATACATAATTTTTATTTTTATTTAAAATACTCATTAATTTTAAAAAATAATAAATATTTTTGAGTGAAAAGTTATTTATTTTTAATAACACTATGAATTAGGTTTTAAAATATTAATGCGTAACAGTTCAACGCCATATTTCAATGTTATATTAACATTTAAATCATAAAAAAAAAACCTACACATATTTAATCATATATGTAATTTATATTGATTATAAAACAGTGAACCATTTATATAAGTTTTAATAAAATAGGTATATAACACATTTCTGTAAAGTGGATGTACTGATTATATATAAAATAGCTAAATCAATATACATTTAAGAGTTAAGAATATCAAAAGCATTTACGCATACTTTTCAAAGTATTAATAAAATACCCTACGTTGATAGGATATACTATATATTATATAATATTATGTTTTATTCATAAGTCTCTAAAATTGTCATATTATATATGTTATCTATTTTGTTGAAATATTATGCTAAATATGATATCCTTATATCAAGTCAAATTCTGAATACATTTTAAATTATGGTAAACAATTTATTAGTGCATCTTGAATCATGTATATTCTATATTTTGAGATTTTTAGTCATAAAATTTCGTAAATGAAAAGTATTTGCCGGCTTAATATTTTCCATATCTTGAGCCTATTTACTAAGTTAAATAATATTATACTTATAATTAAATTCAGAATGTAATTTAATTTGTTTTAACTAATGCCTAAATGTTTATTTAGTAATGCTATTTTAATATAAATGATTCGGCTTTTTTATAAGATAATGCAAGTCTAAGTATTTATATAATCATAAAAAAAGATAAAAGTATTAGCAAGTAATTATATAATTAAAATATAAGTAAAAACAATTCTTTGAGCTATCCTATTTATTTAATTTTTAGTTATTTAGAGGAACTCTTGTTTTATTTAATAAAAAAAAAAAAAAAACTTTTAGTTGGACATTCAGATTTTCTTATACAAGTTTTGTCTGAATATAATAAAAATTATGAGTAAATGTAAACACTCTAAGAGATTAAGAATGTTGTGAATTCTAGCCTGACAAAGTTTTTATTTAAATGGTTTTTCTGTTTGTTTAGAAACCCCTGTAATACTACAAAATACCATAAGAGCTTGATATTTTTGTTTAAAGCAAGAGTCGTGACTAAAATAAAATTTAATCATTGCCTTCAACATGGTAAAAAATGGTTCATAGAAAAATCAAAGGGACATCGTTTAAATTGTATATTTTGTAAACTTGGAAAATTAAACACATTTATGAAATTTATACAATATACAGACTTTCGTACGTTATTTAGCAATTAATGAAGTACTATAAAGGAACTTTTAAACATTTTTATTAAAAACTGTTAATGAAAAATTAAATTTAAAAAACACCGAAGCGAAATAATTTTTGAATTAGAATTAGGTATATTTGTGATAGTTATTAAAATAAAAAAATAATAATTATAAATAATATACATCTTTACATTTAAATTGGTGAAAATTATTTTATGAATAAAATGCAATAATATGACTAATAAATTTAAACTGTACATGCATACATGAGTAATAGAACATTTTATTGCATATAACTGCATTTCGATTTTTTTAAACAAACAATAAAATTGCGCTGTATAGGGCTTATCGGACGTTAATTATTTATACAATTTATTTATCTATTGGAATATACCTATAAGTAAAAATCACCCAGGAAAAACAGAATATCGAAATATTAAAATTGTAAAATGTAATTTAAACACTAACGCCCAACAGTCTGAATTTTGCTTGATAAATATATAATATACATTCATGTGTGTTTTTGAGTAAATAAACCATATTTATTTAATAAGGAAACAATTTTAAGTATGTTCTTGTGATATTTTTGGCACAATGTTTGTGGTACTTGATTCATATTTTTTCGCTGTGCTTATAAATTGAAGTTCAAGCATTTCTGAGATAGATTTATAATGCAAAATTTTTTTCCGCTATGTAAAAACTTTCTTGGAATCTGGTTTTATTTATAGTTGATAAATTTAATTTAATTTAAAACTTTAACGGTTTTTTACTTTTTTAACCTCAAACACATATAAAATGTCTTACATTTGTACAATGTGTACAATTTAATGCAATACACAGTTGATTCAAACTCGATTTACAAAGTCCATTATATTTTTTGTATTTTATTTTTACACTAAAAACTGACATCAGAGAATGGTTATGTATTTACATAGGTAATAGTGGCAAAATAAAATAACGGTGATTTTTTTACAAAGGCTAGGTATTGCATAGAACGTACTTGGTAGTACTTAGTTAACTGAAAATTGTTACAATAACTAAAACAACGTTTGTTTTTTACCATTACACAATAATATAGTTGGTAACTTTTCATGTCAAGCAAGTTGGCCGATCTCCAAAAAGGTCAGAAAATTACCTCACGCTCTATTGTGTATCATCAGTGCAAGTGCATAGCAGAAAAAAATAAAGACATTTTCTGTGACATGTATCCAACCTATTTGGTCATTTCAAAAGCTGCATTACAAATAAAGAACATTGTAAACCTTAAAACCACATTATTTATTATCATAATACGATATCATCAATCTGAGTCTGACATCTGTCGAAGACTATTATACACTTTATCCACATTTTTATTTGTATTTTTAAACAATAAGCATCATATAATTGAATGTTGTTCATATGATACTAGATTGCTGATGAATTATAATAGAAAAATACTGTTAGCAGAGGGTTACAGGAGAAAAGCGGTTAGAGTTGTAAAAAATATTTTTAATTTGAAATTGTCGCAATGCAAAAAAGTTGAATTCGTTAGACGAAATTCTTTCGAATTAATTGATAAAATATTGTAGTTGGTCTCTTTTATTTCATATGAGGTGGTTTAGAAATGTCCATAAAAGGTTTTATGTTATTTATAAGTATCGAGTTTCACATTACACCAAGCACGAAAATTCGTCAAAAATAATATTCAATTCGATTCACCTAATTTTTTATTTTTTTTAGTTCAATATTTCAATAAATATCAGTATCGACAACTAATTAGGAAGATAAATTTGAAAAAATGATATTATATGATCAATAATTGATTTTTTGGTTAAAAATATAATATTTGGATGTAAAATAATAATTGTTTTCATTTTTAATCTATTTATTTTGAATTTATATTTCAGAATATTTATAACTGTTAGTGGGTAGCGTTGTGTTTCAATCTTCACCCATAATTGTTTTTCCTCAGAAGTTTTATCAATTTAATATTATGGTTATCTAATTAAATTGTAATTAAAAGTTGTTTTTAAGTACTTTTTGTTTTTCTTACCAGGATTATATATTTTTTTATATTTGACTAGTGGTGGAAAGAAATTAAAAATATTAACTTTTACATTACCCAGGGTAATTTTACGCATCATAAAATATTTCCACTGCGTGCATATAAAATGCAACTCCAAGTAAATTATTAAAAATCGAAATTTTATATACGTCTAAGCGACAATTATACGACAAGTACAATGTCAAATATATTATGTCTATAAAAACTTAATTTGAGTAAATGAATATCAATTAATCACACAATATTTCTCGTGACGTCGGTGGCCTGTTGAAATGAAAAACTCGCCAAACTGTTACGGAAATGCTTTGAGTCAACAATAGTTCACCACGTACATATAAATTCCAATGCGGGGGAGCAGAGCCCCATCACGACACAACGGAATGTTTAGAAGATCTAAACTTAATATGTGGCCGGCATGGCCAAAATGACATACAGTTATCAAATATCTATAACATATTTAATAATGTAATTAAATAAAGTGATGGTTGCACAGAGCACTGTCATCATTCTACTTGAGCATTTAAAATACAAAAAGTATTTTGGAAATATCTGATAACACATGCTAGGGTATATGTATATTCGATTTATTAATGTGCATTGTACGGATAAAATACAAATTATGTTTGTTTTTTTAAACAATGATGATTGTTTAAGTGAAGAAAAATGCAAATTTCACAGCAAGATCTACATATTTAGCGTATACAAATGGTATGTATTGCTCCAGAGATAAATTCAAATAATTTTTCAACTCATTAAAATGATACTATCGCTTTTCATGCTTTGTAAAATTCATTATGATTATAAAAACATACTAATATATTATTATGTTATTCAGTAAATTGAAGATAACTTATTATAATCTAGGCTAAATATGTACAGTAAGAAAAGTTATGTAATGAATCCGATGTATCAAATTGTGATTTTAAAATTTAAATCACTGTGCAAAATTACATATTCAAGAAAAGATATAAGTCACGTTTGAACAAGAAATAATCATTGGATAGCGATCTGTATGTATACAATGTGAGAATAGTATTGTCCTTATTCGTTTTTATTTTAGGCCTAAGCATTTACATAAGAAACGTATTACAACTTTTATTTTTTTATTATACATGGAAATGAATGGAAAACCCTACAGAATGAATATTTTATTTGATACATTTATACGACCAATAAAAATCTGAGACAAAAGTAAATAGGTACATATTTATCGAAAAATAATTTGAATTTATCATTACTTATATTCGTGAAAATAGTATTTAAATTAAAAAAGTATAGTATGCATTTTACAAACAGTAAAAATTATCAACAAAATTACATTAGCACTTACAAAAATAACTATTATAATTTAAAAAAAGTTGTATGATTTTTTAGGGGAAAAATAATTAAATTGTCTGTATAATAGTATATAATAAACATATAAAAAATGAATTTATTTTAAAACGTATATAAAAACCATTTTTAAAAGGCAGAAAAAATATTCGCAAGATGACCGGCTGGATTGTGTTGGTTTCTCAAAAATTTATTTTATGACGAAAAAATTTCAACTCCTGTTACGATTATATCACATCTGTAAAAAACCTGAGACCGCCCTTAGTGAGCATTTATTGTCAACACAAAAATATTTGCCCTTTGAAATGTTCTTCTGGCAACAAATGACCACTAAGAGTTTCTGAGGAAAAAAAATTAACCAGGTTGACCATCGATAGAAAAACTTAAGAATAGGAAGGATAATGTTTAGTAGCTTTGTACTGAGTATAGCTTGGTGATTAACGATGTTTTAATTTTTCGTTGGCTCTCTTACAATATTCTATTGATAATAACCGAGTTATCTTGTATTAATTTATATTATATTCGGACAAAGAATGATTCTTTAAATTATTTGACCTTGACATAATTTAATATACCACGTAATCGAGGGTATATTACGGAAAATAACACGAAGCATACAAACATACAAACTCCCACAAACGTATAACATATAATATCTATTTATCATTTATTATTTAATAGATTTTATTTCAAACAATTTGTATCTATTTACTTGCTTATTCTACAAATACTCGTATTACCACTTAATGTTTTATTAAATGCGTCTTTATCATTTATACCAATAATTCCGATTAACAATGCAGAACCTTTTTTTTTTTATTTTTTATACATATATTCTCGGTCGATGAAATACGCATAAAAAAGATAAGAATCGATGTGATCAATTTATTGCACTCAAACTATTTTAAACATCAACTTAAATTGTATCCCTAATAATATATGAATGTTTTTATTTTTAGTTTTTATGACAAAACATAATGAAATAAATTTTGTAAGACCACTATGACTAGTACGTTTTTAGTTTATGGGTATTTTTGATATTACAATTTTTTGCTTCTTGGTATAAAAGAGGTTTATTAAAACAAATTTAAGTCCTGCGGATATAAAAATACCGACACACATCCATAAATTGTTGACTTTTTTTTAAGTCTTAAAATAATTTTTTATGAAAATTTAAATACATTTCTAATTTATTAATCATGTAAAAGCTGTCTAGAAACTTCTACATTGACTCTTGGGTACTGTATCCGTATTTCCTACGAGTACTATATGTAAGTACTATGGACGATAAAAAATAATAATAAGAAAATACACTCCTTGTTCCGAACTGTTCACAGGAAGATTTAATTTTCGACTTTTAATATTAGAGTAAAAATATTTACAACTTAATTTTAATCTTGATAACATTATTAAAGAAGCTTATAAATATATATATATATATATATATATATATATTATGGAACTATATTGCGTCTGCGTTGAAATATTGAAAATTTTCTACTTCGATTAGCTGTTTTTTCCATGAGCAACTGATTATAGAATATATTTATATATTATATTATATATCATACCAAAATAAAGATTTAAAAATAAAATAATAATTTCTTAAGAAATACATTTGAAACAGCCAAAAATAAATTCTAAAAACAACAATATGATATGAATAATTTTTCGCGCACACCAGTAATAATTGAAAATCATAGAGAATATATAACAGTATGGTGTATGAATCAAGTCAGAGTTTTTCTAAATGATTCATGTACGGTAAAATAAATTTTGTCCATAGAAAATAATTCATTTTTATCATTTTTAATACAGAATCACATTTTTCCATTCAATATCGTATTATTTATAGTTCCTCTGCCTTGCGGAAGACATATATAGTTTAGTATTCCACGTGTTGGTTTATTTATAATTGCAAGATTTATAATTCCAATGTAAATTTAACAATGTATACATTTCCGTAGATTTTGCACTGGCTTAGACCTCAATGTCTTCAGGGACATTTTATTGTTATTGTTATCTTTAAGTGTGAGATATAGGTTCGCATACAGGTCTAATAAAGCGTAGATTTTACGAGAACTTTCAACACTATCTCAAATAAAATCTCTTAAGATTTTCTTTTTGAAACGGCATAATAACAGTTTAAAATGTCAACAGCAATTTTCCTTATCAAAAAATAAAAAATAAAAATACGCTTTCATTTTATTTTCTGATAAAAACTATTTTTTATTTATAAATATTTAACTAAAAAAATAATTTTTCTAACGTACTAATAATATTTAAAATAATTTTGTATTTAAAAAGTAAGATGAATATTTAAAATATAAAAATATGAATTTTTGATTTTATTATATTATTAGTCTTGGACACAGCGTCTATTTCGAATTTCTGTAAGTTTAAATGTTTTAGCTTACAAATGTATTTTTAATTATAATAATTTCTTATTGAAATGTACGTATTTATAAGACTTTAGTATACGGGTGATGTTAAATTTAGTGCTTGTTTTATAGTTTTTGGGAAAGTTTGGAGTAGTTCGAAAAATTACGCATAAAGGTTATATAAAGGAATCCAATGATTAATTGAGAGTTATAAAAGTTTATAAAAAAAGACATTTTAAAAACCAAGTGATTTAAATAATTCGTTAAATTAAATTTTCGTTTTTAAGTAGATTTTTACAGTAAAATATAAATTATAAATTTATAATAAATATAAAATTTGTTTCAGTTTAGAATGATTAAACTTTATGTAAATGTCTATCGAAGTAGATAAAACGATTTTGAATTTACGACATCATAAAAATAAATTCTGATTTTTTTTCTGTATTTTACATTCTTCTTCAATTTTTCAATTTTTTTTTTTTTTTTTTTGCGATATACTACCTACTACGACATAAATTGAGAGTAAAATAGAATTTATAGACAATAAAACCCATTTATTGATATAAAAATAAAACATTTGTATTTCTATCTGAAAATATTACAAATCATACAAAAAATAAATTATATTATATTATATTTTCTCAATAAATAAGTTTCCAACTTTTAAATCCATACAGTATTTACGAATGATAACTTAATAGTCAATCGACGATGAAAGGTATTGTATTTTGATTTAAATATATTAATTATGTATTGTTTATAATAGCTTGCAACAATTATAATTGTTTAACCATATCACCATGTTTATAATATAAATATTTAATTTTGATGGGACATTTTGTTTAAAAAAAATAAATAACTAATAAACAAGAATCTTTTGTTTGCGTGTAAAGTTGAATAATGTTAATAGTAATTAGAGCAGCGGTTCCCAAACTTTTACGACCACGGAACCCTTAGGAAATAGTTTGTATTTCGTGGAACCCCAATGTTCAATTAACCTGGATTTTTAAATAATTTACATTAAAATAATAAGTACTCCAAGTAATGTTTTAAAGATAGTTTGTGATAATTTTTTATTACAAAAACTACACTCAATATTCAACATGCAGAACCCTTGAGATTGTCCCATGGAACCCTTAGGTTCCGCGGAACCCACTTTAGGAAACACTGAATTAGAGAACTAAGTTATATTATATTCACGGTAAATATTCAATATTACATTAAGCTTATCACTGTGGAAGAATTAAAAAAAAATGTCAATAGTTTTTGGTGAATTTTTGGATTTTTTAAATATTTTCTCTTTTTTTATTAAATTTAGTTATAAATTACTAAACTAAAAATAAAAGTATTTAGTATTGGTTAATTAGTATTTATGTTTATATAAATTTGCTTTTTTAAAAAATATAAAAATATTTATCTAAAGGCTCAGATCTATCATTAAAAAACAGTAACGATGATATAAATTTTAAAAAAAAATTCTACAAAACACTTAAATTTTATTATGATTTACTGAATAAAAAATGTATACCTTCGATTTTTTTTAAAAAAATATAAAGTAAATTGAAAAAAATATTATAGTTTATTTAAATACGTTTTTTATGAAACTCTATTATACAATATGAGTATTTGAATATGTTTTCTGTTCTTTATATTTATGACTTCAAACCATTAAAGTAGGCGTTCACATTTTTGTATAAAGATTTAAGCTAAATCTTAAGCAAAAACGAAAATAAGTATTTAAAAAAGTTTTTATATATATATATATATTATTTTATGTATAAATGTATACATATTATGTATGTATAAACTATTAAAATTGTGACCTTTTTTTAAGTTACCTTTGTTTAATAAATTCTTCGAATCATTTTTTTTAAGGGTTAAATTTAATGGGTCGTTTGATAGTACAAAGTTTGCTAGAAAATGGGTGAATTCACAAACTAATATAATTTGCAATATTATACTATGTAATGGTAAGTAATTAATTTATCAAAAATAATAATAATGTATTTTATAATATACTGTTTTACAGAAGTATTTAATAAAAACAGTTAATAAATTGAGGCTATTCAAATAATATATTCAACCAAAATTTTTTATTAAAATTCCTTTAATTAAATGAAAAAAAAACAATTGATAAACAGTGAAATTATAGTCAATTACTTGATTTCTATACAATTTAATTGCGTATTTTTAAAATGATAGTATAATATTAATCATTGTATCAGTCTTATTATCTGATGTCTTGTACACAGGCCAGAAACAGCGAGACCGACCGATAATTATTTCTGCCCTAGACGCAAAACATTTTTTAGCATAGCCCTATTAAAATTAATCATAATCGTATTTTAAAAGTATATATAGTTGTTAACAGTTTATGAAAATATTACCTTTAATTAATGTTTTACATGTCAGAACTTATATTGTATGGCATAAATAAATTGTTTTCTCTATAAGCTATAATTTATAATCTAGTTCAATCATATTTAACAGCTAATATTATAAGCACTCAATGGTTTGTAAAATGTATTAAAAAAAAAAAAAAATAATAAAATATAATTCTAGTGCACACATATTATAATATACACATTTAAAGCCACAAGAAATACCACCATGATAGTTTCAACTTGCACATCATATTATAAATATATTTAATAAAATAGTTTACGTGTGAAATTTAAATCACAATTTATTCATAATTTTAATAAACACCTGCCGACGGATCTGTAATATTATGACCTAACGTGATTATTTACTATTTACATACATACATATATATATATATATATATATATATATATATATATATATATATATATATATGTATATGAACACATGATTATAATTATTTTAAAAAATACGTAATATATTGTATATAAGTAGAATTTATAAACATTACCAAATATTAAAAAAAAATTCATACGCCTAAAAATATAATCTTGAACTTATGAAGCATTTCAAATTTTAATTTACCTAATTATTAAATCATAAGTTGGTGAATAAATCGTCGAGTAGGTTTAAAATATTATCAAATATCATAGCGTAACAGATAATTAATCAAAAGTGCATCAGAGCCTAGTTCAAAAAAATGTAAGTATTTATTTTATAGTACTAGTGGTGGCTAATGCGCTATAGTGCACAGAAGCATGTAAACCACCCAAAAAAATTATATACAAAATTATCAGATACCTGTAGTAAATTATAATTGGTTATTATGCACACAATCTGTAATTAAGAAAAATATTTTTTTACAGCTTTTCGTATTGAGAAGTAAGTATATTAGCGATTGAATAATTAGCGGAGCACACATTTGTTGTGTTTTGAACGGGCGTTCAAAAAGTACCTCATGCATACGAGATATCGTATATTCTACGAATATCGTAGATACGTCGGTTAATAATACATAATAGTTTGGAGCACAATCTATAAGTGGACTGGACTTATTTTTATCGTTTCCCGTATCACGTCGATCTTGAAAATAAAAATGTTTTGTTTATGTTTCACACATAATAAGTTATTTTTTTCTGATTTATTTTTATTTTACCGTAACGAAGGCCTTATGAGCTTAAAAAAATTAAATGTAACCTACACAATTTTTTTTATTTTTTTATTAATTACGGAAGTTCAAATACAAATAGGTAATATATTACAATTACTAACAATAAAAAAATCGATGGTTATTAAATACAATTGCATTTTATATAATTGTTTCATATAAGTACCTAGTGAAAACGTTCACCAATTTTCTTACTAATTTTCACTTATTCAACATTTAATAGGAATTTAACCAATCAATAAATGTTAAAATTTTCCTTTCCTTACATTTCAGCAAGATTAAAAAGTATATTCCGCTGATAGGGTTTTAAGTTAACCGTAAATTATATTCAACTAACCAATAGGAAAATGGGGGTTAATTTCTATAATACATCATTTTTAAAAGTATACTCGTATTTTCTTTCAATGACAAAAATATTCAGAAACTGTTTCTGATGAATAATTTGAAGATCCACTTATAGATAGAATAAAAAAAAAAAATGTTATTATACACATGTGATATATTTAATTAATATCATGCATTGATTATAGATCTGTATGTATGCAACAATTTCATATTTATATTATTTTAATTCTATATCATTATTATTATTTTAATTTACTATATAGAATAATATATTATTATTTAAATGTTGATTGTGCACGTATTGATTCACCACAAACTAACAACTAATATATTGTACCAATTTAACGATCAAACATTACAAAATTATTTTAATGAATGTCTCGTGTATGATTGTGTAAAATATGACAATTTATTTAAATATATATTTTGTTTTATGGAAACCCTACGTATCAAACCTAAACATATTTACTGGATGCAAATACACTCTATTTATTATACTCACATCGCTATTTGACACAGAATCCATTAAATACTAGTGTTGTACTATAATACTTAAAAAATAGAAAAAAAGTTCAAACATATATTTTGTCTTAGGCGTATTAAATTATTTTATTTTAATCATTAAAGTATATAAAATAGTTTTCATACGTTTTTATATTTTTCATAGTGTGCTTTATTTTTCTATTCAAATAAGAATTCAAAGAACATTTTAAAGTGATAGTTAAATAAAATCATGAACATTTCAAAGGTATTGACATATGTGATATTTACATAAAAATTAAAATATTTTCAACATTTCATGACACAAATGTAAATTTAAAGATAAAAGGAACTCTTTCCACAAATAATAATTACCATTTATACGTTAACAATTTAAAGTTCCATTTAAGAATATATATATTTATAAATTGGTAGCTTAGTTTAATATAAAGGTCATATGAGGGACATCGGACTACAGAAAAAGGTTAATCGTAGCAGTTTAAATTATTTTTGGAGAAAATATTTATTGGAATTACTAAATATACAGAACATTTTATGACCCATCGATTTCAAACAATCGTTCATATTATCGTTTGAATATAATTTAAAATACATATACTTCTAGTGGTATCGAGTGAGCACGTGTAAAAAAAAATAACGGCGATTTGCCAACAACACTAAGTGGTCATCGATCTATACAACCTATAGGTCATCTATACATTTGGTATTTGGTAATATTTGGCACGCTTCGTAAGATATAATATGTCATCAGACGATTTACTGCACTGAGTTGTCCTTATACGTTATAAGCACTTTAATTTCACAAAAGCCATACGTATATAATTTCAAACGCGTATCAAAAAGTGACAGCAACTTAATATTAAATTTAAAAAAATGATATTTTGTTCATTTCTAATAATGTACATTTATTATTTTGTTTCTTTTCAAAATTATTAAACGTTAAAGATTAGATTGAATAAAATTTGTTTTATTTAGAAATTTTGTATTATGTGCTTAAAAAAAGTATTATTAATCACAATCTATACAATGAATACGTCTGAGAAGCTATGCAATTTCGTGATTGGATCCTTCAAATTAAATACGTATAAATAACTAACACACTTTCATTAGATTAACCAATTTAACGGATAAATTAATGTTATATGAAAAATTGTTGAGATTTAAAACTTTGTAAAACTATATCGTTTAACGATAAGCCATGTGTTGTATTTAAAAATGTCAGTATTTTCATATTTAACAAAATTTTTAAACTACGCAAATAACATTTCAATATATTTGGTATTATTTACATGAAAATCATTTTTCTAACATAAATGTCAAATAGTAAATACAGCGAGGACATTTAAATTATTCTTCCACTAATAAGCATAACTTACAGCAAAACGTATTATCATCAATCCATAGTCTGTGAAAAACAATTTCAGGCAAAGTAATCTAGATTTTACAATAAATATTAATTTTTAAAAGTTAGACATGTTTTTTAATTTATCAAGGAGACCAATCAGATAACAAATTCTATGAAAGTTTTATTATAAAATATGAGCTCATCATCAATGAATAATAACCAAACATATACATGGGTTTCATATCCTCCTGAGATATGGAAAACACAATATTACAATGAAAATATTTTACTAGAGACAATTCTGATATGTAATCTCCCACGAGAAGATAATTTTATAAAATAAGTATATGTAATACCTATTATATTCAAATTATGAATTTTAATTAAAACATATGATATGCAATTAGTTTAAAACAATCAAATATAAATAGACAGCTGTGGAATAGCTAAGAATATAATAAAATTACAATATTTTATTCCATGTTAATGATGAATGAAATTGAAACATTATGTCTAAAAAATCAATAGGAATCCAATCCTAGAATATTTAAAAAAATAAGTTTTAATTTTTCACATGTATCATAAATCATTTTTGGTAGACAAATTGTTATGTTTACTGGTTTATGTAAGTAAAATCGTAACTTAACACGTACAATAACATGTATAACATTTATATTGTTGTGGCCTACAAGATACATGATTTTTGTTTTAATTCACCTTTAGAACAGTAAATTAGCTTATAGATTGCCTTAAATGTTAATAAATAATAGGGATTAATTATCCAGGAACGTTCCCAGCAGCTATTTTGATATCAAACAATGTTATATACGTAATCATAATATACAAATGACGTAGAAACTGCGCATTCACGCCAAGACACTAGACAATAGTCTGTGAAAAAAGTGTCATCATTATTTTTGAAAATGTATATATCTGTCAAAGTACGTTCAATGAGACAAAATAAACCTATACGTCATGTAGGTACGTAATAGTGGCCTTGAATTTGTCGGTAAACTGTATAGCAATCCATTACTCACGTTAGATATTCAAAACGTAAATTATACTACGATTGTTTATCTATCGCATTCGAATTGTCAGGATGATAAGTAGCCAAATATATGATGTATATATTTTTATATCGATCCTATAGAGTGATAATAATATTTACGTGTAAAACATGGCACTATAGCAATGGTGTTATTTAACAGGTTAAAACATGCACTAGTTAGAATTGTACTCTAAAGCAGCAATCACTTTATTTTTATTTTTCAATTATATTTTGAGCAGGTGGAATAATAAACAAAAAATAAATATATAAATATAATTGTTAATTGAAATATACAAAGAGTCTATGAATCTCAAGGTATTAAAAGCTATAAGCTACTCTTCAAAAATCTTTAAAAAAAATTCTACCAGACTTAGAGGAAAAAATTGTATGACTGTTTGAAATTTAAATATTTACGAAATTGCATAAAATAACGAGTTCTTCTTAAACGATTTTAAATATTTGTTATAATTCAAAAAGTATAAGGCGCAGATTTTTTAAATTTTTACCAGCTGTTAAGATTGGTATTTCCTTTATGTCATATTTTTTTCAAAATATAATATTGATTTTTAAAGCACTTATAGGCATTTAAAATATTCGATTTTTTTACATTTTATTTTTATAATCGGTGATAAAAAAAATTGTACTCCTACAAAATACTTGAAAATTTAATAGAAGATTCCACAGAAGTAGTTCTTATTGTCATTCAAAAATTATTAAAATCCATACGCACAATTTTTTTTTATAAGCGTTTGAACAGTGAATATTGACATAGAATTACATGTAAAATATACGAGGTATGACAATAAAATAACGAGACTTTTTGAATAAAAGTTGTTTATTTTAAAAATGTTATAATTTAATGATTATCACCTTCAAAGTACCTTCCCTCAGCATCAATACACTGTTGCATACGTCGCTGCCATTCTTGAAAACAGTGTTGCCAATCGCTTTCATTCAGCCCTTTTAGAAGTTCTGCCGTTTTCATTTTTACGTCATCAACTGTTTGAAAATGGGTTCCTTTTAATAAACTTTTAATTTTTGGAAATAAGAAGAAGTCACAAGGAGCAAGGTCTGGTGAGTACGGGGGATGTTGAAGTACAGAAATTTTTTTTTCAGTTAAAAAACGTTGAATTGAAAATGCACTGTGAGCTGGAGCATTGTCTTGGTGAAGAACCCAGCCATTTTTCCATAGATCTGGTCGCTTCTTTCTGACACGTTCTCTTAATTTAATTAAAACCTCTTTATAATAATATTGATTGACTGTTTGCCCACTAGGAACCCATTCAACAAAAATTATTCCCTTAATGTCAAAGAAAACAATGAGCATTGCTTTGAATTTGGACTTGCTCATTCGTGCTTTCTTCATTCTTGGGGATGTTGGTGTCTTCCAATGCATGGATTGCCTTTTAGTTTCAGGATCGTATGTAAAAATCCATGTTTCATCACACGTAATAATATTATTTATAAAAGATGGATCGTCTTTGATGATTTTTAAGGTGTCTGAACAAATTTCTTTTCGATTGAATTTTTGATCAATCGTTAAATTTTTAGGAACCATTTTAGCACACACTTTTAGATTCTGAACGGAGTGAAGAATGTATTGATTTTACAATGATGTGTGTTTTTTTTTTTTTTTTTTTTTTTTTTTTTGTGTCTGTCGACACGTTTTGGGGCAGTAAAAATGCTTCGATTGCCTTATGTAGCAACTTTTCTGAAAGGAAAGTGAATCTATTTGGTACTTTGGGGGGTCAAAAGTTAAAAATTTCCAATATTTTTTAAATGCGACGGGAAAAACCATAAAAAAATTTGGGAAAAACGGGAGTTTTTACGCAAAACCAGTTTTTGACATAATCAAATTTTTTATTTTGCTATAACTCAAAAACAAATCGATGTAAATACTTGAAATTTTCACCAAATGTTGAGATTAGCGTTCTCTATACACCATTAAATTTTCAAAGTATTTTGACTTTTATTAAGCTATTTATAGACAATTGAAATTTTCAATATTTTTAAGTATTTTTTTTTTAAATAACGATAAAAATTTTTTGGCTGCCTAGAAAATCTTGAAAATTTAATACAAGGTTTCTTATAAGTTGTTCCTTAACTGATAAAAAAAAATCTAAAATCGTAAGTCACAATTTTTTTTTATAAGTGCTCAAAGTTACAATTTATACGAAATATGTAAAAATCACGATAATTTGCAAGTTTTTTTGTAGTTAAAAATTCATAAAATTTTTTCTGTTCATACTTAAGGTTCAAAATTTTAACACGAGGTTATGTATAAGCTACTCTTCATAAATCTTTAAAAAAATTTCTACCGGAATTAGAGGAAAAAATTTTATGACTGTTTGAAATTTAAATATTTACGAAATTGCATAAAATAGCGATTTATTCTCAAACGATTTTAAATATTTTTTATAATTCAAAAAGTATAAGTCGCAGATTTTTGAAATTTCTACCAGCTGTTAAAATTGGTATTTCCTTTATGTCATATTTTTTTCAAAATATTATATTGATTTTTAAGCCACTTATAGGCATTTAAAATATTCGATTTTTTTACATTTTTTTTTTATAATCGGTGATAAAAAAAATTTGGCTCGTACAAAATACTTGAAAATTTAATAGAAGATTCCACAGAAGTAGTTCTTAAAGTCATTCAAAAATTATTAAAATCCATAGGCACAATTTTTTTTTATAAGCGTTTGAACAGCGAATATTGACAAAAAATTACATGTAAAATATAATATATTGTATAATATTCTAGACTGACAAAGATATCGGTTTTTTTTAAAATGCTCTAACTCAAAAATGAAAAATCGCAACAACTTGAAATTTTCACCAAATCTTTATATTGACGTTCTCTATACATGGTTAAGATTTCAAAATATTTTGACATATTTTGACTTATTTATAGACAATTTATATTTTTGATTTTTGTTAAATTTTTGTTTTTAAACATCTATAAAATTTAATTGATTGAGCGAAAACTCTTGAAAATTTTATACTAGGTTTATAATAAGTTAAATTTATCGTAACTAAAAAATATCAGTGATCGGTTAACTCAATTTTTTTTTATAAGCCCTTAATTCTCAAATTTGTATAAAATGTGTAAAAATCACGATAATTTGCAAGTTTTTTTGTAGTTAAAAATTCATAAAATTTTTTCTGTTCATACTTAAGGTTCAAAATTTTAACACGAGGTTATGTATAAGCTACTCTTCAAAAATCTTTAAAAAAATTTCTACCGGAATTAGAGGAAAAAATTTTATGACTGTTTGAAATTTAAATATTTAAGAAATTGCATAAAATAGCGATTTATTCTCAGACGATTTTAAATATTTGTTATAATTCAAAAAGTATAAGTCGCAGATTTTTGAAATTTCTACCAGCTGTTAAGATTGGTATTTCTTTTATGCAATATTTTTTTCAAAATATTATATTGATTTTTAAGCCACTTATAGTCATTTAAAATATTCGATTTTTTTACATTTTATTTTTATAATCGGTGATAAAAAAAATTTGGCTTCTACAAAATACTTGAAAATTTAATCGAAGATTCCACAGAAGTAGTTCTTAATGTCATTCAAAAATTATTATAATCCATAGGCACAATTTTTTTTTATAAGCGTTTGAACATCGAATATTGACATAAAATTACATGTAAAATATAATATAATGTAGAATGTTCTAGACTGACAAATGATATCGGTTTTTTTAAAATGCCCTTACTCAAAAACGAAAAACCGCAACAACTTGAAATTATCATTAAATCTTTATGTTGACGTTTTCTATACATGGTTAAAATTTCAAAGTATTTTGACATATTTTGACTTATTTATAGACAATTTAAATTTTCGGTTTTTCTAAATTTTTCGTTTAAAAATAAAATATACTTATATAATTTTTATAAATAACATTGTATTATATTCTAGACTAACATATGAACTCCGTTCAGAATCGTTATTCGTATACAATGATATCTATCATTGCATTCAAATTTAACAAATCCATTATAATAATGACCTATCCTATAAGCGAGGTGCACTCCACCCCTAACTGTACAGCAGAGCGAGGCCCATCCGGTTCTTTTTTTCATATTTAAATTTTCAACTAAAATTTTACGAACACTTTCTCTATCAATATTTACCATCTCTGCTACAGCTCGAACACTTAATCGACGATCTTGCCGAATAATTTTGTCAATTTTTTCAACGTTTTCGTTTGTTGAAGACGTGGTAGGACGTCCAGAACGATCATCGTCTTCGACGTCCTCCCTTCCACTACAAAACCGTTTGTGCCATTCAAAAACACGAGCTCTTGATAAACATTCTTCACCATAAACTTCACATAACATACGAAACGATTCCGCGGCAGTTTTTTTTAATTTAACAAGAAATTGAATGTTAACACGTTGTTCGATTTTTATATCTAACATTTTTCGGCAGTATAGTCGAACTCGCACTAATAACAAGGCTACTAACGTATAAGAAAATGAATCGATGTCATCAGTGTTCATAGTACTTTTAGATAAGTGTTTTCTAATCATATTTCAATAATTGTTTTATAGATAACGTTAATAGTTTAGGTTATATTTAGAAAGTCTCGTTATTTTATTGTCATACCTCGTAATATAATGTATAATATTCTAGACTGACAAATGAATCGATTTTTTTAAAATGCTCTAACTCAAAAACCAAAAATCGCAACAACTTGAAATATTCACGAAATCTTTATATTGACGTTCTCTATACATGGTTAGGTTTTCAAAGTATTTTGACATATTTTGACTTATTTATAGGCAATTTAAATTTTCGATTTTTCTAAATTTTTCGTTTCAAAATAAAATATACTTATTACAATATTTATAAATAACATTCTATTATATTCTAGACAAATATATCATCTACGTTCAGAATCGTTTTTCGTATACAATGATACCTATCATTGAATTCAAATTTAACAAATCCATTATAATGACCTATCCTATGAAGAGTCACACTCCACCCCCATTGTACAACAGAGCGAGGCCCATCCGGTTCTTTTTTTACTATTAAATTATTACGTAACATTATTAGTGCTCTTGATTTAATGTGAGTTATACCCAGGTATCTACCAACACGGGTACCCATTTATCCGGGTAATACCCTATTTTGTGGGTAGTCAACATTTTCGGGTAGTGGATACTCATTAGTGCTCTTGATTTAATGTGAGTTATACCCAGGTATCTACCAACACGGGTACCCATTTATCCGGGTAATACCATATTTTGTGGGTAGTCAACATTTTCGGGTAGTGGATACTCATTAGTGCTCTTGATTTGATGTGGGTAATACCCGAGTACCCATAAAACCGGGTACCAGGGTACCCGTTTATACGGGTAATATCCGATTTTGTGAATACTCAATATTTTCGGGTAGTGGGTACCAGTGTTGGGAATAGATAACTAATAATTTATCTAGATAAAGATAAAGATGACTATACTAATTCTTATCTAGATACAGATAAAGATAGTTATACTAAATTTCATCTAGATAAAGATAAAAATAAGTACATTTTTATCTAGATAAATATGAGATAATTTCATGTTTGATTTTGAAAATATTCAGGATACTACAGCCTACAGATATTAGGTAAAAAATTCATAATTAAAAACATTTTAAAATAAATATCATTTTTTAAACTCATTTCAAACATTCATAAACATAAAATATAAAATAATTTTTTTTTGAAATAAACTTCATAAGAAGATGCCAAATCGTTCTCTAACTTAATAATAAAAAAATCTTAGATTTGAAAAATAAAATAACAATACATTTCTGTCTTTTTTTAACAAATTTCAAACATTTTGAAAATAAACATATAATATAAAGAGTTATTTTTTTTAATATTAACTTCATAAGAAGATTGTCATCTTGCCAGTTATTATTTGTGTAATAGGTATATAGATGTACATAAAAATGTAAAAGAGAGAATATAAAAATATTTTAAATTTTCAAAATTTATTTTTATTCTATTTAAATAAATTATCTAGATTGGTACTCATAGATAACAAGATTTTTATCTAGATGAAGATAAAGATATCTGAGTATAAATTTATCTAGATAAGATAAAATATAAATAATTTTTATCTAGATAACTTATCTAGATATATTTATCTAGATATTTCCCAACACTGGTGGGTACCCATTACCCAAAATTTTTGGGTATCCGATAGCTTTTAATATACGTAAACGGTTTACTTAAGTCTTAATTGCTAAGAGGTAATTAGTATTAAATTATACATTGCACAACTATTTGAATAAAAAATATTAAAATATTTCCTCTTTTAAATTAATAAAATTACATTTTAAAAATAAAATGTTTAGTATTTTATGTGAGTGCTATTAGTGATATTATATTTCAATAATTAGTTTATTCTTGTATAATGTTGAATAACATGTTAAAAGCGATTATAAAGCCTGTATTTAAGTCTTGCTGATAACGGATATAGTGGCCTTATTTGTTACCTTCTACGTGTAAAGCTACACAGATAATAATAAGTAATCACAATCGGCGACGTACATACAGAGTGGGGGTCGGATTCAAACCTACTCTCAGTGCCAAAAATAAAAAGGAAATTGTAATATAACTGATGATATGTAATATATTCGTAATGACGCTTTAAACTTAAAATTATAATAATCAAATAATTATATTGATAGGTGTGTGACAAGTTTAGTTAACTGCTGTTTTTATATTTCTTTAGCTATTAATTCACTATAATGTAAAAGTAAACTGTAAATTGTTAAAAAAGTTGTATAAAATAATATCTTTTTATAGCAGTTATTTATCTGTGCAATGAAAAAAAAAGACAATGAAATTATGGGTTTTTTTTTATTTTTACAATCGTTTTCTAACGAGTATACAAACCATAACAGGTACCTGATCTATAACGAGTACCCAATCTATAACTGCTTGAAATTTTGTAAATCGGGTAAAACCCGTAAAACCCGGGTACTGAAGTATCAAGACCACTAAACATTATTTTTAAATCATATACTAAAAACATTTTCAAAGGTTGTGTAATATGTACAGTAGCAATCGTACCCACGACGATATCTATAATAGACCTGTCACGGTTGTTAACTGCCATTTGCTTGAGTCACGAGTTCCACCCCATCGCTGGTACTGTTAAGTGGTGTAGTGGATGCATCAATAGATATAATTACAACCCGTATATGCGTAAACAACGCAAGCCGAAAGTGTCTGTTACTCCCTGATACAGTATCCGCATGAGTTAGGTTCAAAGAATATGCAATGAAATTTGAAAAATTAAATGTAATTTTGAAAAATTAAATCATATATTGATGTATATATATTCATAATATTAAATCATACATATATTTAGACTTTATTAGTTATTTGACAACGACAACGAATTAATTTAGTTTCTTATCCCGAAAATAAATGTTTCCACAGAAATGTTTATGTATATAAAATTTAATATGGAATAAAATGTATTAGTGAAAAAGTAAAATAACATATTATACAATAAAAAACATACCAAAAATATCAATTTATTGTTCAACTCATTTAATTATACTACAAACTAGTATACTAAGATATATAATGTATTTTATTAACTTATTCGATTTTTAACATTGATGTTCTCAGAAAACGATTACACTCCAGATAATACAATGAAAAATATGTGTTGCCTACTAAAAAAATAAATAAAAAATAAAATATTTTAAAGAACTAAATGTTTTGGATAATTTTGGAATTAAAAAAAATGTTAATGAATTTTTTCATTAATAATTTATTGATTTGGCCAAGATATGAGTATTGCCAAAAAAATTCACCCTGTACATCATAACATCTAGATGTACACGACTTACATATTGCTTTAGCTTACGGTCAGTTACATGCCACGACGATGCATGGTCAACGGACGCAATAACAATAACCCAGTATCCGGTAACGAAATGGATCGGTAATAGCATGTACATACACGTATAAAACCGACGTTTTCCCTGCACTTTACATTTTCGCGTGTGATAGTGCATAAATATCACCCATTTTCAGGTGTATATACAGAATATTGCATGTAAACTACGACTGTTGATGCGATACCGTCTGTATATTGTTGTTGTAGTCACGCGTTGATAACTCTGATGTTGAGTATTAGTAACGAGACGACGAAAAAAAAAAAAACCTGTATACTATTATGGTTATTTAATTGAATAAATACTGATGAATATGATTACCTCAATGGCGTGATAATCAGAGTTTCCATCACTGTTTTTAAAGTTTAAAATGTACTACAATCATAAAAGTCGGCGATATTGGCAAAGTGTATCAATGTATCGCAAGTACCTCACAACTTCAAGTGCTATATATCAAATAGTTTTAAGTTCTGTACAAAAAACGCGTATTATAAAATTTTTTTTTGTAAACAAGTGTGTGTAGTAGAAAAAGTTAGACCTGTTCATGGTGACGAATTCGTTTTAAATGTTTAAATCAAAAACATAATTTTTTGGACCAATATGAAAATCCACACCGATTAATAGTAGGTAACAGAGCAATAAATTAAATAGTAAGAAACCGCCTTCTATCAGCTGAATCTTAAACGTGTAAAGATAAAAATAGGGAAAAATACGCGCAAACTCGCATAAAAAAATCAAAACTTTCATTCGTTTCCATAGCGTCTCCATCAATATAGTATTAAAATACTATATGGATAGTGACGTCTTTGAAGTAAGACCGCAGCTATGTCGAAATATTCGTGCGAAATAAACACGCGTTAGCTTAGATCGCAGCAAAACGCTGTAGGTAGAGATTTTATTCTTATGCCTATGTACACGAACTTTAAAACTTACCCTATGTCGCGATGTGTCGTCGTACGTTAAGCCGAGTCCACACTAGAGTAACATTGAATGGTTTTTTTTTAATCCAAACTTGTTGCCTAATTCAAAAGTTGAAAATATTTCTTTATGTTCTTAAAAATGTTTGAACATTTATATTTTCACAAACTAAAATTCTTACTTATTTAAAGCGAAACATATTCTTATTGAACAATGTTAAATTGGTGGTTAACTACAATGTTATCAATGTGGATAAAATGTTTCAGCCGCGTACTTAATAATAATATCCAATAATTAACATGTATTTCGATTATATTATTGTTGTACTTAGTGCTGTCATTTAAATTATTTTGGTTGTATTTTTCATAGTTATATCAATTATTATACAAATGTATAAGTAACTATTAACAATTAAAATTAAAGATATTATTTAATAAATATCTTTTATCGTGGTAACGTATGTAAATATGAAAATATTTTTTATAATGACAAAACTCCGACTACACATTGCTTAAGCAGGCAATGTGTCAATCTACTTAGCCCTAAAAACTAGGTATTTAATTTTAGTACTGAATATATTAACCTATTACCTGGGCAGAACGACTGGTCGGATGCGGTAAACATATATCGAAATATATTCATTGTTGCAATATTATATACCGTAATATTATTATTTGTTCTCATTCTAGTAATTGTTTTTAGTTCAAACAAGGCTGATCAATAGACCGCACGCGTAAACTGTCCATACACGCGTGAATACGATCCATTTTTTTTTCTCTCTTTTCACCTGATATTCAAGCTGACACGAAGCAATAATTTATCCTTGCGTTCGGAAAACGATTCTACGGGAACACGCGCACAAAAATTCGTATCAGGTACAACCAACATTTTCACAGATCCAAAAATCGACGGTTTTTTTTTACATTTCTTTTTTACTTACCCGGGTTAAGAAACTGATTTATTTCACCGAATTAACCATTCAAAAATTGACTTTATATGTTGCAACATCGGAACGTTCACTAATAATTAATTTGATACGGTTTCATTCATAGAACATATTTACAGACATTCTATTATAATTTACTGGAGGCTATCGATCAAAATAATCGGCCTTTAAAAACGATATATAGCCAAGCAAAACTATATTGTTCGCTTCTACGTTTACTGACTATAATTATTAACATGTTATGAATACTACTTTTACAATAGTTTGTGACTGTTATCGAAACGAAAAATGATAAAAAAATTACGGGTAAATAGTTATGATCAAAATTCATAAACAGTATATGGTGTGCTGAGACTTGTGACTTGAGTTTTGTCAATACAATAATTTTATCGAAATCAATAACACATCGTTTTGTTTTATAATCTATGGCTTAAATCGCAAACTCCACAACTCTATTGTTTTTTATTTTTAATTTTATATTATTTGTTTATAAATATTGAGAAATAAAATTACGTCGTTTGATATAATCAAATGTTTGATTTCTTAGTTGAATTGATAAATATAAATCATCGTATCTTCTTGGTGTATGGCAGTTAAACTTATTTGTTATCTCCATAAATCCTTACAGTTTACTTTATTGAACTTAGGCAATTTTCAAATTTAGACTATTTTTAGACGTACAACCATTGCGATTGAGACCAAAATAATACATTATACTTTAATCGAATCAGACATGGTTTTATAATAATTTTGATACTAAAATATTTTTAATTTTTAATATAAAATATGTATATGTATGATATACATGATTGAGTATATTCAACTGTTTTTGTATTAAAAAAAATAACAACTTTTTACACATTACGCCTTTAAATAATTTCAATGTTAATTGACAAAATAAAATCACCACTAATATTATGTGTTACTGCTGGATCACACAGTACTTGGGCATAATATATTAGTATATATACTAAATACTTATTGTTTGGGTAGTTTGTTTTTGATTCCAAATTTTAGTATTCCATAAACAATACGGGTGATTACATTATGATTACAGTTCTAGAGACTCATATAATGATGTTTACATGTGAGAGAAAAAAAATGAACTATAGTTGAATCTATATGAATCTATAGATTTTATACATCTCTTTTATAGTGAAACGTTATATTTCTAAATATTTTAATCTAAACTTGATTTCATTTTGACATTATATTAAATGTACTTCTAAAGCTATTTTATTCAATAATCATAATTAATTTATATCAAATTGTATCTACTGTCTAAGTAGTATTTTATTATTATAAACAACAAGGATTTGTATATTTTAAATAATTTAATTTTGTATATACGAATTAAATTTCTATTTAAATATTTTATTTTGCTCGTAAATTGCTATTCGGTATGATATTAAGCCAATTTAATTTCATGTTTAAGAAAATCTGTTTACTGTGACGCAAATTATATTACTGTGTACGAAATAAATGAATAGTAAGTATTCCCACAAATTAACTCTTTAACTTAATAATTATTTGAATTAAAGATATTAGACTATTTACATTTATAATTTGCTTACAAAGTAAATATTTATTTTCTCAACGTTACAAAAAGCGTAAAAAATTTTACTTGTAAAACAAACATGTTAAATTTTGATTTATAAAAATGCTATATT